>OX596217.1:13845492-14445492 GCA_951394215.1 Glyphodes perspectalis
ATACCATTAGTCGCCTTTTTCGACAGGCTAGGCAAGCAACACAGTTGGCACATCATTTTTAACTCCCAGACCAACGTGATACAAACTTCCTAAAAACGACACAAAAAGAGGTGGCAATGAGTCAAACGCATTCAAGTATTTTTCCCCAATCGTTAACCCTCCAGGAAAACAATACATAATAATGCCAAACGTGTCGTGAGCCGTCACCCGTAAGGGTACAATGGAATTTAAAAGGTTAGCAATTAATTGGCAATCAATACTTGGCTCATGCAAAATCAACACGGTAAAAGTCAACGACATCACCTGTTTGTCGGGGACATTTACATGGGACGATTTTAATATTTTTTTTTATCAGAAAAAAGCAAAGAAAATTTTGTGAGGTTTGACAATTTGATAAAAAATAAAGACTACGGAAAAAATCGAACGAATATAGGTACACACATTGTAATTTTGCACAGTTTTTGAATTAATCTGTACTTAAGAAATTGCTATTTCACAGGGTTGTTATTAGTATCGACTAATTGTTTGGATTCAAGATTGCAGTGTTCCATAGATTTATTTGGGAACTAGCTGTGCCAGCGTTGCCACCCGCGTTTATGGTTAATATTATAGAGACTATTTCCGTCATACATGATTTCTATGTAACTTTAACCATTAAGGCGGCACACGCGACGGAAGCTTAAAAATGGAGTAACTTCTCCCGTTTTCTCAACATTTCCCTTCACTACTCTGCTCCTATTGATTGTAGCGTGATGAAAAGTATACTTTAACCTGCCCAGGAGTATGAAGAATAATTGTACCAAGTTTTGTTAAAATCCGTCGAGTAGTTATTGTTTCTATAAGGAACATACAGACAGACAGATAGACAGACAGACAGACAAAAATTTTACTGATTGCATTTTTGGCATCAGTATCGATCACTAATCACCCCCAGATAGTTATTTTGAAAATATATTTCATGTACAGAATTGACCTCTCTACAGATTTATTATAAGTATAGATTATTGGTGATTATAAGATCATACTTCAATACATCCTATTATTTCTTTATATCAGAAGGCAACTGATTTCTGTTTCTATAATGGTAATTTAAAAAAACACTTCCAATACAAGTGGTATGATTAAAATCCATTTACTTCATAACTTCTTCTTCTTCTGCCTACCCCGCTAGGGAAGTGGCGTGAAGTTTAGTGAGTTAGTTAGTTACTTCATAACTTTCTTAAATATAAAAAATCATGGTGAGGAACAACATTATGAAATTTGCAAATTTTGCAAGATGAAATCATAAAAATATTCCCTATCTAAAGATCATGAAGGAAATGACATGTGGTAACGATCAAAGATAACTAATAGCAATGTGACATAGCCGTAAGAAAATCTCAAAGAACAAATAAATCTAACTTGAAAAACCGTCTCATGTAAACCGCTTGGCCCACCAAATGTTTTCCACCGTAAAACGCTTTAACAAACACAAGCCAGCTACAAGACAATAAACTTTGGCAGGTAATTAATCTTGCCTCTTAAATCACAAAATCAATATTAGCACAGCGGTCGCCGAGTGCAACGCGAGTGCATTTGTGCAACCTACTGCATATCCTTTGCAGGTACATGGTAAATATAAATTTCATGCGTATTGATAATAAATGTAGGTACATACATATCATGGACTAGTAAAAAAAAAGAAGGACTCCACGCTACCATACCATAGTGTGAAGACACGTGTCAATGAGATGCATGGATGCAAAAAATGTTTTTCTTCCAAAATATCTTATCGTATTTGGCCCGATGGTCGGGTGGTCAGACACCCTGACCACGAAACTGAGAGTCGCGGGTTCGAATCCTGCTAGGGGCAAATGTTTCGTGTGATAAACATGGACATTTGTAATCGAGTCATATATGTTTATAAACGTATTTAAGTATGTCTATCCGTTCACCTAGAATCCAAAGCACAAGCATAAGCTTAGTTTGGGACTAGGGAATTGGTGTGACAGTCTAGAGAATTTATTTATTTTTTATTTTATTTATTATTTTCTTCTAATCTCTTATTTCTGACTCTTACAAAAAACAAACCACAACATTGAATTAAAAACATCCCTCAACAAATCCAACAGCTTTTGAATCATTCAAAATGGACAATATTAAATTCGCTAACAATTTAACAAGGGCCCTTCCACTTAACGTCTTTCAGGATTCTTAAATTCAAAGACAATGAGACGGGGAAAAGTGAAAATTGGGTCAGCCGTTGAAAAATTTAATTAGTTTGGGGATATTAAATTGGTTCCCCTCATTTAGAGGCTTGGTGTCCGATTCTTGACACGCTTTTAAGGGTTGAAAGTTTGTCAAGGTTGGAAATGCAGGAGTGGAACTGTGGTTTTTGGAGGAAAATTCTTCCTTAAAATTTGATAAAATGATATTTGAGTTCGATCTTAATACCTTAGGATTTTTACTTCCTACTAATATTATAAATGCGAGAGCGGTGGTAGCTCAATGGTAAGGACACGCGCCTCTTAACCGAGGAGTGCGAGTTCAAACCCGGGCACGTACCTCTGGATTTTTCAAGTCTATGTACGTATTTATACTAACCACTAGCTCGACGGTGAAGAAAATTATCGTGATGAAACCTGCCAATTCAAACAAATTTGGATATGTAACCATAATCCAAAAATTGTCTGGTTCCCCTATCTTAAGGTTACGATCAGATCAGATCGGCAGTCGCTTCAATGTTATTACCAGACTCGCTAAATCCTGGATCATGGTCTAAGCGGACCCCGTCTAAGCACGGGACATAACGCTAGAAAAATAACAAGTATATTGTGGCTTCCTAATGGTTTAGTCATCTTAAGCTAAAGACATTTGTAATATCAGAGCTACAAGTATGTCTAAACTAAGGGCTTTTTGTCAGTTGAAAAATGTTTGAAGTTGCTGTAATCATGTTCCAACTTTATCATTAGACACCTTCATGGTTTTTCTTCACATAAGATCCACTTATCTATATTTATACGTATCTCGCTAACGAAATTATATAAAGAGAATGTGGTTAAGAAATTACAGTCATTACCCAGAAAAGCCTGTAAGTAAGTAATACTTGATCGGATTCCAAAGAAATTACACGACCCGATGTGAAAACGACAATAATTTGTTTGTTTGTCTTTCGCAGGGATACCCCATCATCATTTCGCCATCATTTGTACCATTAATCGTATGTTGCGTAAGAGAGCAGGTATATCTTGTATTTTAATAGGTGCAACTTGTGTATGGACCGGAAAAACTCGCCTTCTGAGGAAGTGTATAAACAATGGAAAAAAATGTCGCTGAGGTGGTCTAGTAAATGGAAAAACTGCACATGCAGTTTGTTGAAGAAAAACAAGTATAAGCAGTTACAAGTATAAGTAGTAACGGTTCAGTTTTCTTAAATAAATGTTAATAGACGATAAGTTAATGAAAATAATTAAACTTATAATTATTGCACATAAAAAAAAAATTGACAATTATAAAATAATTATATTACAAATATATAAATATTTATAATTATAAACCGATTCCGGTTTAAAGGTTAATAAAAATTGTAGTCATTAACCCATTAAAATGTTTGTCTTCACTTTTTTTACAAACTTGGGATTTTTTAATCATGTGGTATAAAATAGCAGCCATATATTAGAATACTAGCTGTGCCAGCGGTGTCACCCGCGTTTATGGTTAATATTATAAAGACTATTTCCGTCATACATGATTTCTATGTAAGTTTAACCATTAAGGCTGCACACGCGACGGAAGCTTAAAAATAGGAGTAACTTCTCCCGTTTTCCCAACATTTCCCCTCACTACTCTGCTCCTACTGATTGTAGCGTGATGAAAAGTATACTATAACCTGCCCAGGAGTATGAAGAATAATTGTACCATGTTTCGTTAAAATCCGTCGAGTAGTTTTTGTTTCTATAAGGAACATACAGACAGACAGACAGACAGACAGACAAAAATTTTACTGATTGCATTTTTGGCATCATTATCGATCACTAATCACCCCCTGATAGTTATTTGGAAAATATATTTCATGTACAGAATTGACCTCTCTACAGATTTATTATAAGTATAGATTAATAATTTCAAAACGTGAAATGTTTCTTAAGTGACCCCGGATAGGTGGCTTTTTCTACACAGTCTTATTAATTCTAGGCATTTTAAAATCTGCGACCAGTCCATTAACAAAAGCTTTCCAAATCAAGCTATTTATATTAGGTATCTAATTATAAAGTTAAAGTTTTTCTAAAGCATTTGAAGGAATTTCATGTCTGTTTAAAATAGGGTTGCCATCTCCAAAATTTGGCAACCAGGACAAAACGCGTGAAAACCCCGGATTTTAGAGCCCAGAACTCGGACATATCAACAGATTTTTTAAAACATAATCAGTGTAATAGAATACAGTTGAAAATGATGATGAATTTAGCGAGTCAGTTAGTCGGTTGATTGCGGCGTGCGGGCACAGTAATTGTGTCGGGGTGGCCCAAGACTTTACATTTTTAAACCCGGACTACAAATGAAGCCCCGCCCGGACGCACCCCGGATGCCCTCTAAACTAGGACAAATCCGGGGAAACCCGGACGGATGGCAACCCTAGTTTAAAATAAACAACTAGAATTCCCAACCACAAAATTTCTAAGAACGAAATAAAATAGCTTCCACTTTCCACGATTCACTAGATCATTATTTCACGGCATTACATTTTCAAAGCTAAATAAACTACAATATAGCTGCAGGATAAAAGATGCATGGAACCGGTGCACTTTCCATTCGTCTTCGTAGCTTAAATTAAAATTTATCTGCTGGTCTGCACGTGGAAGCTTTCGGGACCTGAGGCCGCTAGCTGAGATTATATAGTTTGTAACTTGGTACAACATTATTTTTCAATAAGAGAATACCTTTCCTAAATATCGTATTTCGTCAAGGTAAGTTTTCAAACGGTACTATTATTGAGTAGCCAGTAGAAAATATTTGATGTTGGAGTCCAATTTAAACAAATATCTGACATCTCGTACATTGATCTGATTTTAAAGGCAGTAGCTTAAATATGACTTGTTCATAAATCAGAATAAAAAAATGTACTACAAGATTCAAGGCCAATACTGTACGAGGATCGAACATAAGTCATTCGCGATCGACGCAAAGTCTGCAACACAATCGGGCTGCCAGTCATAAATTAACAATTCATATTAGTCCTTGAGACGTGAAATGATTAGGATCTAATAAAAATACCAAATATCTAACTATTAATAAATACATAACGAAATATAGATACAAAAAAAAATATAATAAATAATCCTTGGCAACTCTCCTTGGCACTCGTTATTATGATTGACTAATATAAATTACGTATATATATATATATATATATAGATTTTCCATATATTTATATAATTGCTTTTTTATGCAACTTTATTTCTTCCACTTCTGCATATACTATGGAAAGGTCTAGCACATTATTTTCTTGAAATGTTATTTTAAATCAACAATCACCTGGGATTTCTGCTTCCACGTTTATGCGATACTTCTGTGAAACAACACCGTATCATTTACGACTTATTATAGAAAATCCAGTTTTACCTAGCGTAAATATAATAGCACTGCTTTTTATTATTTTCTTAGTTGTCATGTATTTTTTTCTTCGACATAAAATACCCAAAATAAACATTCGTATTGTTTTTATATAAAATTAATTTGCCTTTTGCATGTGCAAGGCTTGTTCCATGTTGGTCTGAGAATTAAAAATGATGTGCCAACTGTTTTTCTTGCCACTTATGACTACTTTTCCACAATCTAACCCAGCCCTGTTTTATTTCTTGGGTAAATGTAGTTAAAGGGGCTTGTTGTCCCATTGACTCTGCCTTTGTATGTTATAAACATGTGAGAGTAATTATAAGCAAATTATTTTATTTTTTATTTAAATTAAAATACTATCATAACATCCATTTAAATATATCAAGGACTATCATCTAAATGATTAGACAAGGGAAAGAAACAGACGGTAGTTATACATTCCTAATGTTTGTATTCTGACTGGCTCAATGGCGCATTCGGTAGTCACCCTGCCCCATGCGCCAAGAGTTGTGGGTTCGATCCCCACTCAGGACAAATATTCGTATGATGAATAGTTCTATAACTGGGTGTTAATATCCAATATTTAAGTATATATTTGTAATACCACTGTTGTTTCTGATATCCGTAACACAAGTGCTTAAGTTATTCACCTAGGCGTCAGAGGAATGTATGTGATGTAGTCGGATGTTTATTTATTTATAGTTATTATCCATGGTTATTTGAAGGTGAACTCTTTCAGAAGCTTTTCTTCACCGTCGGTGTGATGAAATGAAATAAAATAAAAATTAATGTGTGATAAAAAAACGACTAAGGAAAGAGAATCACTGTTCAAATTCCAAAGCAGTTTTTGTTGCCTCTACCCAAAAATGTAAATCCACTCTTTGATCGATATCAGAATTTAAAATCAGAACTTTACCAGCAAAAACTATTAGCCAGCATATTTGTTGCGATTTTTTACGCCAATGACTAACGCTCGCACCCGGAAGACCTTGCAACGAATTCTTCACATAAGGAAACAATTGCTGAGGCCGTCTGTCAGTATGTATGCATACTAATACGACTAATACACCGCATGAGGTCCGATTAGTGTGGCTAGAGTCGGTTAAGTATTTTATGAATACGCATTCTAGCTGATACGTTTTGCGTCTTACACCTTGAAGAGGAAAGTATGGAGGATCAGAAACTCGTATGGGTAATCGAAATGAAAGTACATATGTGATCCTTTCGTATTTTAAAAGGAACAGGAAGACTTTTTGATTTTTATTTAGAATTTCTATCCAGAATTTTATTTTATGACCAACATTGGTCTGGGATTTAAAAAAAAATGTGCCAACCGTGTTTCTTGCCTAGCATGTCGTAAAAAACGACTAATGGTATATGGGGTTGTGGGTGTGTGATTGTGTAGGCGACGCTAGCCACTTGTCACTACTTTTTCACAATTTTCCATCTATCCCTGCCCAGTTTTCTTTTTGGCTAAATGTGGTTAAAGGGGTCTCCTGCCCCTTTGACTCTGAATACCCCTTCAGGAATTATGGGCGTGACGTTATGTTTGTTTGTTCTATTTTTATTTGGCTATACAAAGTATTATCCCGTGTTGGTCTGGGACTATAAAAGAATTTGCCAACTGTGTTTTTTGCCTAGCATGTCGTAAAAGGCGGCTAATGGTATATGGGGTTTTAGGTATGTGATTGTGTAGGCGACGAGCTGGCCACTTGTCGCTACTTTTTCACAATTTTCCATCTAACCCAGCCCATTGACCCGTGTTGGTCTGGGACTTAAAAATAATGTGCCAACTGTGTTTCTTGCCTAGCATGTCGCAAAAGGCGACTAATGGTATATCGGGTTTTGGGTATGTGATTGTGTAGGCGACAAGCTAGCCACTTGTCACTACTTTTTCACAATTTTCCATCTAACCCTGCCCAGTTTTATTTTTGGCTGAATGTGGCAAAAGGGGCCTGCTGCCTCTTTGACTCTGCCTACCTCTTCGAGGATTATGGGCGTGATGTTATGTTTGTTTGTTCTATTTTTATTTGGCTATTTAAAGTATTCAATTTTTATAAGATATCTTGAATGTTACCTAATTTGCATTAAAACAAAAAATGTACAACGCATTGTTTTTTTGTAATACTTGTTGTTAACCATTGAATACTTAAATTTACCGTAAGCAGTTTTCTCTGCCTACCCACCTATGGAATCAGTTTAAGGTTAGTAAGTTTTTTCAGTTAAATGAAGATTCTGATGAAATTTGGTATACCAGAATTTGAACCCCAATGACATGGGGTACTTTCCATCCATCACTATCACGCTTGCAATATCCGAAGGGGTAGTAAGAATATAAGAAAAAAAAATCCTGTAGACTTTGCCTACCTACTACTACCTTTTGGGTTTGCGGGCGTATGTATGGATGTTATTTTTACACTTAATTTTTCAATAGTGTCGAAGATCTTAACAAAATAAAAATAAAATGTGCAAACATACGCGCACCGATTACCATCCTCCTAGCGTTATGTATCAAGCTTAATCATGGTCCATAATTAAACAAATTGGGTCATGGTAAAACATCAGTAGACGCAGACTTCCTACGAAAGAGAAAGTGATGGCACATAGATTTGAAAAATCAGCACAGGCCCAAGCTGGAACATGTCATTGCGAATATGTCATGTCGCAAAAGGAGGTCACAGAGAAAGAACGGGAGCGCGCTCCGCTCGCTCCTCCTCTTCGCAGACGTAGGAAAGGACGCAAATGAATTCCCCGCGTAAAAAAAAAGGCTAGAACCACCTTATTGACAGAACTCCTCAACAAAATCGAAACCGCCGCATCGCACGAGCAGCACCAGATCGCACGAGTGCCATCACTATTAGTTATTAATTGCAAGCTAGCTATTTGTTTTTGCGGAACTCAATTTGATTTTTGGGGAAACTGTTTAATCGCTGCTCATTATCTTTGCCTATTCCCTGTGGGTTTCTGGTTTAATAGTATGTATTTATTGATCAGCGATGCGCAAGCGCCGCGCACGAGTAGCACGAGTCCGCGCGAGTTTTCTAGTCAACCATGATCCCGAATTTGACGAGTTTGGTCATCACATTAAAGTATTCCAAGGATCATCTTGATCTGGTTGGGTGCTAAGTTTAAAATTACGGGACAATGAGCTAGCTACAAACTACCGTTTTTCCCAATGTTGCATCTGCTCAATACAATAATTACAGTTTTGGCCAAAAGCGGTTACTGCTCATTGGGTTTCATCTAATTCTTGGTGGATGGCGGGATTGATAGAAGTTCCGTTCTTAAGACCTATGTACCTATGTCAATTTTACTCCCCGTAGTTCAGTGGTGTCTCAACAAAATCAAAGCTGCCCTGCGCAAGCGCCGCGCGCGAGCAGCAGCAGTCGGCGCGAGTGCCATGACCTGGCTCAATGCTGCGCGCACACCGAGCGCATGACACACTGCGCTGAGACGTAGGGCTGGGAGACACTTTAGTGAAAGTAGAACAATTTTTTAATAATGGCTTCTAACATCATCATAGTCATTGGTAACACTGTAAGATAATTGACGCCACTAATCGTTGACTTATTTTAAAAAAAAACTGTGAATACACAATGGTTCGCAAGTAATTGTATCATATGATGTCACACTGTGCAACGCTCTATTGACTAAGTATTTAATGATTCCAATAATATAGTTTGAAAAATCACTAAAATATTATTATTAAATAAAATAAATATTTATTATTTAAAAAAATAATTTACAAGTTATAAAAAAATTATTAAATAATTAAAATAGGTATTATGGAATTGTTTCTGCATGGTATCGATTATTTTTTTAGGCATAGAGTTGTTAAATGAATGCGCTCTATGTTAAACCAATATTTAAATTGTTAAGGCTCTTTTTAGGCGTAATAATACTATAATAATATATACATACTCTCAGTCAACAACCTAAGGGGTAGTTAGGGTACATGGATTCATAAAAAGTATATCAATGTAATTAATGGTATCTCCTATATACCATACAAAGGTGTCAAATTAATGTAATTTGCTACTCTTTTTCTATTAATTTTTTTTTTGCGATCTGTTTTTCTTTAGTTATCTTATGCATGCGGTGTTTACCTGTAATTGTCTTAGTACTTAGTTATATATCTAGTTTAATTAAAATAGCATAATTTTAAATGTAATAGTACCTAAGTCGTTGGTAAGCCTTATTTCTTAAATAAATAAATAAATTTGAGAAAATAATAATATTATATTTGTTATCCATTAACAAATTGCTAGTTTATTAATAAGCTCGTGCCAACCCTACGCACTACACGAGCAAATTCGCTTGAACAGATTACGCAGGCGCAAGCGCTGTGTGCGCGCATACCGCGACAGACTCGTTTTGATACTTGACATTAAATTAATTATTTAACTAGCTTTTATCCTCGGCTTCGCCCGCGTTTAGTTTGGCTTGTTGTCAATCGTCGATATTGCAAAATTTATCATCTATTTCGCATTGGCCACTGGCTCGATGGCGCATCCGGTAGTGACCCTGCCCCATGCGCCAAGCGTTGTGGGTTTGATCCCAACCCAGGACACAAATTCGTATGATAAATACTTGTGTTTGTTCTGTGTCTGAGTGGTAATATCCAATATTAAAGTATATATTTGTTGTACTACTGTTGATTCTGATTTTTGTAACACAAGTGCTTAAGCTACTTACCTCGGAGTCAGATCAATGTATGTAATGAAGTCTGAATTATTTTTATAATATTATATAAGTAAGGCGTAAGGCTAAGGCTGTTTGTTTATTACACTTTGTAGTTCATGTACTAATGACATTAAAAATAATATAGTTACCATAAACACCCAGAATAAGAAAAAATACTTGTTCCATCTAAAATTTTATGGGGCTGTATTACCAACCAATAAATCATATTATCCGAGCTTTGAATACGTAAACACGGAATATTTTGATTAAAATACATCTAAAAATACCAAACAAAGTTCAACAACATTACCTTTATCAAAACAAAAACAAACAAATCCTACAATAACAAACGCTCAATACGCGCAGTCGCGCTACACGCACACTCCTGCGCAGCGCACAGATAATAAAATATTCGCGAGTATTCAACTCGCGCACTATATTTGTTCGGCGGGTCTGCGCGCAGGCCAATGCCGCGTTTTGCGCATTTTGCAAAACATTGCGAATAAGCGGAATAAATCTTGTTTTCTGACCAATCATCATAGCCATTTTTGGACGGCAATTGTTGATCATACTCTCACATCTAGCTCTTCTTGATTTCACAGAAACTCATTTGCGAATTTTGCAAACAAAAATCATTATCAATGCTAGACTCTTGTGCACAGTCAATGCTTCTTTGACTGGCTCGATGGCGCGGTACGGTAGTGACCCTGCCCCATGCGCCAAGAGTTGTACGTTCGATCCTCACCCAGGACAAACATTCATGTGATGAATACTTGTGTTTGTTCTGTGTATGGGTGTTAATATCTGATATTTAATTATATATTTGTAATACCACTGTTGATTCTGATATCTGTCACACAAGTGTTTAAGCTTACTTCGGAGTCAGATCAATGTATGTGATGTAGTCAGATATTAAAATTTATTAATTTATATTTATTACTACATACAAACTATCATGCCTAGGACATGGAGGTATGTTCTTCTATCAGCTTATAGCCAAAAAGTTAGTTGAGTCAGATAGTGTTGGATGGAAAATTATGAAAAAGTGGTAACAAGGGGCTAGTCTATCGGCCACACAAACACATACTCAAAACCCGATACACCATTAGCGTCTTCTACGACATGCTAGGCAAGAACCACAGATGGCACATTATTTTTAAGTCCCAGACCAACATGGGACAATGGGCTGGGTTAGATGGAAAATTAAATGAAAAAATCTGTGATTGTGTAGGCGACGAGCTCGTCGCCTACACAAATACATAATAATATTATGCCAACTTTTCAAAATTCACTCACCAAAGTTTTTAACCCAAAAACTAGTAATGTTAGGCATGTCTACTTGCACGCAGTTCGAACTTAATATAATAGGAAACATATCTAAATGTATAGTACATTTAGAAATGTTTCCTAAATTTACTATTTATATCAATAACAAAACAACAAACATTTCTAAATGTACTATTAATATGAATAAATAAAATAAAATTAATGTATATCGGAAAAAAAATCTATGGTGTTAGTTACAATTAATCTTAAAAAGCCGACCAAGTGTGACTCGGACTCGCACAATAAGGGTTCCGTACAATCAAAAAACGGCACGTTTCTTGTAAGCGGGATTTGAACCCGCGACCCTTGGTTTCTTGGCCAGGGTTTCTGACCACTCGACCAAACAGGCCACTCTACCTTCTCCTTCGGGAACTGTGGACATGACTGTACGTATATATATGTAATTATTATATATTATTAATTATTATATATGTAAGTAATTATTTCATTTGCTTTTGGTTAAATTTGGCAAATGCTAGCTGATTCTGGAACTATTCTATGGAGACATGACTGACATGACTGTAGTTTGTTATTATTTATTTTTCGACCAATCCTACCCATTTCGATTGACAGGTCCGTTAGTCAAGTAGTCAGAGACCCTGACGACGAAACTGATCGCAAGTTCAAATCCCGCTACGGGCAAATTTTTCGTATGCTAAAAATGGACATTTGTACTCGAGTAATGGATGTTTATAAACGTATTTAAGTATGTCTGCCCTACCTAGTATCCATAGCACAAACATAAGCATAGTTTGGAACTAGGGAATTGGTGTGTCAGTCTGGAGAATTTATTTACTTAATCATTTAATTTATTTTGGTTAAAATTGGTAAATGCTAGCTGACTCTTGAACTCTACCCATTCATGGATTGCGGATATAACTACGTATGTAATTATTTCATTCCGACCCATCCCACCCATTTGAAACGACGTTTTTATCAACTGCGCCATACCAAACAATCCGCATTTTCAAAATGAGTGCCTACATTATTCGCTGACCGCAATGTAGTCACTAGTCATGCGACAAAACATATTTTCGCTTTACATCGTTAGTCAGTAGCTAGTACAGTTGACCGCAATATTTATGGGTGATTATCAATTTCCTCCACCGCAATGTTATTAATGTAAACGGAAAAACTGCGTCGCAAATGCTCAGTTAGGCTTGATATTGTAGTGAAGATAACTGGAGTAAAGCGACTTTGATGTGGCTTTCAGATTGATATCATATGGACACCACCTTATAGAAACACAAAATATGTATATTTAAGGTTGCCTGGCTCGATGGCGCATTTGGTAGTGACCCTGCCTCATGCGCTAAGAGTTGTGGGTTCGATCCCCAGGACAAACATTCGTGTGATGAATACTTGTGTTTGTTCTGTGTCTGGATATTAATATCTGATATTTAAGTATATATTTGTAATACCACTATTGATTCTGATATCCGTAACACAAATGCTTAAGCTACTTACCTCGGAGTCAGATCAATGTATGTGATGTTGTCGGATATTTATTTATTATATTTATTTAAGGTTTAATTGATTGTTTGCTATTTCTTGTGAAACTCGATTTTTTATTGTTTTAAATAAAAAAAAATGTTTAGTGCGGCATGCTGTAATATCTTAACATGCCAATGCCCTAAAAACCTGTTACAATCATTGATTTTTATAATACCATACTTTCCAAAAAAACCTGTTATTTTCTTCCATCATAAATATAGCGTTAAACCTAAAAAATTACCTGAACTTTAAAAAAATTCAATCTATTTCGCCATCACGAAGATTTTGCTAAAAATCAGTTACAATATAATTTGAACATCAGGTTTACAAAGATAGCTAAGTTTACTGTTACTTAACTATATTGTGATCAAAACCGCAGCCTTCTTGCGTGCTGTGGTATCGTTGATATTAATACCTAATAGACTGTCACTGTGACTACTGATATTATCGGTATCAAATAACTAATTCGATAATTCTATCAAGCCGATAATTCCTTCACCAACTGCGACGTAGCAAGGGGTGTTTCACTAAAGTATGAGTTTGTAGATGTTTGATCTTAACCGAACCAAACTTACTGAAATAAAGTCTGCATAATGCATAGTATCATGCCAGTAATCTCTAAAGGGTTAGGTTACGGGTAGGTAAAGTCCAAGGAACAGTGAATCTAACCCAGCTCCTTTGACCTGGGTTAGATGGAGAATTGTGAGAAAAGGAGTCTTCTAAGCAATACTCTGTCCTTAGCTGGGATTCGATTGGACTATGATTCTAGATTAACACCTGATTTTAAAACAGTAACATAAAATATGGCAGTGAAATAAATTACTATTATATACGGAAAGTTTTAAATTGCCATCACCTGCTTCCTAAGTAAAGTATCGAATGACATACACAAATTGGAGGCTTTATACTATTTCCATCTCGCTATTTCAACTCTTCGAGTAATTTGCGTTACGTATAGGGAAACGATAAACCATGATCCAAAATCTGGATCTTCCATCTAAGGGTTACGAAGGTCAGATCGGCAATCGCTTCGATTTGATTACCAGACTCTCTAACTCCTGGATCATGGTCTAAGCGGACCCCGACCTAGCACGGGACATAACGCTAGGAGGATGATTTTGTTTACACAGTCATAGTTATGTGAATGTGCAATTTAGGATGCTAGTGATAAATATATTTGTTCGAAGATTTATAAAAAAAAATCCAGATCTCCGATCTATATATTCCAGGGAAACGAGTGCTTAAACAACTTTTATTTTAGATATCAGTACAGATTTGCTGCTTTATTCTATTCTATTCTATTCCAGCTCCCTATAAACCTTACTCATCTTAACCATTACCGATATTCCCTTAATAGTAAACAACATGTCCACTCAACAGTTCACTTTAAATGTATCATTACAAAACGTCCTAAACCGGTCGACAATGGTCCCGTGGCTCACAACTCCGTTGACCCCACAAAACCTCTCGGTGTCACCGTAAATCTAAACCAATGGTGAGTCATTGTAACCAATTACCAGATATTTATGGGTTAAATCTAATTGGCCTGTAGTCTCAATTAGTCGTGCTCTGAAAGTACTAGTTGCAAAGATTATTATGACGTTGGTACAGATGGTTCGAAAACATTGTTGCCGTATAGTCCCGGCAGTGGGGATACCGGCTCCTCCAGAACTGCGCATCGGGGGGCCACATTGGAGTTTTAGTCGGTTCGAGTCCGACACACCGCTCTCTGTTTCCCCAAACAGAGGTTGATGGCTCGTGGGAGTTTCCCTAATTTAAAAAAAAAAGAATATTGTTGCAGTGGCAGTTTTGCAGTCGACTTGATGTAATAACATGACCAGTAAAATTCAGGGTTCAGGCTCGAACGGGCCCTAGGTAAACTCTGGATATAATACTTAGAGGACGAGGTTCTTGGGGAGTTTATGTCATTTCCCTTCAAAAATAATTTGTTGCATGTCCAACCATCCAAAGTCCAACAGAATCAATTCGACACAAGATTGATTCTTAATGTAGATTATAAGCCTATAGCTTTTCTTATGTCTTTTAAAGCACTTTACAGATGTTGAATATCTTCCTTAAAGAAGTTAAAAAAATGAAGAGTTCAGTGATGATTATGACTTGATACCACTACATCACATACATTGATCTGACTTCGAGGTAAGTAGCTTAAGCACTTGTGTTACGGATATCAGAAACAAGAGAAGTATTACAAATATATACTTAAATATTAGATATTAACACCCAGACACAGAACAAACACAAGTATTCATCACACGAATGTTTGTCCTGGGTGGGGATCGAACCCACAACTCTTGGCGCATGGGGCAGGGTCACTACCGTACGCGCCATTGAGCTTGTCAGATCTTGATCCACCACAGTAGCTATTAACGAATTCACTTGTACACACATACATACCTACACATACCGCATTTCCTGAAAGCGTACCGCAGTCTAAGCAGATATTAGCTTCTTAAACCACATTGAGTCAAAAATAAAATCGCTCGAACTTACATGCTATAAATTGCTAATGTGTTTTTTCTCGAACCAATTTGCCATGTGCCACGGTGACATAATGAAGACCGTCATTGATCTTTTATTAGAAACATGTGACAAATCTAAACCTACTCTTCTGTAGGTACATCTAAATGCGTGTAATCTTCCATTGGACTTTTAAGAGGATTGATAAAAACCTAGTTGGTGTTTATAAACATTTACAAATAGGTAGTAATGATAAATAAACGAAATTGGTATTGATAATTGAGAATCTCGATGATTCCATATTAGAAATTCCTGATTCTAATTGCGTGTTCAAAACCGGGTACATATGCCTTTATACTGGCCTTGCTTTTTAAAACCTTTTCACCAACTCGGCGGCATCGTGACGAACCCAATTCCAAATCGTGTGGTTCCCCTATCTAAGTGTTACGAAGGCCTGATCGACAGTCTCTTCAATGTAATTACCAGACTCGCTAAATCTTGGAACTAAGTCTCAGTGGACTTAGTAAGCTCCGGATATAATGCTAGAGAGATGGCATGAATTATTTGTTTGTACTTCTCCCACGTTACAAACATACAATTTATATACGTGATTTATTGAACAGACATACTCATAGTATCTGACAATGACATAAGCTGCATTATACATAAAAAAATGAGATAATTTCCGATAAAACTGTAAAAAGAAAACGACGCACTGACCAAACAATGGCGGGCCGTTGCGCGATATTACGTCGCACTTAATTTATCAGATGCGCCGAGCAAAACACCGCTTATTGTAACAGATTCAAATTAAATTACTTATCAGTAATGCCTACGGAGCAACAGCTGCGTTTGTGACTCATGGCAAAGAGTAACGTGTAAACATGTGCAGAAGGGACACTTGGCCGGTACTTTGTTGCCTACTTACAGAGAGGGATACACCGTTCATTTCATCAATCATACTTCCGATTTATCGCGTATTGTAGTTGTGTAAGTTCAAATTGATATTACATCTTGCATTTGTGATTTACGTACAAACAATTAAGTACAGAAAGAATAATAAAGTTAGTTAGTTTAAACTTTTGGTTAAGATTTCATTAATTACAAGGCTATGAATTAATATAATCATTACTTATGAATGAACCAACTAATGTACGTACATACATACACAATATCACGCCCATAATCCCCGAAAGGATAGGCAGAAGGCAATGTTAACTGCAAAAACTATAATATCCATAAAAGACAATTTTTTACTCACTTTCAAGGCTGCCAGTTTAATAAACATTCATACACCTGTAGACACCAAATTGGTATGCAGAGTCAAAGGGGCAGCAGGCCCCTTTAACACATTTAGCCAAAAATAAAATTGAGCTGGGTTAGATGGGAAATTGGAAAACAGTAGTGACAAGTGGCCAGCTTGTCGCCCATTCAATCCCAAAACCTCATATACCATTAGTCGCCTTTTACGACATGCTAGGCAAGGAACAAAATTGGCATATTCTTTTTAAGTTCCAAACATAGGATCTGTTTAATTAATATTTATCAGCACCAGCTGTATTCCTGACTCATTGGTCAGAAGTCATGATGAGTAAATAATGAAGGTAATGACTAGATACTTACTAACCTCTAACTTAAAACAAATCCAATAATGCGATAAGGTCAACTTATTAAAATTGTAAAAAAATAATGACATCATCTCTAGGTAGACTGATATTATATCAATCACTATTTATCAAGAGAAAAATAAAGCATATCAGTATATATGTGTGTGTATTCGATTGATTTAGTAAATGTCAATACCTATTTATTGTATACCTTCATAGAAGAATACATACATACATACATAATATCACGCCCATAATTCTCGAAGGGATATGTAGAGTCAAAGGGGCGGCAGGCCCCTTTAACCACATTCAGCCAAAACAAAACTGGTCTGGGTTAGATGGAAAATTGTGAGCAAGTAGTGACTAGTGGCTTCATAGAATATAAAATAAGATACATACAAAATATTACAATAGAATATTTGTGTAACATCATGGCGTTTTTCATTTAAACTATAAAACACATAAGATCCTTATAAATTTCAACAAATAATTTATCAACAAAACACTGTGTAATAAACTTGGTCGTATATTAGTTTCTACCTAACCGACTTTGTCGCTTCTGTTTCAAACGAGTCTATACATCAGTGGCCCTTTGATCGCGCCGAATTCAATATTCACTGGAATTACAAACTACAAGAGCCGATAACCATTAATTAAATAAAAAATGGTCATTGTGTATGACCGAACCCGGTCTATGGCAGGTTTCCTTTTGCAGAAACCGATATATTTGTCATTGCGTTGGACTAATAGGGAAAAATATTTACTCTTATTGAAACAATTATACACTAGATTCTTTGAAGGTACCTATTTATTTAACAAATATTTTTCTTGCTTTGTGGTAAGCCACTTTTGTTACCGAATAGGTAATGACCACGGACTAAAAAAAGAAAGACTCCACGCTATCATATTATAGCGTGAAGCCACGTTTATGCATGTGTGAGTGAGATACTTAGGGATACCAGATATGGGATATCTGTCATGTGGAGCAATTATTACGTCTATGTGTGACGTAAGTTGTGTGTCAAGGTGAAGCACCTGAGGAGCTTCAATGTCTAGTTAGTGGCGCTGAGTCCAGTTTTTACTAGTCCGTGGTAATAACAGAGTTCTTCAGATGTGGATTTAATTTAATACTCATATCATACTCACTTTTGTCTGCGGCTTTACCTTTGCTTGTTTAAGAAAATTAAAATAACAACCAGATAGAAGTGACATCAACGACGGAAGCAGAAGCAGTGGTGTTACAATCTTGGCCGCCCTAAGCCCCAGGCCATAATTCTCAGAGCTAAAGAGTCATCACTTAATTTTTATCACGATTGGCCGCCTCTAATATCTGGCCGCCCTAGGCCCGGGCCTACTGGGCCTGAGCAGAAGGCTATAGGAAGATTATGGGCTATTTTGGTATTATAGTTAGTTGTCTAACTAATCTCAAAATAGACTGCAGAAAAGGTGATTTAGTTTTGTTTTAGTTTTTCATTTTGTACCAAATTCTGAATAATACCAGCTTTGATAGTACCGTACATACCTACTTAATTATCTTCACGCCACTTCCCTAGCGGGGTAGGCAGGTACTTACTTAGATTTGTAAATTCCAGATTGGAATCCATTATGAGTTTGAATCCGTTTTGCGTCTCTTGTCCACACTATTTGACAATATGATGATTATCATCATTTTCCTAGCGTTATGTCCCGTGCTTAGACGGGGTCCGCTTAGACCATGATCCGCATTTAGCGAGTCTGGTAATTACATTGAAGCGACTGCCGATCTGACCTTCGTAACCCTAAGATATGGGAACCAGACAATTTTTGGATCATAGTTACAAATCCAAAATTGTTTGAATTTGTAGGTTTCATCACGATGTCCATCACCGTCGAGCTATTGGTATAAATACGTACATAGATTTGAAAAATCCAGAGGTATGTGCCTGGGTTTGAACCCGCACTCCCCGGTTAAGAGGCGCGTGTCCTTACCATTGAGCTACCGCCGTACTAAGATGATAACATCAAATAAATTAATTTGTTTCCTAAGTAAGTAGGCTAAACACTTGCGTCAAGGAAATCAGAATCAGCGAAAGTACCACAAGCACCCAGATCTGGGACAAATGGTTCACCAACGTGCTTTTGCCCCTGGGATCGAACCTGCACCTCTTGCTTTTAATGCAAAGTCAGAACTAATAAGCGAACGGGGCTTTTAAAAACTGTAGATGCCCATATAATATTGTAGTTCGGTTACCAAGTTTTCACATCAACATTTGTCCTTATAAATATTAGTATTGTAGAGTAAAATATGTCTCGCTATAATGCTTGCAATTAGCGCGAATAGCTGGTGCAAGTGTCATCGTGCTCTACATGTGCAACGCGACACTCGTAGAGTCGCGACCGACAGTGGGTAGAGCTGGGTAGAGTTTGGGCAAAAATACAACTTAAAATTAGTGATGTGAAAAAAAATAAATGAATAGAAATAGCCTTACCAATAATATAAATGTAGCAGTAACTCTACCTAGCTGATTGGAACGTCTTCACTACTTAATTGCTAAACCAGTTACTATGAAATTAACGGCCCGTCTTACGTTTAAACTTTGAGAAGGAACATAGACTACTTTTAACATATGAAAAAAGAAAATATCCCGAAATCCCGAGAAACGAGCTATTGTCTTAATAACAAAATTAAAAAAAGAGCAATATATTTCATTCAGTATCACTTAAAAGTTATAATTGAAAAACACAGGATTTTTCTAAACACAAGATATAATTATTTAAATAATGGATACATTATAGTGTCTCTATTATACACAACATTTGTAGATCTCGGATGTTTCGTGATATTACAACTGCCAAATAAGTCTAACAAACTTAAATTTTCTGCACTACTGTTAGAGTTTTTTCCCACCCGTCCCATTCCCGGCACACTGTGCGCCCACTCGTCCGGAGACGACTTACGGTATAATCCGCACAGGCATCCAGTTGAGCGCAAAGCCTTCAGGAACGTTCTAAAATTCAGCGTCGCCTGCGCCCGATCCGCGGAGACTTGTGTAATATTAATAGCTTCCCACTTATGGCACGGCTCAAACTGTGTCTCGAGTTCGCGGGGAGATGTTTAAAAATGTTTGTATGTGAATGTAGACTGTTCATGCTTGATATTTGGACATGGTTAAGTGTTGACGAGGTTCATAGATATACAACATTACGCTCGCAATGCCCGAAGGTGTAGGCAGGGTCCAAGAAGTAACAAGCTTCTCAAACAAGGCCAGAATTTGACAGGTTCGAGGAAATACGGGACTTATGCTCACATACATAACATCACGGCCATAATCCCCGAAGGGGTAGGCAGAGTCAAAGGGACAGCAGGCATCTTTGACCACATTCAGCCATAAATAAAACTAGGCTGGGTTAGATGGAAAATTGTGAAAAAGTAGTGACAAGTGGCTAGCTCGTCGCCTACACAATCACATACCCAAAACCCCATATACCATTAGTCGTCTTTTACGTCATGCTAGACAAGAAACACAGTTGGCACATATTTTTAAGTACTAGACCAACATGGGACATAATTATACTTGCGTAATAATAATAGCTTGCCACTTATGGTACAGCTGGAATTGTGTCTTAAGATGTTTTAGATTTTTTGTATGTAAACATACACAGACTATGCATAGTTGATACTTGGACATAAGTAAATGGTGATGAAGTTCATACATACAGACCCTCACGGTCACAATAGGCTAGTTGACAAATATTTTAGTCCGAAAAATATAACTGATTTAAAAAAAAAAACTCGAAAAATTCAAAATATACAGCGCTTCAAATATCTGGACCGAGCGGCGCTTTTGCGTCACTTGTTCTTAAAATTTTAAATTTAATTTACAGCGCGTTAAAGTTCTTCCGCATTCTTGGTTTGCTAATAAAATAAAAAAAATACGTAACCAATTTTTTTTTTGTAATCACAATAATGAATATTTTTTTTGAGTCATTTAAATAGAGCGCAAGGTGCGACAAGCTCTTCAAATAAAAATGTTGTGTCCTATGATTTTTCGAAATAATTTCCAGACTTCGCAAATCCACCTCAAGTGTCTAAACTAATTAACAGTCGCAGTTATTAATTTAAGCGGATTATTGCATTAGCGCATAAATGTCGCCGCAGCTTGCAGTCTCTGAACTGCATATCGCGTTAATTGCATAGACCTGTATGCGCGGATTGTTATATTGGTTGGTTATGTTTTAGTACGCACTTTAATGAGAAGTAGGTTATAAAATGTTTGTTTATGAATACAAAAAGTGAATCGTAAAATGATGGTTCTATATTGACCGAATATTTAATTGTGTTGTATTAGAGGAGGAACATTTTGCAGACTTTAATGTTTATTTCGTTTATAATAACGATGGTTGTATTTAAAAAAGATAAAGATCGGGCCCAGTTGCGCTTATTAGGGAGTGGCCTATGTCCAACAGTGGAAGATTATAGGCTGATGATGATAGTGATAGTTGCTTAGTAATTAGGATCCACATTGCACAGTTGTCTTTTCAAAATTAAACAAATCTAAATTAACTCAACATATTATTTAACACAGGTACTTTGCTCCCCTGCTTAAAAAATATATTGACTGGCCCGTTGGTCGAGTGGTCTGAGATCCTGGCCATGAAACCAAGGGTCGCGAATTCGAATCCTACTTAGGGCACACGTTTCGTGTGATGAACATGGACATTATTGTACTCGGGTCATGGATGTTTATAAACGTATTTAAGTATGTCTATCCGTTCACCTAGTATCCATAGTACAAACATAAGCTTAGTTTGGGACTGGGGAATTGGTGTGTCAGAATTTATTTATTTTATTTATATAAATATATAAAAAAAACATTTTTGATTTACGAACTGTAAGAACTGCGCGGAAGTAATCGTTTATTGCTTGCAAAACAGAAACGTGTCCACACTTGTATAGAAATAGCATTCGATTCCATCACAGCTTAGACATTTCTATTTGTGATGTGTTCGTCTGAGCTGAGAAAATGATACAGTGTTTATTTAAGTGGATGAAACATTGGTAAAACCATTTTATTAGAAACTAGCTGTGCCAGCGGTGTCACCCGCGTTTATGGTTAATATTATAAAGACTATTTCCGTCATATATGATTTCTATGTAACTTTAACCATTAAGGCTGCACACGCGACGGAAGCTTAAAAAATGGAGTAACTTCTCCCATTTTCCCAACACTTCCTTTCACTACTCTGCTCCTATTGATTGTAGCGTGATGAAAAGTATACTATAACCTGCCCAGGAGTATGAAGAATAATTGTACCAAGTTTCGTTAAAATCCGTCGAGTAGTTTTTGTTTCTATAAGGAACATACAGACAGACAGACAAAAATTTTACTGATTGCATTTTGGCATCAGTATCGACCACTAATCACCCCCTGATAGTTATTTTGAAAATATATTTCATGTATAGAATTGACTTCTCCCTCTACAGATTCTCCTACAGATTTATTATAAGTATAGATGAGTTTTGTTGCATATTGATTTTTAGAGAAAATGAATATTGTATTTCTCGTCGGAACTATACACACATACAACCATAAAATCCCTCCCGTATACCCCGAAGGTGTAGGCAGAGTCAAAATGGCAGCAAGATCCTTTAACCACATTCAGCCAAAAATAAAACTGGGCTGGGTTAGATGGCTGTTAATATAGGTATATTGATAGAAAATTGTCGGTTAATGCTCCCCTTATCAAGGATGGAATATATACTATATAAACTCAGTTATTTATCTAGACAGAACATTAGTTCGTATTCCTATATAAATGCGCATGTACGTCTGTATGTGAGCCGGTGCAGTAATATAGCTCGTGCTAACGCAGCGCAGTTCGGGACCGCAGACCATCGCGACTCGTTAGCCGACCGCCGCCCAATCATGTACAAACACGGGAACTGCGTTTAGTAGTTCTGCTAGCTACGTTAATGTTATCTGGTTTGTAAACTGATTAATTATATACAGACCTTTTTCTCGGGGTAGGCAGGGGACATTTTTCCATTTGCTACGATTCTGGTGCACTACTCTCCCTTCTTCTATCATCTTCCTAGCGTTATGTCCCGTGCTTAGATGGGTCCGCTTTGACTATGATCCAGGATTTAGCGAGTCTGGTGATTATTGAAACGACTGCCGATCTGACCTTGGTGACCCTAAGATAGGCGAACCAGAATTTATTTTTGGAGATATATTAAATAGATGGGAATTTTGACTGGCTCGATAGCTTATTCGGTAGTGACCCTGCCCCATGCGGCAAGAGTTGTAGGTTCGATCCCCACTCAGAACAAACATTCGTATGATGAATACTTGTATTTATTCTGTGTCTGGGTGTTTATATCCAATATTTAAGTATATATTTGTAAAACTAGTGTTGATTCTGATTTGTCTGGTTCCCCTATCTTAGGGTTACAAGGGCAGATCGGCAGTCGCTTCGATGTAATTAGCAGACTTGCTAAATCCTGGATCATGGTCTAAGCGGACCCCGTGTAACCACGGGACATAACGTTAGGAAGATGATGATGACTGTTGATTCTGATATTCATAACACAAGTGCTTAAGTTAGTTCCCTCGGAGTCAGATCAATGTATGTAATGTAATGTATAATTCTGCAAAAGTAATGGCAAATGGCTAGCTCGTCGCCTACATAATCACAACCCAAAACCTAATATACCATTATAGATCTTTTACGACATGCTATTGAAGAAACATTTATCTGTTTACACATTATTTTCAAGTCACCAGAACAACGTGGGATTAATATTATCGATAAACACGTCGCAAATACAAATGCGCAATCTAAACAAAACACAAAACAATGGACGCCCCACGTGTCCACGGGCTGTAGAAAACAACATGTTATTCAGACTAAAAAGTACTATGACTCAATCTGAAAGCCATACCGATGGTTAATAAAGAGCGCCCGTAATCGCTTTTCCTACTTTCTTGTTTATTTGCTATGATGCAAATGTTGGTCTGGGACTAAAAAAGAATGCGCCAACTGTGTTCCTTGCCTAGCATGTCGTACAAGGCGACTAATGGTTTATTGGGTTTTGGGTGTGTGATTGTGTAGGCGATGAGCTAACTTGTTACTACTTTTTCATAATTTCCCATCTAACTCAGCCCATTATTGCAGCTGAATGTGTTTGAAGGGGTTTTAATGTCACTTTGATTCTGCCTACCCCTTCGGGAACGGGCATGATGTTATGTATGTGTGTGTACGATGCGATAAGCGTTTCTAAAACCGTAATTAAGTTTAAGCAATAGAATAATGACTATTAATGGGATATTAAATTATTTATAGGTGAAATTCGCTGATAGACTACGCTATTACCAAATTTCACCTTTCTATAATTATTATACTATGTTATATTCAGTGTTATATTACAAAGAATCTATCGACGTATCTTTTTCGATCAATACATTTTTTTATTTTTTTTTTATAACATCACGCTCATACTCAATAGAGTAACGCAGAGTCAAGGGGGCAGCAAGCCCCTTTAACCACATTTAGCCAAAAATAAAACTGAGCTGGGTTAGACGGAAAATTGTAAAAAGTACTGACGAGACACAATCACACACCCAAAACCCAATATACCATTAGTCGCCTTTTACGACATGCTGGGTGTGAAACACAGTTGGCACATTATCCTATGTCCTTTCTGAGGGTCCATTATTTAAGCATACATAATTTCATTGCACTTTGTTAAGTAGAACAGACGTAACTACAGACTACTTTACTTTCGATAGAAGGCCATTTTACAATTAATTGTTTTTTTTTGGGTATTGCAACATTTTTACAAGGAAAACTCCTATGAGTCGACGCTCTCTGTCATCATAGAACAAATTACTTTCGATAGAAGTCCATTTTACAATTATTTGGGATTTTTGGGTATTGCAACATTTTTACAAGGGAAACTCCAATGAGTCGACGCTCTCTGTCATCATAGGACAAATTACTTTCGATAGAAGTCCATTTTACAATTATTTGGGATTTTTGGGTATTGCAACATTTTTACAAGGGAAACTCCTATGAGTCGACGCTCTCTGTCATCATAGGACAAATTACTTTCGATAGAAGTCCATTTTACAATTATTTGGGATTTTTGGGTATTGCAACATTTTTACAAGGGAAACTCCTATGAGTCGACGCTCTCTGTCATCATAGGACAAATTACTTTCGATAGAAGTCCATTTTACAATTATTTGGGATTTTAGGGTATTGCAACATTTTTACAAGGGAAACTCTAAAAAAGAGCTTAGTCGCCCTTAGGTGGTCTCTGAAATAGCAAAACCAAAAAAACCGGTACCTACACATCCGAGACTAACAGAAGTCTAATAAAAAACTAATTCTCCAGACTGACACATTATTTCCCTAGTTCCAAACCTAGCTCATAAGCTTGTGCTATATATACAAGGTTAACGGATAGACATACTCAAATACGTTTATAAACATCCATGACTCGAGTACAAATGTCCATGTTCATCACACGAAACATTTGCCCCTAGCGGGATTCGAACTCGCGACCCTCGGTTTCGTGGCTAGGGTCTCTGACCACTCGACCAATGTGCCTGTCATTAATATTGTGATACTGGGCACTTTGTTCCGGGAAGCATGGTCATTCCCCTGCAATAAACATTTGTAAATTCTCCTCACCTGTCTAATTCTCAATTACCTGGTCATCATTAATAGTTGGAGTACCAAGAAAATGCTCTGACGACGAGGATAAACCAAAACTGCAGTTGCTTTGCAGCTTTGCAAACAGCGTGTCTAATGAAGATTAATAATACTTGTCAGACATTATGGTTCTTTCACATACTATGTTGATCATTATCTAGGCGATGAGTTAGCCATTCGTCATTTCTTATTCAAAATGTTCCATCTAACCCTACTAAGTTCGGTTTAAGGATATTATTGCTCCTCGGACTTTACCTACCCCTTAGGGGTAGCAGGCGTGGTGCTATGTAAGTATTATATCCCTATCTAATGTGACAAATGCGAATGTGTTCGTTTGTTACGCTTTCACTCCTAAACTACTAAACTGATTTCAAAAATTCTTTTACCAATGGACAGTTTCATCATTAGCGAATAACATAGGCTTTATCTCTTCCAGTATTCCTAAAGGAACGAGAACTACGCGGGTGTTTTCGCGGGGCATTGCTAGAAAATGTGTACCTATGTAACTGTTACATATATTGTTATAGAATGATGTGTCATTTCAAACGCTATTTTTGTCGTCACTTTAAAAGCCGGTGCCTATTAGTTTCGATTTATCGCAGAATAGTGTTTTTTCGTCATTCACTTTGTAATTTTGAGTATTCATTCTGAAATAAAATTTTGAGTATTCATTCTGAAATAACCTCCGCCGAAAGTACAACTAGCTGGTGCGATGCGTTTTTATTGAGTGTCATTTGGTATTCTTTAGATTGTTTTTCTACTAAGATGTTTTTTGCTGTTTGTGATTCTTGTAGAATTTAAAAGAACTGCACTTTTCATTTTGCACAGTATATTTTGAGTTCAAAAATCTGTCGTCAATAACATTGACATTTGATACATTTTCTTGTAATCAAGAAGCAATATTTTTTTGTTATCTCAATAGTGGGCTACTACTGAGATTACAAAAAAACCTTACGATTTTTTTTCTTTTTACAAAAACTGCTTAATTAAGTCAGTTGACTATACGAACTAGTGACGTCATAGATTGACAAGCCTATAAAAAATATTTTAGAAGTGTTGCACTTTGACAGCTCTTTTGCAGCATCTCAATTGACTTGCCAGTCATCATCCCTATTGATCCAGTAACTATGGTGCTATGATGGGTTATGGAGAGCAAATAGGGAGTAATTTTAATGATATTTATTGAACTTTGAAGTAACTTCCTATTTCCTATTTGACTGACTCTACATTTCGAATCATAGTCTAAATTGACCTCATTTGAGCACGAGACTAGGGAAAATAAATAAATACCCGACTACATCACATACATTGATCTGACTCCGAGGTAAGTAGCTTAAGCACTTGTATTACAGATATCAGAATCAACAGTGGTATGTATTACAAATATACCTTAAATATTGGATATTAACACTCAGACACAAAACAATCACAAGTATTCATCATACGAGTGTTTGTCCTGGATTAGGACCGAACACAACTCTTGGCGAATGGAGCAGGGTCACTACCGAATGCGTCATCGAGTCAGTCAGAAATGATGATGATTCATTTATTATCTTATTCCTAGTTATCTGAAGTGGAATATTGACTTCTGTTTAATTCATCAAAGTCAAAATGTAAATTCCTACCCATACTGTGTATTAATCATTTTGATTGTGTTTAGGGAAAACCGTTGGTAATGAAAATGGCAATTTATAGATTACAGTCAGAACTGTGTTGATGTGTGTAATCATCTCCCCTGAATCATCATTTGCCCCTTAAAAAAATAACGTGAAAACGTAATACTACCGGGAATCTTAATAATATTATAAATGCGAAAATTTGTGTGGATGGATGGATGTTTGTTACTCTTTCTTGCAAAAAGTACTGCATGGATTTTAATGTTATTTTACAAGAGTGCTTATATGTAAGAATAACATATAAGTTACTATATAAGTAACATGGTATGTGTGTACCACGTGAGAAAAGCCGCAGGCAGATGCTAGTTAATATATAGTTACGCCCACAATATATAATAGATACATTAAGGTAACGATCCGAATAATATTTTTTTCATGATTTTCCATACAACCCAACTCACACGATTTAATTTTTGACTGAAGTGGCTTCCTGTACTCTGTCTAAATCTTCAAGGATTGCGGGCGTAACAGTCCGTATGCAATGTCACACCTAATAATGTAATGTGCTAACTGTGTTTCTTGCCTAGCATGTCGTAAAAGGCGACTAATGGTATATGGGGGTTTGGGTATGTGATTGTGTAGGCGACGAGCTAGCTACTTGTCACTACTTTTTTACAATTTTCCATCTAACCCAGCCCAGTTTTATTTTTGACTTAATGTGGTTAAAGGGGCCAGCTGTCCTTTTCCTCCGCCTACCTTTTCGGGGATGATGGGCGTGATGTTATGTTAAATTTATTTTAATTTAGTGAACTATAATAGTACAAGTATTCTGAAGTAGGACAAATCTGAGTATCTCAGTACAAAACCTAAAAATAAAAAAAATAATCTTAGTTAACCCAGCCCAGTTTTATTTTTGGCAGAATGTGGTTAAAGGGGCCTGCTGTCCCTTTGACTCTGCCTACCTCTTCGGGGATTATGGGCGTGATGTTATGTATGTATAAATAAATAAATAAATAAATAAATTCTCCAGACTGGCACACCAATTCCCTAGTTCCAAACTAAGCTAATGCTTGCGCTATGGATACTAGGTGAACGGATAGACATACTTAAATATGTTTATAAACATCCATGACTCGAGTACAAATGTCCACGTTCATCACACGAAACATTTGCCCCTAGCGGGATTCGAACCCGCGACCCTCGGTTTCGTGGCCAGGATCTCTGACCACTCGACCAACGGGCCTGTCATGTATGTGCTCTTAGTTAAAATTTGTTTTATTCACCTGCACCGTTCTCTGTAATTTCAGTCGATGAA
Organism: Glyphodes perspectalis; assembly: GCA_951394215.1. Taxonomy (NCBI): domain Eukaryota; kingdom Metazoa; phylum Arthropoda; class Insecta; order Lepidoptera; family Crambidae; genus Glyphodes; species Glyphodes perspectalis. The sequence goes on from OX596217.1 coordinate 13,874,301, forward strand.
AAATAGACTCCTATTTCATTCATCATCTGCAGTTGTCATCCAATTTTCCATAACATTAATTAGCTTTAGGAAAACCCGTCGACAATGAGGATAAACTCTTCCTTTGCGTGCAGGAGGCGTATCCACCGAGATTATCAAAACACTTGGCAGACATGATCATCCTCTTACGTATCTTACTGTGAACAGTGAATCATAATTGATGGTTTGACCTGTCAGTATACTGTAATTATGATCGCGATTCCGTTACGGCACGCGTGGGCTGAGGTTGGTCGTAAAGACTTCCTCGTTGTGAGTCGAAATTCGATCGCGAAATTGTTTTTGGGGATCGAATTATTAACATTCGCAAGAGAGAGAACTAATGTTCATAAACAGAGAATTTCAATGATTTTCATAAGGTTAATAGAACATTCAATATTCTAAGTAAGTCCAGTCTTTGTTGTCAATCTGAGTCTTTGCAAGTATGCAATCCTACAATCATAGCACCAAACTGAGTGAATGGTGACACGAGGTGGATATTGAAACTCAAAAAAAAACATTGCAAGAGGATCTTCTCTTGATACAATGCCACAGTATACTAAGGTCATGACTTTTATGAGTAAGGTAAACAGGAAAATGCTTTAAATTTAAACTACAACTCATCCCCCCTCCCCCCCCCCCTCTCACGGCACAAATTCTTACAACACGTAATCATAGAATCCCCTTTTAAACCAAACTACATACTTACTACCCTCGGTAAATTCCGCGATGACCATCCGCTAACAACATCATCTTCCTAGCGTTATGTCCCGTGCTTAGACGGGGTCCGCTTAGACCATGATCCAGGATTTAGCGAGTCTGGTAATTACATTGAAGCGACTGCCGATCTGACCTCCTTAACCCTAAGATAGGGGAACTAGACAATTTTTGGATCATGATTACAAATCCAAAGTTGTTTGAATTTGCAGGTTTCATTACGATGTTTTCCCTCACCGTCGAGCTAGTGGTATGAATACGTACATAGATTTGAAAAATCCGGAGATACGTGTCCGGGTTGGAACCGGCACTCCTCAGTTAAGAGGCGCGTGTCCTTACCATTGAGCTACCACCGCTCTTAACCATCCGCCAACAACGAAATCTCTAAATTACTCAAAACATAAACATAACATGGCAAGCTCGATGGCGCATTCGGTAGTGACCCTGCCCCATGCGCCAAGAGTTGTGGGTTCGATCCCCACCCAGGACAAACATTCGTGTGATGAATACTTGTGTTTGTTCTGTGTCTGGGTGTTCATATCCAATATATAAGTATATATTTGTAATACCACTGTTGTTTCTGATATCCGTAACACAAGTGCTTAAGCTACTTACTTCGGAGTCAGATCAATGTATGTGATGTCGTTGAATATTATTATATTATTATATTATAGTTTACATCATACCTACTTGCTCATTTCAACGCGTCACGAATTCAGGGAAATGATACGAGTGAATCCGTAGTCGACTAACTAACCAATTAGTTATATCCAGACTTCCCGGGAATCGGAGGGCTGGCTATAATGGCATCATTAGCTGAGCCGTGGTAACTGCTTTCTACGAACGCGAAATACTCAGACTCTTTATCTTAGTGTTAGTTTTCATGCGTAATCTGACAAAGTAAGCCACTGCTTAGTAGATATTGCGGAAGGTTCAGACTGATCTAGGTACCATGATTCAGTTGGTGGTGTCTTAAGAGAAGGTGAAGCCATAATGACCGTAGAACGTGTAATAAAGGTATATCCTCATATACCTCGCACTGGCTAGCTCGTCGCCTACACAATCACATACCCAGATCCTCATCTGGGTATGTGATTGTGTAGGCGACGAGCTAGCCACTTGTCACTACTTTTCACAATTTTCCATATAATTCAGCCCGTTTTATTTTTGGCTGAATGTGGTTAAAGGGGCCTGCTGCCCCTTTGACTCTGCCCACCCCTTTGAGGATTATGAACGTGATGCTTTGCTATGTGTATTAAAGGGTTATTATGAATGGCGATATACTAAAGGGTTGTTTGATTGATAAGATGGTTAATTTTACAACCCCGGAGCATTTCATCTAGGTCTCTGTGGTATCTCTTTGGTTTTTGATTCCCAAATACAAATACTTAAGCTACTTAGTTTAGTATTACATACATACATATCGCGACATCAGGAATCCCCGAAGGGGTAGGGAGTAAGCAAGAGCAAGAACAAGCATTAAACTCCTTAAACCATATTTAACCAAAAATCAAGTCAGGTGAGATAGAAAATTATGATAAATATTGACAAGTAGCCAGCCCGTTGCCCCCCACATAATTACAAACCCAATTCATCTTCCTAGCGTCATGTCCCGTGGTCCGCTTAGACCATGATCCAGGATTTAGCGAGTCTGGTAATTATATCGAAGCGACTGCCGATCTGACCTTCGTAACCCTAAGATAGGGGAACCAGACCATTTTTGGATCGTGGTTACAAATTCAAAGTTGTTTGAATTTGCATGTTTCATCACGATGTTTTCCCTCACCGTCGAGCTAGTACATAGATTACACTTAATACATAGATTTGAAAAATCTAGAGGTACATGCCCGGGTTTGAACCCGCACTCCTCGGTTAAGAGGCGCGTGTCCTTACCACTGAGCTACCACCGCTTGGATCACAAACCTAATACACCATTAATTAATAAATAAATTATCCAGACCGACACACCAATTCCCTAGTTCCAAAATAAGCTATATGCTTGTCCAGTGTATAGGTAAACGGATAGACATACTTAAATCCGTTAAAAACATCTATGACTCGAGTACAAATGTCCATGTTCACCACACGAAACATTTGCATTTGACCAATGGGCCAGTCATTAGTCGCATTTTACGACATCCTAAGCAAGGAAAGCAGTTAGCGCATTATTTTTGGGCCAGAAGATTCGAGAACATGGGACTTTGGTATTAGATGGATGTATGTTGTAATGTATGATATTTATATTTATAAACGTTTGGATGTATAAAACAACTTACATAAGCCCATGCCGTGTATAGCTTAGTTACTTAACGAACCATTTTATTACAGCATCAAAGAAAAAAGGGAATTAACGTGTAATCCCAAAGGATATCATTTGTAATTAAGCAATTATAACGCGCTCAAGTTAATAAAAGGTAATAAAACAGCGATAAGTAGTGGGCTGTTGTTTTATAACCTAATTATTGTGCTAACTGCTAGTTGGTTATCTGTAGTGTTTAATAATAATAATTGCCTGTTAACTTCCACGTGCATGATTTGTGATTTTATGACAGTTTTTTGCTTTTGAGGCAAATTACTTGAAGTGTTGTTGGCGTAAACGCAAGTGTATGGCGTCAATCATCAAGCATATGTAAGTCATTATTAGTGATCTAGCCATGTATTATAACAACGCTATGCCCGCGGTTTCACCCGCATTTATGCAATAACCATAAATGCGGGTGTATGCGGAATATATAGTTTACAGCCTTACTCGATAAATGGGCGATAAAATCCGAAATATATTTTTTAAATCGGATCAGTAGTTCCTGAGATTAGCGCGTTCAAACAAAAAAAAAAAACTGCAATATCTATGTATTTGGAAAATACAGAATTACAAAAGTAACTGAAAATATTTTTCTTAAATCTTTAGGAATATCCTTTAAATGATTAGTTACTTTCGTTGCTAACTGTACTATCGTAAGCAATTAATTAAGTCTACAATCGTATTAATAACAAATTTTGTATCTAAATTACATCAATGACTTTTTTTATCATCACAGGCTCACGAATGCTTGTGGTCCATTAAATGACGACCCTTATTTCAAGAAAGTCGATGGTATAGGTATTTTATTGCTTCAAACAGTTTAGTATATGAGTGTAATCGCTGATCCTAACTGTATAGTGATGACGCTATTCACAAGTCTACAGCCACTATTACATAAACACAGGTTTGTTTAGCTTGCATTACACTGAAATTACCTGCATGATCCAAACACTAGCTAACACTAGGTTACAGGAAGACCTTGACACGATCGACACTACACTGCGCAGGAGTCACGCCATGTTATTTCTGAGAAAGTACATTTTTCCTGCTACTGAAATGTTGGGGAAATACGAAACGTGAGTCAATGTCAGTCTTAGATAATGGCGACATGTCTTTTGTGCACAGAACGTTCCAGGTATCTGTTTCTTCGATTGTCTTTTTTATGTTAGCAGCAACTTCAACTATTGTCGCATGTCAGGCTGGGACTTGAAAAAAATGTGCCACCTGTGTTACTTGCTTAGTATGTCGTAAAATGCGACTAATGGGGTATTAAGTATTGGGTTTATAAATTTTTCATAATTTTTCATATGAACCAAATAATACACACACAACATCACGCCCATAAATCCCGAAGGGGTAGGCAGAGTCAAAGCGGCAGCAGTCCCCTTTAACCACAATCAGCCAAAAATAAAACTGGGCTGGGTTAGATGGAAAATTGTGATAAAGTAATGACAAGTGGCTAGCTTGTCGCCTACATAATCACATACCCAAAAACCGATATACCATTAGTCCTTTTACGACATCCTAGGCAAGAACCACAGTTGGCACATTATTTTTAAGTCCCAGACTAATATGGGACAATGGGCTGGGTTTAAATGGAAAATATTTTTTTGCCTAAATGTGGTTTAAGGAGTTTATTGCTCTTTGGATTCTTCCTTTTCGTCTATTTTTATAGACGTCATAGGAAATGTTTGAAAACCTAGGAATGCTAAATAGTGCTTAGACGGAACATGGACATTTCCTGAGATTGACATAAAATAAATACATAGACATTTCCTGAGATTGACATCGCAGGATATGACTATGTATATTTTATGTGAGGCATTAGAATGAGACATTGCAAGAAAATGTTAACCGGCAAGTTTTGGGTATCCACAACGGAAATGTAATAAAATCTAGTAGGTATGTTATTAAGCCTTGATCCCTCATCTCTTAGGAGGAATTTCATCCGTGTCTAGGCATTCTATGTAAACGAGCATCATTTAAAAACGCTCTGGTATATTCTACAACTGCGTTACACAAATTAAACTATTCGGATAAAAGTTGTGTTTACTGTTTTAACGCATTAAATACATTAGAAAAACATCATTTCTACGCGTAAAATGCATAAAAAAATAAAGGATTACAGATCTATTGCGCATTTTAGCCCAAGTAAGGGAATACAAGTGACGAATCCTGCTCATTGGTGGACCTAGACTGGTACTGAACTGGATCTAGCAATCTAGCTAAGTCTAGCACAATTTTAGCTCTGCTAGATCTAGCGTCATATGCTGTATTCAGCAAAAAATGCCGCTGCATTGCAATCTATACTAATATTATCAAGAGGAAAGATTTGTATTTTTGTGTGTGTGTATGTTTGTAATATATAAACTCAAAAACTACTGTGCCGATTTCAAAAATTATTTCACCACTGGAAAGCTACATTATTAGATGATTAAACGAACTTACCTTAAGTGAAGTTCAATCATAATTACACGAAACTCCTTATCCGAGACGGTTTTACATACGTAAACGCTTCCTTTATGCGAGCGCCATCACAAGTTTCCAAGCCGCTGATAAAAATAAAAAGAAAGAAACCTCTGCCGCTTCCGCATACCTGTCAACACTAACGTCAACTTCATTACGTATAAAGCTCTTCAAACACAACCCTACCTAGGAAATACCAGGGAGGGCTGGGTTGGGACTACCGTCTCGGATAAGGAGTTTCGTGTAATTATGATTGAACTTCACTTAAGGTAAGTTCGTTTAATCATCTAATTACACTTTCTCCTTATCCGAGACGGTTTTACATACGTAGACGTTTAAAGTAAGGGTTGTGGATGAATCTAGTACAAAGAAGAACAAAAATACTTTTAATAAATGAAAACAATCAACTTTATTTAGTTTTATAAAATAATTAAAACAATCGACACATATTATTCTTTCGGAGTCTATCCTTACCCTTAATTAAAATTAATTAAACCTTACTACTAGTGGCACATATAGCACTGCCAAAGGTGGACTGGTCCTCTGACACAGGCCTATTATAAAATCTAGCAAATACTGCTGAATTATTTGACCATCCAGCTGCCTTCCTAATTAAATCAATGCTAACTCCAGCCCTGTTTGCTGCGGATGTAGCAGCGTGCCTCGTGCTATGAGCCGAAAACACTGATATATCCACTCCTGCTTCTCCTAAAGTCGACTTAATCCATCTACTTATACTCTGTGAGGTAGCACCTTTATATGGTTTTTTACAAGTTAATATTAAATTTTCAACACCCTGTCTAATGCTTTCTGTTGCTGTAATGTAAGTTCTTAACAGGTTTACTGGACAAATTTGTGTATTATCATCATAGCTCTGTAAATGCAATAATGGTTGTACTGAATTTTTACTTGAAGTCTTAATTAATTCTGGGATTTGAATCTGAACCCTCCTAGAACTAAATTTAACATTTTTCACTTTTATTAGAGATAAAGTCTGTACTCTATGTCCGGTTGTTAATGCCAGGATTGTAACAAGTTTTTTAGTAAGTTTTTCCAATTTAGAATCCACAGTGGTACACTGAGAAGTTAAGAATTGTAGAACTACTCCTGGATCCCAAGTCAAATTGTACTTGGGCCTTGTTGGTCTTAGCCTAAACACTCCCTTAAAAAACCGTTTTAATCTATCATCATTACCTATTCTAGGCCCTATTAATAATGAAAGAGCCGACCTTGTAGTGTTCAGGGTGCCGAATGAGGCCCCAGCCTTAAACCTCTCACTTAAAAAACTTAGTATGTAAGGGACCGAGGCCTCATATGGATCTAGACTAGACTTGTTACAAAACTGCCACCACTGTTTAAACATACAGTCATATTGCTTTAGTGTGGCTGCTGCTAAAGAGTTTAGCATGATATTTAATGCCGAGTCTGGTGCTCCGCGCCTTATGAACCCGCCGCTGATAGCAGCCCTGCAGCCAGGGTAAGCTGCTGGTGTAATGGATGCACCTCTCTGTAAGGTGATGTAAGTAAGGTTACCTGCGGTTTGAACATTATCATTTCACCTACAAGCAAGGATTTTAACAATGGGAACCATGACTGAGATGGCCAATATGGAAAAACTAAGATACCTCTTGCTTTATCAACTTGTATCTTATGTATACATTTTAGTACTAATGAGAATGGTGGAAAGGCATAGAAAAAGAATTCTTTCCAATTTAGGGTAAAAGCATCAACTGCCGTAGCAAAAGGGTCTCGTCTCCACGAAACAAACTTTTTACATTTGTTGTTAATCCTTGATGCAAACAAGTCAATATCTGGGTAGCCAAATTTTTTAACAATATCCTGGTAAGCCCTGTCTGAGAGCTCCCACTCGATGTTTATTCTGCGTGACTCTGAGTCAGCCTCTGAGTTTTCCTTTGTGTTTATGTATGATGCATAAACCCAAATATTTCGTTGTTCACACCATTGCCAAAACTTTCGTGTTATATCATTTAAATGGGTATACTGAACCCCTCCCATTTTATTGATATATGCCACTGCTGTAGTGTTATCTACTCTAAGTAAAACTTCACAGTTATTTATCTTATTAGCGAAACATTGAAGACCCAAAAAAGCTGCTTTGATTTCTAAATAATTAATATGATTCTTTCTTTCACTTGATGACCAAGATCCAGAAGCTCTATCTGCCCCGCATGCACCTCCCCACCCGGTCATGGAGGCATCTGTGTGAATTTCCTTAACAAAATTATGCTGTTTAATACAATTATAATTGTTAATATTATTAACCCACCAATTCAATTCAACAAAAATGTTATCTGATAGTTCCATTTTTGTATCATAATCCTCACCAGAGTGTAGGAGTGCTAAATATCTTTCTCTTTCTAAACATTTCGTGTAGACCCATCCATAAGGAATAGCTGGGCACACTGCTGTAATTGAACCTAATAACTGGGCAAATTCTCTGATTTTACAGTGCCTTTTCTTTTGGAATAGATAAATTTTTTCTAATAAAACAATTTGTTTTTCTTCTGGAACGGACAGTGAGAGGTTCGTAGAATCTAAGGTAAGTCCTAAGTATTTACATCTTTGTTCTGGTACCAGTGAACTCTTATCAAAATTAACTAAAAATCCCAAATCTTGAAATAAAGTGCAGGCTAACTCTACGTCCTTTTTACACTTTACGGATGATGTATTGAAGTAAATACTGTCATCTAGATAAGAAGTTAAAACAACCTCTTGTTTTCTCAGGTATGTAAGAATTGGCTTCATTAGCTTTGTGAATACAAAAGGGGCAGTGCACAATCCGAAAGGGATACAGTTAAATTGATACAGTCTATCCTTGAATTTAAATCTCAAAAACTTCTTAGATTCCTCGGCCACTGCTAAACTAAAATATGCATCTTTTAAATCAATCTTAGCCATATAACAATTCTTGGAGATTAATTTGCAAGCTGTTCGTATATCTTCTAATTTAAAGTGGTAAGTATCAATATTCTTATTTAATTTCTTTAGATTTAAGATAAATCTATACGACCCATTTGGTTTGGGAATGACAAAAATAGGAGATGTAAACTGCCCTTCACAGGTGGGGCATATGGAGACTGCTCCTATATCCATCATTTTGTCAATTTCTGATTGTATAACTATCATTTCTTGTGGCGACCAAGACTGTACAGGGGCTTCATAAGATGGCGGGACGGAACTAAATGGAATTCTGTAACCCGCTATCCATTCTAGGATGACTGGGTCACTGGTAATCTCTAACCAATTATTTAAATAATATTTTAGCTTTCCAGCATGTACCTCTATCGACGGGGGTGGCGTGTTTGCGGGGTTGCTTTTTGTGGTCTCCTCCGGGGTGTCTGCTGATTCTTCGGTGCTAGTGGTCGGCGATATTGCCCGCTGCGAGGTCGCTGCTGTTGTGGCAGCGGGCTCTTCCAGTTTCCCTTTTTTGCCTCGGGTTGTTGTTTTTTATTAAATTTTTCTGATCCTCTTATTTGAGATCCGGTCTTCTGGATAGCCTGAGCAGCTTTAATCTTCTCGCCGCAGTCTCTACCAAACAGCAATCCATCTGTCTTACAATTTTTTATTGCATCTTTTACTACCAAATTAGCGCCAGATGTAGCAAAGAACTTCCGAGACATTGAGTCTTGGTGGTAAATTTCTGCTGCTATCTTAGCTGAATCACTTAGCTGTTCAACCAACTCTTTGTTGTTGATGTTCCCTTTTAGGATATTTGATAACGCCCTTCCCAAGGACGACATCATCTTGCCAGTTAAATTTTGTCTATAGACGATTCTCTTATCCCTTTTCAAAGAAGGCTCTGATAAGGCTGCAATCATCTCTGGGTTCATTTCTGGGGCCACAGCCGCAGGAAAGTTTTCCGGTGTTGGATATTTCTTTAATAACCTCTCCCGGGCTTCCTTACCCAGGCCTTCTGTCATTATCTTTGACCACCTAGTGGCCAACTGTGGCAGTAATGGACTTCCTGTTTCCTGCGATTCTTCACCCTCTTTTCCTAAAGCTCCCAGCAGCTCCTCTGGGATATCTTCATCTGCAAGTCAATAGTATCAATGTTTTAACTGGATTTTCTTTTTTTTGTCTCATTATTTTGGTTCTTTATGATGTATATCTACAATGTAATAGAATTATGAAGTAACTTAATTCTGTAGTCTATCCACTTTATGATAGCTCTATGAGGTAATGTAATTCTGTTGTCTATCCACTATGTGATAGCTCTATAAGGTAAGGTAATTTTGTTGTCTATCCACTAGTGATAGTTCTACATAGTAAAGTAATTTTGTTGTCTATCCGCTATGTGATAGCGCTATGAACGTAAATTGACATTGTCTATCCGCTCGTGATAGCGCAAGTCAATGATTTCCTTCGTCCGAACAAATGCCTGCCCGTTTAAAGTCTCCACGTACTGAATAACAAGTCGTAAACCCACCTGAAGCCACTGGGTCTGACGCTGGTAACGGTGTCCCCGGCGGAGTATGTGCATCCGAGCTGCTGTCTTCACTTTCTTTTTCCTTTAACTTTTTTTCAAGCCTTTTTAGCTTCCTCTTCATCTTCTCAACCTCTTCTGTATGTTTTCTCTTCCCCATAACGCCTAATTTCACTTATCGATTAACGAATTCTATACACGAGATCTGACAAGTAAAAGCGCGGCGGAAAAAAGTGAAGAAATTTAACAACCACCGGAAGTCAATAACTATTATTTTTAAGTTTGACAATCGAGGAACGAATGGTAAGTAAATACCGGAAATTGATTTGGTTCCATACGATAGCAATTTCTAAACATAACCTAGTCATGTATTTACCATAATTAATTATATATATATATATTCCGAAATTAAACTCATGAATGCACTCAAATTAATGAGATAGTTTGCTATTACCGAACACAGTAATGTATATTGATCACTCACCTCTTCCGATATTGATTCCGCGTTATCGATTTGTTTACAAGATCGACAATATGACTTCTCACTTTCTTACCTTATTTTGTTTCTGCCCTGAGGCGTATGAAAACACTTATTTCATCCATAATTTAACATTTCTATAAGTTTGACTACACTTAACGAACTAAAATGACCGAAACTAAATAAAAACAAATAATTTACTTGTGACGGCATTGCGCACAAAAGACGTAATGAAGTTGACGTTAGTGTTGACAGGTATGCGGAAGCGGCAGAGGTTTCTTTCTTTTTATTTTTATCAGCGGCTTGGAAACTTGTGATGGCGCTCGCATAAAGGAAGCGTTTACGTATGTAAAACCGTCTCGGATAAGGAGAAAGTGTAATCCAGAAGTAACATAGGCTATATTTATCCCAATATACTAATATACTATATATACTAATATTATAATGAGAAAAGATTAGTATTTTTGTATTTGTGTGTGTGTGTGTATGTTTGTAATGAAAACTCAAAAACTACTGTGCCGATTTCAAAAATTCTTTTACCATTGGAAAGCTACTTTATCCGGAAGTCACAAAGGCTATAATAAGTATTTTATCCCCATATTCCTACAGAAGTGGGAACTATGCAGGTGAAACCGCGGAGCGGTGTTAGTCCCTAGAAATAACGCCAGGTAGATGTACGTCACCATATAACTATCATGATTAACTGATAAAAGGAGTCTTATATACAGTAATGCGTTCTTCCTTCTCATTCGTAGCTCATCTCAACCTTAAGTGAGCCAGCCGAACAAACTATAAAAAGCTTAGTAACGGCCCACACCTTTATTGTAACCTTAAAACAAGAAAAAACATCAAGAATAGTATTTGATAGTTTTGATAGGTTTATGTGTAATATTTCTTAATGAAAAGACCGCTATAAAACCTTTTCGAAGTTTTATTGCCTTACCAAACGAATCCCATCCGCCATCGCTATAGCACGTACGGAAAATTTATTATAATGCAACTCGTAAAAAATTTAATTGCATCTTTATTTGCGGGGAGTGCACTAAAACTCGACAAAGGACATGATGACTTTTTCTGCTTTGCTTGTGTTTTATGGAATAATTACCTAAATAAGAGATACAATGCTCTTGTTTAAGCTTATGCACGACATTTCGTGACAGTAGATGCTCGTAAAGTCTAAGAATTTTGTATTAAATACTGTGAAATTGCTATGGTTGTAATTTTAGACTGATAATGAAAAGTCATTCGTCATGATTAGTTAATTTTTTTTTTTTTTTTTTATTATTATCAGAAACAATGCAAAATAGTACTAAATAGTAATAATAGTATATAGTTTTCTGTTAAGACTAGCGGTGATAGCACAATGGAAAGGATACATGCTTCTTAAACGAAGGGTGCGGGTTCAAACTCGGCACGTACCTCTGGATTTTCCAAACTACATACGTATTTAAATAAATACGAACATAGATTAAATAAAAAAGACAATTACCGCGAAGTTCAAAGCCTCGTATAAGAAAGTAAAAAAAAAGCGCTGTAAAATCAGCTGCTGGCAACTTTTCACCTTCAAAATTCACCAAGAACCAGCAATCTATTAAGTAATTTTACGATTTTTTCCACAATGAGTGTAATTTGACACACTTTGCGATTCAGACCGTTGCAACGACAAACAAATTTTCCGCCTATCATAAATCACAAATTAGATGAATAACCATGGAAACTCACGTGGTACTCGATAAAACGATTTTTGGCTATCGAAAACCTTTGGCTTAAGACTTTGGAGTGATGAATAAATATGGTAGATATTTCATAAATTGGTATCAAATACCATATTTATTTATGATCAGGAAAAAAGTTAAATTTTCTACGGATTTTTTACTTTAAATCTTAATTTCCTTGTATTCTTGAATTTTTTTTATATATTATTGCTATGGAAAATACATTTTTAATTATATTTCCTGTACAAATTTTAATAATAAATAAAATTAATCATCCTAGGAAAAACAAATGAAATACTTAAACCTATCAACAAAAGTATTCAAGGAGGAAACAATTTTTTTGAAAAAATTCAATGAAGAAAAAATATAATAGGAATAGGAAATAAATGAAGTAAGGAAGAAATAGTGGTACGTTTAAATAAAAATATATTAATATGTTGTCTGGCTATATCTTCGAACTTGGCAAAGCACACTGTCGTGTCTTTGAATACGGATTGGACAGATATAAATACGTATAATTAGTTTGACATATTATTGTTTTCTAGAAAAATATAAGTATCGTGTTTAATTGCTTTTATACTACATATTATATTCTATTAGAAAACTATTATTTATTAATTACTTCAGGACTGAGTATTCTTGGAATTTAAGGTATCAGTTATTAATAATATCTATATTTTAGTCAGTTGATTTTATTCTTAGTATTCATTGACGGTTTTTGTATAATATAGAATAAGTTGGGCACTACCTCATTATTTATATTTTTAATTGATCATATCATAGTCAACACAAACGGATATTATTCTCCCGATCTTAAAAAGTATACATTTCATATAGGTATATTCTGAAAATAATTAATAGAAAAACTCATCCAAATCGATTCAGCTGTTGTCAATATACTCTATCATACATATGATAATCAATTTCTCATGTACGTATAAATATCCTAAAATAATAGTTTTCTTCTAATATCTAGATTTTTATTAATGATAATACAATTTAATTTTTTACTTTAGATTTAAACTAAAGCTGTTACTGTTATTCTAATTAAATAAAAAAATAATTATAAATACCAAAATGTAAAACAATTATCAAAATAACTATGCAACATTCACGAGAAGATAATGAAACGAGCCAATGATAAGTGCTCGAACAGTGCAACGCTCTTGAAAAGCGGCCATGATACACCGAAGTGTGCCATTTTCAATACCGTTGCTCGCATTTGAATGTAAATGTATAATTATTTAGCATCCTGCATTATAACAGAGTTAACGGTGCCCATTGTGTCTGATGGACAAATGATTGCGAATTTTTTCCGACTCGTTACGTTTTTTTTTTTGTCCAGACAAAAGGTCCGCTCGGCCCACTGTGCGGGGTGAATACGGGTGAGGTTTTCCAAGAATTTTGTTTCGCCTTTCGATAAAAAGTGTCCTGTGTATCGTTTTTGTTGCGGTTGAAGCGTTTAAAAATTAGGTATAACTATTGCCGATTTCTTATCGCGTATTTGTCAAGGTTATTCTAATGACAGTTTTTAGCTATTACTCAGACATCTATTGAAACTTACTTAAATAGTTATTAATATCATATAAAACAACCAGGTAGAACACGTCAAACAAGGTTTGATTCAAGTAAGAGTTGCTTGACTTTGCAATAAATAAATAAATTCTTCAGACTGGCACACCAATTCCCTAGTCTAAGCTCATAAGCTTGTGCTTTGGATACTAGGTGAACGGATAGACATACTTAAATACGTTTATAAACATCCATGACTTGAGTACAAATATCCATGTTCATCACACGAAATATTTGCCCCTAGCGGGATTCGAACCCGCGACCCTTGGTTTCGTGGCCAGGGTCTCTGACCACTCGACCAACGGGCCAGTCGAGTCAATGTAGAATATATTATGTTAGAATATCGGGTAGAAAATATTATTTTTAACTTTATTATTGAGTTTTAAAATAATTAAATAAATCAGAATTATTTATTACAAGTAACGAGATTCTAAGGTTTATTTCATTAAAAAGATCATACAAGAGTAAAAAAATGCAACTGACGATAAAATGCAAGCATGCTTTTTATACAGACAACGAAAAGAAATAATTAAAATCGACGTACACGTCCCATGTTGGTCTGGGACTTGGCCCATGTTGGTCTGGGACTTGGCCCATGTTGGTCTGGGACTTAAAAAGAATATGCCAACTGTGGTTCTTGCCTAGCATGTCGTAAAAGGCGACTAATGGTATGTCGGATTTTGTGTGTGTAATTGTGTAGCGACAGGTTGGCCGCTTGTCACTGCTTTTTCACAATTTTCCATCTAACCCAGCCCAGCTTTGTTTTCGGCTGAACGCGGTTGGGGGGGCATGCTGCCCCTTTGACTCTGCCTACCCCTTCGGGGATCATGGGCGTGATGTTATGTTTGTTTGTATGTTTGACGTACACGTGAACACGGAATGAAGTAAATATATTTCATAACCTTCAATATCCCGTCTCGTTATTGAAACGGATTTTTCATTTTCCATGTATTGCAACGAGCCGAATTATAATACTGATGTTATTCTCGGAAAAAATCGCCATAAATAAATCTTTCGTTTGGTGATTGAGAGTTCATACTCTCATTACTCTCAGTAGAAGCGACATGCCGAACCGGTGGTAGATTCATATTACTAGTTGATTTTCTTGTTGAATTGACGATTTATAAGTGTTTGTTTCAAACCTATATAAATAAAGAGTACTTTGACTTTGACTTTGACTTTAACCAAACCCAGACCAGCACTCTCATAGGTCTTCTGGCGACATGCGGGCTTCAACCAACATTTAGGTTTTAGAGCTTCAATATTAGAGGAGTAAAGTGCGTTGTCCCTTGGTAACAGTGCGATGTACCCTCAACAGAATCTTCAATTGTGTTGCTAGCTCAGAAGCTAGAAAATTATACTCCAGGCTACAGATAGCCTACTATAAACGCTTACCGTAATGAAATGCAACAGTCGCTTTTAAATTATACTAATAATACATTCACATCGTCATGTCCGCAAATCCCTTAAGGAGTAGACAGAGTACAAAGAAGCTCCTCAAACCAAATTAAGGCAAAAAAAATTGAATTGGGCCATCATCATTTATCATCATCTTCCTAGCGTTATGTCCCGTTCTTAGACGGGGTCCGCGTAGACCATGACCTAGGATTTAGCAAGTCTGATAATTTACATCCAAGCGACTGCCTCACCTTCGTAACCCTAAGATAGGGAACCAGTAAATTTTTGGATCATGGTTACAAATCAAAAGTTGTTTGAATTTGCAGGTTTCATCACGATATTTTCCCTTATCGCCAAGCTAGTGGTATAAATTCGTACATATATTTAAAAATCAAGAGGTACGTGCCCGGGTTTGATCCCGCACTCCTCGGTTAATATGCGTGTATCCTTACCATTAAGCTACCACCGCTCATAGGCCATATGGAAAATAATTAAAAAGTAGTGATAAGTAGCTAGATTGTCGCCTACACAATCAGAAATCTTATACTCAGTATACTATTAATCGTCTTTTACGACATGCTATTATTACTAGGCAAGGAATATTATTTTAATAGTACAAAACCAGCATGGGACTGATCAATAACATTGTAATATATTCATTTATCCACAATCCGCTAATATATTACCATCAAGTAAAGAAATCACTACCAAATCCCACCATATTTGAAAAAGGTTTCTTGCAACTCATAAATTGCAACTGTTGTTCAATGACGCTAAACGCACCTGAGTCATTTCAGATCGCGTTACCGAGACTGGCTGCTGCGTGCCTAATTATGACGCTGACCCTTCCATCTGAAGGTTACTGGACTTACGACGAAAACTAACGGCAGTTTAAAAAAGAAACAACGAATCAAAGATTCTGTGCAAACATTACCAAATGTTCTTTCAAATTCTGTCTGGAAAGAAATGTAAATCTAAGCATAATTTTTTAGCTAGACAATAGTGACTTTTTTTTCATGTTTTATCAATAACTAGCTGTTACCCGCGACTTAGCCCGCATAGACTAATATTTCTGTATCCTACAGATTTTTTCGGGATAAAAAGTAGCCCATATGTTATTCTAAACTGTAATCTATCTCTGTGCCAAATTTCATCCATATCCGTTCAGCAGTTTTTGCGTAAAGAAGTAACAAACATACACACACACACTCACAAACTTTCACCTTTATAATATTAGTGTGATTTGGCAAACAAGTATATGAGCTGGGTAACCAGTCACCATAACCAATGGATGCTTGGGACACAGTGTCACAAATGCGTTGCTGACCTTTCAGAAGGGTTGGCGATCCTGATCTCTTACATACCAATAAATAAAAAAATAAAATGTGATTTAATACCGCTATTTGACAACAATCTTCTGTGTCGACGGTACTTTACTGGTTTGGACCGCATTATCCATGCTGTAACCAGCTCGGTTATAGCTTGGCCATGCTAACAGAGTAATTCTGTTTTGGCACATTAAATTGTTCTTATAATAAGACAATTGTGTCCACAATCAAACCTAGTATACTCTAATTTTATTTTTATATGATTATCTTATAGGGGTTAAAAAAAATCTGTATATGGCCTTGTGTGGCACAACAAATATATACAACAGGATTTTTAATTCACATATGAAATTCTATTTTAGTATTTAATATATTGTATCGGGTTAAGGGTAAGTGATTGTGTAGGCGACAAGCTAGCCACGTGTCACTACTTTTTCACAATTTTCTATCTAACCCAGTCCAGTTTTATTTTTCTCTAAATGTGGTTAAAAGGGCCTGCTGTCCCTTTGACTCTGCCTACCTCTTCGGGGATTATGGGCGTGATGTTATGTATTATGTAACATGATGTATCTTATAAATAAATATAAACTAACTAACTAAACTGAGTATGAAAAAATATTTTATGCTCAATTCAAACTGCAACGAACTTTGACCTATACAGGTCATAATGAATAGTGAATCTTGATGCAGAATCCGTTCAAATGAGCACTTTAGCGAAAACAAGGCGCGTTGAACCGGCGTGATTGGTTGCTGCGTAGATGCGCGGGCGACGCCAGCAGGGGTGACACTTGCATGAAATATTGTACCTCTAGACGCATGTAACATTATCATTCTAACTAATTTCAGTCACGGCGGTTAATCTTAACGAGGATTAGCCAATTACGCTGGAGATATTACAGTGCACAAGTATCTGCGCAAACACAGGTGCACTCTCTGTTCCATTACTCTCATAGGCTGATGAGACGGTAGCCCGACATGACCGGAGAGAGTTCAGGCGCAGGACCATAGGCCTAACGTGCTTTCTGAGACATGGGGGCGACCAACTTCCTGATGGCTGTTATTGTTACTGATTCAAATGTTGAAATACTCAGCTGCAAATTCTTGCCACGACATTCAAACCCTCTTGGTCCTTGCAGCAATTTCATAACTAGATCGACGATTCGAACGAAGAGAGTCAATAATAAAATGCTGTAGTCCAAAAGTGCAAGTGCAAATCTCCTTAGAGCTTTGAGCTTACTTAACAAAAATTTAAATTATGTCCACCATTACCCTGGGACTTATAAAAAATGTTCTAACTGGAGTTCCTTACATAGCATTTCATCCAATGTTTGTTATTGTTTAGATGACAACCTAACCACTATGTTTTCACAATTTCCCATCTAAATCAAGCAGTCTTATTTCATTGCGAAAGAAGGAATTGCTGGATTTTTACAATGCACCATTAATTCATCAAGCTAATAGCCAGAAATATCTCAAAAATAAAAATACAACGAATAACCCTAAGGAAAAAACAAAATGAAAATGTCCAGCCCTACGTTTGCGCTTATTAGATAATTCTGCTTAATGCGTGCGCCGGCGCACTAGGTGTGGGGTTCGGTGAACTGCTAATAAATTGATCACTGTACGCGATACGCAGTTGTAATGCACTCGCCTCGTAATTGCTAAATATACGAGACAATTGCGATCACTATTTAATGGTCAAAAGAGATTTAGAGTTTAACAGATAAAGCCAATTATATGCAATTTGTTGTATATTAGCTGTATCCTGTTCAATTGTTAACTTAATTTTAAAAATATTTGCCCCGACATCGTCAGATTGGTTCCATATCCAGGCTGCAGCGCCATCTACCGGGTCCAACTGTCTATCTTTACCGTCCAATTGTCTTTATTACCCATTCAATCGCACACAAAAATAAATTAAAATCGATCGCACGTTTTAGAAGGACTTTAGAGACTTTTGCTATAGTTAGACCAACTGATTTCTTATCAACAACCCAACTTACCCAGCTATCTCCATGTTATAAATAGTATAAATATAACATGTGAATTTCTACAGAAATTACCAAATTGCTAGAGTACACGGACTATTCGCCAGATCGCCCAAAACGATAATCAAACAAAGAGGTCATTAACCCACAAGAAGATCAGAAAATCTGACGATGATAAAGGTGAGATAAACAGACATTAGCCCAGCGCAGCGTCCCCGCGCCCGTCCGCATCTCAAATGATAATTTATCGGACTCTCAAATGAGTGCGTTTTGCGAAGATTTACGGCTCCCCGCGCCGGCTGCTATTGGGATCAATGACGATATATGTTCGGTGGTTGCGCAGTCCTCGAGAGGTCCGTGAGGAAATATTCTGTGTTGAATTCGAAGTCTTAACGACGAGAAAAAAATTCTAAGATCTTCCTGTCATTGGAACGTGGTAACTGTTAGCATTTTTGGATATCATTAAACATCCTTGCCAAGTAATAGACAATTGCCATCTAGCTAGTTTTTGGGAATTTATTTTTGTGATTGGATAATTATTTTTAGGTCAAATTTTTTATCTAATGGATGTTCTTAATACACACTCTCTACATATTATCTACCTTCTTTTTTAGTATTAGGTATGTATTTTTATTGTTCCTACTTTGATTACATATGTACAACCCAGCCCATTGTCCCATGTTGGTCTGGAACTTAAAAAGAATGTTCCAACTGTGTTTCTTGCCTAGCATGTCGCAAAAAGCGACTAATGGTATATGGGGATTTGGATATGTGATTGTGCAGCCGACGAGCTAGCCACTAGTCACTACTATTTCACAATTGTTTATCTAACCCAGCCCAGTCTTGTTTTTGGCTGAATGTGGTTAAGAGGCTTGCTGCGCCTTTGACTCTGCCTACCCCTTCGGGGATTATGGGCGTGATGCTATGTTTGATTACTTAAGTAAGTTATTTTAGATTTCAATTTCAAGTCTCTTACACCTTTTTAATTTGATTGCTTAAATAATAATGATCTGATTATTATGATAGCAACATATTTTTGGAAATAAAGCTTTAAGGATGTTCAACAATCCATGACAGTTTACTGCTAAATGTAGTAAAAAAGTAAATTCTGGTAACAAATATTAAAAGCAATATGAAGTTTTACATATCACATCATCATCATCATCTTCCTAGCGTTATGTCACTTAGACCACGATTCAGGATTTAGCGAGTCTGGTAATTACGTTGAAGCGACTACCGATCTGACCTTCGTAACCCTAAGATAGGGGAACCAGACAATTTTTTAATCATGATTACAAATCCAAAGTTGTTTGAATTTGCAGGTTTCTTCACGATGTCTTTCTTCACCGTCGAGCTAGTGGTATAAATACGTACATAGACTTGAAAAAGAGGTCCAGTCCAGAGGTACGTGCCCGGGTTTGACTCAAATTCTCTTTGGAAACAGTTCACTGTCTTTGACTATATTGGAGTTTCCTGTTTCATATCTCGCAGGTGCTGTGTAGTTCGGTTTGTTTGTTTAAACTGAGGTACGGTTCAAAACGGGCTTTATATTGTTGTTTTTAGTTGTAAATATCAAATTTTAGTTTGCACTTCAGATGTATCTTTAACCTACAAACATGCAGTTCGAGTAAAAGGAATATTTGGATAAATGAAATCTTTTATTACAGAAGTTGTGTCTGACGCACTTTGAATATGCGCGTTAGTAATTCTTAAGCTCAAACGGATTTGAATCTTGGAGTTCTTAAAAACGAATACTGAAGCATTAGTGAGATATTTCTAAAACTTTATTAGTGGTTTTATAGAAGTGTTTTCAGTGACATTTTTACTAAATTGTCAGATCTATATTTTAGTAGTGGACATTAATGATAAAGACGTGGGCGCCTAATAAGTGACAGGACAACTTCACGCTTCTTTCCTAGAGGGGTAGAGGTGCATCTAGACTTTAAAAAAAATATACATTTTTATAACATGCTTTCAGTGGTTAGATATATTTAAAGATAACGTCAGGACACACATAAATAACTTTAGATGTATATGTAATATGACAATTTTTTTCCGGTTTGCTTCCAAGTAGCAAAGGTCAGCTAGGAGTAATTTCTAAGTCACAACCAGGCTCGCTAAATCTAGGATCGTTGATCAAGTGCACCCTTACAATAAACGAAATAATACACCAAGAAGGTGATAAAGTTTCTAGTTTTAATTTGAAGACATCACACCACACCGTCACCCATCCAATACTCAACCGCCACATGAATCGCTTACCTTCGCTTACTAAAGAGCCGTCAAGCCGTACCGTTTCCATTTTTCACAGTTCAAATTCCGCACCTCTCAAAAAAGACAGTGTGCAAAGCGAATGACATTACGAATGTAAAATCCGATTTGAACACATAATAACTGTCTCTCTCTCATCGCAGCCGGTGAGTAACGACAGCCAACGAGGATTTGGACGCGAATTCCTTAATGATCGTGAAACATCAAGGGCTTGTATTGCATATTTTTGGAAGCGAGATTTTATGGCATTATTAAGATTTTTGAGAACACGCGTTAATCTGTTTGTCGTCCGGTGTTTTGTTATTTTTGTGGATTTGTTGTAAGTTCTTTATTTAGAAGCAGGCGTTTATGGACTTTGATAGTTTATTGAGCCAGGCTTGTGGAGTGGTTCGGTATTGGAATTTCAGTCGTGGTCTCATGGGATTGGTCTGGTATATTAGTTTACTGAACTAACTTGCTATCAAAATCAACCGTTAATCAGAGCTTTGGTAAATTATGGATGTTTATTTAAAATTTCTTTCACATAGAGTATTTTTATTATAATAGTGACGAAAAATAAGCGGTAAGCCAATTTTATTTTTGTCTGAATATGAGAAAAGGAGCCTGTTGCCTCTTTGACTCTGCCTACCTCTTCGAGGAATAATCCCCGAATGGGTAGACAGAGTCACGTCCATAAGGGAGTGATATTATGTACGTATGTAGGTGTAAGCTTAATTAAAATAATGTTAAGTCCGTTTCGTCCCATGTTGGTAGGAGACTAAAAAAAAATGTGCCAACTGTGTTTCTTGCCTAGCATGTAATAAAAGGCGACTTATGGAATATGGGGTTTTGGTTATGTGATTGTGTAGGCGACGAGCTAGCCACTTGTCACTACTTTTTCACAATTTTCCATCTAACCCAGCCCATGGTCCCATGTTAGTCTGGGACTTAAAAATAATGTGCCAACTGTGGTTCTTGCCTAGCATGTCGTAAAAGACGACTTATGGTATATCGGGTTTTAGGTATGTGATTGTGTAGGCGACAAGCTAGTCACATGTCACTACTTTTTTACAATTTTCCATCTAACCCAGTCCAGCCCAGTTTTGTTTTTGGTTGAATGTGGTTAAAGGGGCCTGCTGCCACTCTGAATCTGCCTACCCCTTCGGGGATTGTGAGCGTGATGCTATGTTATATATTTATGTTAAGTCTGGATTACTCTAGATGGAGAGAATATCCTTCTTTGAAGTTTTTTATGTATAAAACATAAAAATCAGTATATAAAGACGTTTTTCGTTTCCATTTTTCATACTTAGGCTAAGTCACGACTTTTATGTAAAATATATTTCGCCCAAGTATATCAACATCCCACCTTGGCGCTATCTCGAGACTTCAAGCTTAGCCCCCAATTTACCATTAGACAAAGTAGGCGACTGCCTAGAGACTCGCCATTGCATCAGCAGGCACCACGTCTCTAGAAAAAAGTTTGCTTCCGAGAGCAAAAAAAAAATTTTTGGAACTTAAAAAGTTAAGGAGCCAGTACTTTAATAGTCTATGGGTCACAATATGTTTAATCCTTTAATCTGATCAATGTAAAAACCGTCAAGTAATAGATACAAAGTAGAACAATTTGAATCTACCACCGGTTCGGAATGTCGCATCTACCGAGAAGAAACCGGCAAGAAACTCGGTAGTTACTCTTTTCAATGCCAGATTGAATATAAAAATTAAAATTTACAGATTAAGTTAATATTTATACCAAGTCATACAGTTAATGTTCATTGAAGATTCAGCCGAGTATTATTAGAAGTAAAAGGTAAACCAGAGCAGACCTGTTCGTATCACATCATACAAGTCTGGACACATCGCAAAATCGAAGACGTCTTATTACAACAAGTGCAAATCTCGCACTACTTTAATGATAATATTACTATTGATGTTATGTTTGAAACGATTTACTTTTTAAAACGCAATTCCTAGGACCCGTCACAACACAACGTTTACTTCGAGCAACGAAACATCAAAGGAGAATACTTTTATACACACACTTAATTTCGCAAACAGCTCCAATTTGTCAACCGAACGTTTTACTTTCGCCACATCAAAGCCGCCATCAATTAGACCCAGCTTCTTCAGTAGCAAGATTCTTTATTTACCCTCAACATTATAAAACCGTTATCGGGACGATATAACGATATAACGACGCCCGACCACTTAAATACCATTTACGGGCAATAAACGAAAAACAATATTTTTAGTTGAAATGCACCGGTTAGTTAAATTCGAGTATAAGCGAGTTTACGATGTAGTTTTTAATGCTTCTGCTTTTGAAATCGTGACTTTTGAGGGTTATTAAAATATGATGGATGTAATAACACTCTTATAAACATATTTTTTTGGGTTATGATGAAACGGTATAAGCAATTCTGGGCACGTGTAGATGAAAGAAGTGATCTGGACATGTGTGAAAAAAGGTAGGTTGGTGTCGATAAGTAGGTATACACATTAAAAGACTGTATTAATGATATTAAACAAAAAACAGTTCGGAAGAACTGAATTAATATAATATTTCAACTGTAGTAACATTTTTTGTTACGTTTAATAGTTTGAATTATGAACAACTTTGATCTAATTGGCTTATAAAGACCAGCAATCGACCAACCCCCTTGTACATGGTCCATCGTTGGTCTAGAGGCAGCATGCGCCGCCTGCAAGAGGTTCCGGGTTCAAATATCCGGGTCGGGCCAAAAATTTGTGGCTGGTTATTTCAATATTTAAATTACTCAGTTACAATCTGGAGTCAGGAGTTGGCGGTTTTATCACCCCGTGAATCGAAAAGCACGTTGAATCGAAAAAGACGGCAATTCTACATGAACGGTGAGAGGTCAGGCGCAGGACTAGCCGTTAGTCCTGCGCCTGACCTCTCACCGTTCATGTCGAATTGCCATCTTACGGACTATACGATGAAAGATATGAACGGCAGGAAACCAGGCAAGTTGGCAGACGCGGAGCCCGAAAACACCGAGATCATCAATGACAATGGAGTCCTTAGCCAATGCAGGAAGCTACCATGGCCACACTTATGAAGACCAGATCAGACTTCAAAAAACACTTAAGGGTAGGTTGATTACTACCGATTACCGTTTAGAAAATTTGGAACAATAATGGCAGATATTTCTCAAAACTCACGTCGAAATTATTGGCAATGTTAATTTACTTACATCCATCATTCCTAAAATATTTTATGACTCTTAGAGACATCGTCTTTGGAGGGTGGCATTTAAGAATCATCTTTAGTGAAGCAAAAAGGTCAAGTTATTATTACTTTTTTAATGTCAAGTAAGTAGACAGCACAGAATAAGTAAGATTAACATTTTTAACAGTAAAAAATGGTTGGCTAAATTTCGTGTTATTGAATTATTGCCTAACCTCGTGTTCAGGTTGATTTCTTAATTTATTAGACGAATCAAGTGTTATTTCTATGTAATAATGGGGTATATTACTATTTTTTTTTACAGTTCATTAGTTAGTTTATCAACATATTGAATAAGTACGTATTTTTTTCTTTAACTAATACTCGAAAGATTACAAAAAACGCATTACGTCACTTGGGCGGTAAAATTTTACGCATCTAGCGACGTCACGCAGTACTTTAACGCGCTCTATTATCAAATAAAAAAAACATGCTATCAATGACTGTGGGATATGACATAATATGATAACAATAAAAGTGTAAGATTAACCAGAGCAGACAATTGGACTCGAGGAGTCGTTGCAACACAGGTGAAACGTCAAGCTGTAAGTACTCATGTACTACTTATCAGTTATCGAATCATTTATTAGTTACTGTGCGTATTGCATTTAGTCCCGTTAGTATTGATTGTTATGTATAATATGTGTTCTTCAACTAGCATTATGTAAAAGGCCACTAATGGCGAGTTGTGTATTTAGCGACGAGATAACTAATGTCCCTACTTTTGTTTATTTTTTCCATCTAACCCAATTTATTTTTGGCTGAATATAGTTCAAGGAGCTTATCGCCCCTAAGGCCTCTAGCACACGGCGTATTTTAAACGCGCAGACGACGCGCGTTTCAGGAACGCGTGTTGTCTTCGCCGTAGGTGCCCATTTTTGCGTTTGTATAAATTTAAAAACGTGTATTTTGGTTTAAAATGAAACCTTTTGACACCAACCGTTTTATAACTAAATAAACAATCGTCCAGTTACATAGAATTCATTACTGACCGAATATTCAAACAAAGATTTCAGAAGAAATGCTTAGGATTAGTTGTGCAAAAATATATATAACAATCTAATTATTTTTTAGAAGCTACGAGCGACTACAGCGCTTCTGTATCGCTGTATCTGAGTACGCGCAGTAGACGCTCATTTCACGATCAGCTTGTGTGCTTAGGTAACAAAGTTGCGTTCGAATCTCGTTTGAAGCGCGTATACGCGTGTCATCTGCGCGTCCACTGCGCGTTTAAAATACGCCGTGTGCTAGGGGTCTAACTCACCTGCAACGAAGATTGCGGCTTAGAGTATGTAATAGATGTGTATGTTCACTGAGGTGTAAGATGACGCAAGCAAATCTGCTGGTAAAGGAATACCTCGTGTGGGCAGTTAAGGCCCGAACAGAATTGCATTGTCAGAGTTCGTAAACATTTCACTACTACGGCTGAACAGCTTGTAACATTCGACTACGGTATTCCAATATCGGTTAGTCGATTCGCATAGTTGTATTACTGGAGGAAGTTTGTGAACCCTGCTGGAGTTGGTACGTTTCGATTTTAGACAGAGATCTGGTATCTGAGATGTAGATTCTGTGTGCTAACATTCTTTGCTTGTCTAAAGTGCTCATCTTAATTGGTGTGTATAATCATTAACGACACGTACGTGTACATCCAGAGACTAGTCAAAAATAATACAATTTAATAGTGTTTTTTTTATTTCACTTCTTAATTATTAAAGACTAGCAACGGTTTCAACCCATGTAGTTCTCGCTCCCGTGGGAATACGGAATTAAAATATAGCCTATGTTACTCGCTGATAAAGCAGCTTTTCATTAGTGAAAAAAGCGGTTTAGTTGTTTTGGATGGATTGTGTGAAAGATGATATGAGTGAAATGGGAGTCGAAAGCTTGATGACGGCTGACCGGGATGTATGGAAGAGAAAGAAATCCTGCGCCGACCCTGGATGACCTGGGAGAAGGGCAAGAGGATCATAATAGTTTAGCAGTTTCGAAGCCTATTTATTTTAAATAATCAATTCTTTTCTTTTTTAAATATTAGTCAAGAAAGTGCTAACAGCTAAATACAAATTTTATTCTAATTCCTTGTATTAATTAATCTCGTAATATTCTACATTATTTTGCTAAAAGTTATTCTTATAAAAAGGTTTAGTTGTTATTAAACAAATAAATCATAACAATAGAGGACAATTTGTTACAATTACCTCAAACAGTTGCGCCATTTTAATCATAAAATTGCATAAAGATAAAGCCAAGTTGCTTTGTGTCGACATCAAACTGGTGTTGAGTTGAAAAGGGTCGTCCAGTGTAAACCCCGCTTAAAACTGAAAACAAACTATTTTGAAAACTGCATCCCTTTATTGGGTTAACTGTGCAGCTCATCTTTCGATAGAAACAAGTTATTTAACTAGTTTTCACATCATTCCATAGCGTTTAGACCCTTTCTATTTGGGATGCAATTTGACCTTAAATATGTAATTATAATTATTGTAAAATTGTGTCTATATTACAGTGCAATAGACTATTATACCCAAAATTCAGTCCACTATTGAGTTTAAAAAAATATAATTGCTTTTGTTGTTGAATTTTGACCATAAACTGAAAAGAGTAACTACCTACCGAGTTTCTTGCCGGTTTCTTCTCGGTAGAATTAGCATTCCGAACCGCTGGTACATTCACATTGCTCTAAAGATTTTGTAGAATTTACGATTTATAAGTGCTTTCTTTAAGGCCTACATGAATAAAGACATTTTGAATTGTGAATTTTGACCATAAATGTTACAACACGGCTGAAACGTCAAGCTGTAAGTACTCATATACTACTGCATATTGCGTTTAGTCCCGTTAGATAAATTCTTGTGATAAAGAAACGCAAAGTTAAAATCACAAATAATGCATTTTCTGGTCGCAGACCAACATGGGCCTATGACAGGATAGATTGGTCATCTATTAAATTTAGCAAATATACACCATTTTTTTTATATCAAGCTATAAAGAAGAAGTAAACAAAAATGACGTCGCACGCACGTCGGTTTAAAACAATTTTTCTCCAATTAACCGAAAAGCCGAAAGTTCATTTGTTACCGACAACCGCAAAAGATGTGAAAGGCGAATCTATCTTTGACTTTCGGCGCTGGCTTCTGGAAACTTGAACACGCTACTGGAGCGTCAATCAGTGCTCTAGTGACGCGCCTTGCGATCGGATATTCTATAATCAATGTGTAAAAAAAACCGTCTGTACTTTATTGTATCCGATGTAAATGAAAGAAAATTCGTCTAAATGGATTGAACGTTTGCTATTCACAGATTACATACACAACTACTTCAAGTTATCACCTTGTATACCAGCAAGGTAAATGTTTACATATAAATAAAAAAAAAAAAATAAACAATTTAATATGTATAATATAAAAAAAAAATGTCGAATTGAGAACCTCCTCCTTTTTTTTTGAAGTCGGTTAAAAATAAATGTAACTTTTACATAAGACCTACGTATTCTTTAGTATATTAGTAAAAATACAGAAGAGAGTGCACTCTTAAGATATAACTTTAGATTACTGTAAAAGCAAATAGGTAATTGGTTCTTAGAACTTCTTATTATGTATCCCTATCTTCAGGATATCCCTGCACATCCCCTCACTAGTCGCAATGAAGTGCAGACGTCATGACTGCGGTTTCCGCGAGTGCCTACGTGTCTCCGTTTTATTTCCACAAAATGGCCTTAACCGTTACTAAAATTAAAAAAATACAGAAGAGAATGCACTCTTCGGAAACCTTACTCACCTAAACTCGAATAGCAATAATTCACCCATAGATTTAGAAAAAAAAAACACAACTTCTATTCTTTGTCACGTTGTGTTTTTTTTTTAATACACGTATCCCTATCTTCAGAATATCCCTGTTAGTCCCCTCACTAGTCGCAATGATGCGCAGACGTCATGACTGCGGTTTCCGCGAGCGCCTTCGTGTCTCCGTTTTACTTCCACAAAATGGCCTGAAACGCGAGTATAATTTAAATGGTTGCTTATTTTCGCCAAAAATGAATTTCGGGTGTTTAACTTTATTTGGCAATATTATCGTGTCGGCATCTTGATTGAACTTTTCCGTCGTCTTCGTTAGAATTGAATAAATGTGTATCTATTTTTGTGGAAACTTATGAGCGTGTACTCTATTATTAGACTAGTATACTGTAGTTTCGAAGTCTAGTCTAGTTTTAATTCCCCATTCATAGAAAAAAGAAGAAAGAAATAAGAGAACGATGTGGAGTGAAAAAAGATGTAGACTAAGATTGAAAAAGGCATGCTTGGACGGTTTGGGCATGTTGAGAGAATGGATGAAAGAAGATTGACGAAAGAGATATATAAGGCAAGTGTAAATGGAGCCGTTGGGAGGGGAAGACCTAGACGGACCAGATTGGTAATGTAATTAACAAAAGGTCAGGTAAACAGCACCCTTAACCGAAGAGCGTGTATAAAAAGACTTATGAATGTAGAAGAAGCGAAAGGTGTATGTCAGGATCGTAGCAAATGGAAGTACGTGATTTCTGCCTACCCCCATGGGAAAAAGGCGTGACATAATGTATGTATGTATGTAGAAAAAAGAGATTTATCCCATACCTGCTTTAGCAACTTGTCCGATTTTGTTCTGGGAATTTAAAATAATGCGCCTACAGAACACAGTTGGCGCATTATAACAAGGAACACCTTGTCTAGCATGACGTAAAAATGTACTAATGTTTATGTTTAAATTTACTAATCGTGTTTTAGATATGTGATCGGGTAGGCAACGAGCTAGCCACTTGTCACTAATTTTCCATCTAACCCAGCCCAGTTTTTTATTTTGGCTGAATCTGATCAAGGGGGCTAGCTGCCCCTTAAACAAAGTCTACCCCTTCGGGGATTAAGGGCGCGATAATGTGTATGTATGTACGTACGTTGCCAGTAATATCTATCTACATATTTGCAAATAATAAGACTTTACAATAACCCGTACAAAATTTTCAACGTCCATTACAACAACAGTCTCCGAAAATAACCGTTAAACCCAACTTAACGACGAAACAAGAAGCCAAATTGCATTATTTACAACGACACTAACTACCACCAAATGTTAAAATACACAAACCATTACTGAAATGAATAAAAGAAGAAATCTCAGCGGGACGTATTAATTAAAACTGAACAATTTAAACTATAGCACGGCGCGCTGGGCATATGCGCGCTCGGAAATGCGAAAGATTAATATGACCCGCGGCGAATAGGAATTCCTTCGCAATGCGTATAAGCTTCGCGTGACAGTGCAAGCGATGACAAAATACGACATAACTATAATATTCATAATAATAAATAACGTTTGTTATCTCACCACAAATACAGAGTTCTCATAAATAATAGGTACTTAGAAAAACAAATTATATAGACATAACTAGTACATAATTAAGATAAATGCACTGTACTCTCCATTTATAAATGTGTGTGTGTGTGTGTGTGTGTGTGTTTGTAAGTGTGTGGGTGTGGGTGAGTGTGTGTGTGTGTGTGTGTGTGTGTGTGTGTGTGTGTGTGTGTGTGTGTGTGTGTGTGTGTGTGTGTGGGTGTGTGTGTGTGTGTATGTGTGCATGCGTGCATGCGTGCGTGCGTGCGACCACTCAACCAACGGGCCCGTCGAATCATGAAGTAGTTGATCAGAACTATCTGTACGAACATAAATGTTAGCATTGAAAGTGGAATTCGTTTCACCGTGTTGTGTGCTCAGGACTCTAACAGTCTGAGTTTATTATAGCTTGACTGCAACTCAGATGTGTTGAAGTTGAAAACACTTTATTGTGATCCCAGGAATCTGTTTATTGCACTGGACTAAAAATTTTCTGCTGTTTTTAGGTTCAAACTTTTAGCATACCAAATTTCTTCTTGATTGGTTGATTGAAGTCTAAACGGGAACAGAAGAGTTATTTTCACATTAAGTCGGCCAGGATATCTTGCAGTGTCCCCAACGCCCGCTCGCTCCAGCAAACACGATGCGTGTGACAGTTGAAAGTTTGCCAGAACGTTAGCGCGTCCCGCTGCACATTAGCGCGGCGGGGGACGGGACGGGACAGCGCAACAACGGCCCTTACACTTTGCGAAGTTTCGCAAACATTTGCGATGCGTTTCAAAGGTTGGGAATGTTTTTGGAAAAATTTCAAGTGCCTTTTCTGATTGCGTTCGGGTGTTTGCACATTGAAGTAATCAAACAGTTTCTCAAACATTTTCAAACTCGATTTCACCCTTAGTGAATGAATTCTTAATTACCAAAAAAGTCTTAGTGCTAACTTACATCAAATGACTAGTAATGCGAAACACAAGCGCCTACTTAATTCGAAATTCGATGCATCGGGTAAGTTACGATGTCTGGTGAATTTAGATTAAGGTTTCTAATTTTACAAGTAGCACGTAAAGCACAGCACCTCTTTGAATCAAATATTTTTTTTACCAGCTTCGTTGATCCATTTGGAGCAAGCGCCTTAAGACAAAAAAGGTTATGGTTTAATTTGAATCGGGCCAAACATTGGTGTCAATATTAAAACCACTGTACCAGCCCGAAGTCAGGAAGTTGGCGTTTTTCATCGTAGCTGGAAGCACATTAAGCTGTTAGTCCTGCATATTAGCACAGCAGTCCCTGTATTGCGCTTATCCAACTCCGGCCCTTCAACTTTCCAGCGTCTAAATATTACGTTTAGAGTCTGTTTTGGCAAGTCGTAAGTGGTTTTAGGTAAAAGTTGTCTTAGTGGACCCAATTGAGTTTGTTTTGCAAACAAAATTTGCGTTAAAAAGTTGTGATATTTTTTTTTATAGTGACTTTTTAGTCTCATTCGTGACCGAGATTAGGCTTGTGCATATGAAAAACTACTTATATATTTTTAATCAAAACAGTGGAAACTGAGGCGACCTGTTTAGAGCCGTTAGATAATAAAGTAAAATGATAATTGATTTTTGAACTATTTTACATTAAATATATTACAAAAGCTTATTGTTATTTGTGGCAGCTGATTGTAACAAGTCGCTTGAATAAAGTTTTGTTGCTATGAACACAGATGTGTCCTTGAGTCATGGATATTTATAACTTTATCTATCTATCTATCTGTATTTTTTAGAGACGACATCACATACTTTGATCTGACTCCGAGGTAAGTAGCTTAAGCACTTATGTTACGGATATCAGAAACAACAGTAATATAACAAATAAATACTTAAATATTGGATATTAACACCCAGACACAGAACACACACAAATATTCATCATAAGAATATTTGTCATGGGGAAGGATCGAACCCACAACCCTTGGTGCAAGGGGCAGGGTCACTACGGAATGCGCTATCGAGTCGTCACCTAACTCAGTCATTTTATCCATTGAGTTGTCTCTCTCGATATAGATAAGTATTGCAAAAAATATTATCTTCACCTTCCTGGCGTTATGTGTCAGTTGTCAGAGTTCACTTGGACCTACTAAGATAAGTATCGCAAAAGATTATTTTAATATACTTAGTTCTATAGTAAGAAAATTAAACTTTACCATTATAACTGCGTCTTGACACCAAAGAGCTAATTAGGAAAAGTTCATCTCATAACTGACTCAACCGGAAATTGAACCTGCATTAGGTGACCAATATTATCACTACTACACTAACGAGGTCGTAAAAAGTGTTAATGCTGGTATTAATTGGTCTCTGTGCCCATATATGGATATATCACACCTTTGATTTAATAAAGGAGACAAATAAGGTTCATTAAAACATAATTGCTTGGCGGAAGTCTTAATTACTTTCTTAATTTCATCCTATCTTTACTTTATATCACGAATCATACTGTTGCTGAAATATTTTAATATGTTCATAAACATTTTAATGACACAACTTTTTCTTAATAGTGTTTATAAAGAAGATGTTGAGAGATGATAAGAATATTTGTGGTAAATTGCAAAACATTTGCGATAGAAAGTTTCTCCTGCAGAAATAAACATGAATTTGTAATCAAATAAGTATGGTATTTGATTCAGTCACTTAAAAAATACAGCAAACATAGATATTAAACTTGATTGTTAATTTCTGGTACAAGAATCTTACGTTAAGAACGTCTCTTTAATATCCTTCCCAGTTTGAGGTGTTTTTTAACGAATTATTCTAAAAAAGGAAAGCATTCTGACAAATACTAAATTGTATTGAGCTTTGATAGATAGTTGTGAGTAAGTGAGAAGTGTCTAGCTCATCGTCTATGCTAACACAAATACCCAATACACCAGTTGTCGGACATGCAAGGCAAGTAACATAGTTATTAAATTGTTTTAATTCCGAACCAACATGAGATTAAAAATAACGACGTACATATTTATTTTGTATATCATCAACATTTATGTAGCAAAGTTTAGAATACAATTGTTTTCATTCGAATCAACTTTCCGTGTCCGCTGGTAAATGTTTATTTATTGTATAATGACGATTTATTACTGTCTTTTTAAGCATAAATAAATAAGGATAATTTAATTAATTTCTTTCATTATAAAAAGCTAATATACTTAAATAATTTTTGACTAGAAACATTACTAATGCGACTAAATGCGATATGCATTATGTAGTACATGAGTACTTACAGCTTGATGTTTCGGTCGTGTTGGAATGACCGTAAGACCACGCTGAAACGACAAGCTGTAAGTACTTATAATGAATATAGCGTTTAGTCTCATCAATATTGATACCAGTCAAAATGCAATGCGAAAGTTTCAAATCATAATGTTATTTCCAATTCCAGACAAACCTCACCCCGAACGCATCAGAATTACAACCAGGAGTGCACTTAATCAAACCCATTGCGGGAACCACAAAAATGATGCACGCTCGTTGCTCGAATGCGCCAAATTGGACAAATTACCAGCCAGACGGACTAAACCGCACGCGTGTGCAGCGAAAACTGCATCCAACGCATTACAACGAGTGTACATACAAACATAAATGCAATATTCTAACCAACTAACTTCACGCCAATTCCTTTGCAGGATAAGTAGAGAGAACCGATCGCCTTAAAGCATGGTCGACACCCCTCACTCTTTTGACGTTCATAACACTTTTCGCTCTATTGTTGATATAGCTCCTAACATCACCTTCTGTCACACGACTATTTAAATCACTATTTTAAAAATAAATCTATACTAATATTATAAAGAGGAATGATTTGTATTTTTGTGTGTGGGTGTATGTTTGTAATGAATAAACTCAATAACTACTGCGCCGATTTCAAAAATTATTTTACCATTTGAAAGCTACATTATCCGGAAGTATACCATAGGCTTTATTTTATCCCCATTTTTCTACAGGAACGGGAACTATGCGGATGAAACCGCGGGGCGCTGCTGTAATAAATAAATATATATCAGACTACATCACACATATTGATCTGACTCCGAGGTAAGTAGCTTATGCACTTGTGTTACGGATATCAGAAACAACAGTGGTATTACAAATATATACTTAAATATACAATATGAATACCCAGACACGGAACGAACACAATTACTTATCATACGAATGTTTTTCTGGGTGGGGATCGAACCCACAACTCTTTGGCACGTGGGGCAGTTCACTACCGAATGAACCATCGAGTAAGTCAAATTTTAGGTGATACTTGCATCCTTTCAATTCTGTTTAGTATGCCTATCTGCTTAGTCAATGTTTCATCTTTCATTCTTTCTATATGATCGAACTAACGGAGCTATATCTACTTACCTAAGGTATCGGATATAAACATATTTGCAAATCACTTGTACATTTCTCACTAACATTCCTAGCAACGAGTCATACGAGTATACCTTTTCCTCATCACACCCTTTTGAATACATTTCTTGTTAGTATCTTATGAATCCTATCCCTTGTACTCAGTCTTCAATTTATTCGTCAGGACATTCCATTCACATTTCACCCATGTACCTCAGTAAAACCTCTATACAAATCGCATGAAAATATAACTTGCACATTCTCGCATGCCCACGGTGATTGATAGAGCGGTAGTAGCTCAATGGTAAGGACACGCGCCTCTTAACCGAGGTTTGCGTTCAAACCCGGGCAGGTGATGAAACCTGCAAATTCAAACAATTTTGGATTTGTAATCATGATCCAAAAAGTGTATGGTTCCCCTATCTTAGGGTTACGAAGGTCAGATCGGCAGTCGCTTCAATGTAATTACCAGACTCGCTAAATCCTGGATCATGGTTTAAGCGGACCCCGTCTAAACACGGGACATAACGCTAGGAAGATGATTCTCGCATGCCTACAAATCCTGCATACATCACTCTAACAAACATTTCTCGCACAAATCCCTTACATAAATAGTCACATTCATACAATGTATATATATACATTAGTGTAAATAGCAGTATATTATCGACATTCCATCGAAACTGTCAATAAGCTGTCGATACATATCAACAAACTTGACGTTACCTTAAACGATGGGATTAGATTTCCATATACCATATCCACTGTTGTTGAGAATCTATCGTTAAATCGATCAGCATCATGAATACCACATCAGTTATTATATAAATATATATAAACAGATGACTGGCCCTATGGTCGAGTGGTCAGAGACCCTGGCCACGAAACGAAGGGTTGCGGGTTCAAATCCTGCTAGGGGCAAATGTTTCGTGTGATAAGCATGGTAATTTGTACTCGAGTCATGGATATTTATAAACGTATTTAAGTATGTCTATCCGTTCACCTAGTATCTATAGCACAAGCATAAGCTTAGTTTGGGACTAGGGAAATGGTGTGTCAGTGTGAAGTATTTATTTATTTATTTATTTATGGATGGAAATATTCATTTGTAAGGAAATCAAATAATACAAATGTGAAGTTACGCAAATTTTCTTCTAATCAAACATAATTTTAATTCTATCTAAATGTATTTTATTTCTCATAGGACTTTGCTTATAATAATTAGTAGGTTTGTATATGTATGTATATAATAGGGAAATTAATAAGACATAGACATAGTTAACTATTTAAAACATATACTATATGATAGATTCAATCTAATTTAAAAATGTATGTAGTGCAGAATATCAGTAACAAAACAAAATTAAAATCTGTTAACGGGTTAATATGTACAAGACTACTAACACATCATTGATTCAATCTAATCTAACATCTATTTAGCAGAATTTCAGAAACAAACCATAAATAAAACAGAACTGAAATCTGTAAACATACGCTTAAAGGGATTCAAATGTGCAAAACATCCATCACACGATAGATTCAACCTTATGTAACATCTATGTAGCGGCGAATTTTCAGTAACAGACGTATCGCAACACGCCTAATCCGTCCATTAGCTGCAACATATAGGCAAAGCGCAAATTGATCGATAGCGCAGGAAATGCAGCAGACACAAAGCGAAAAAAGGTATTACGGCTTATTAACATATTATGTGTGCTTTTTTCTTGTCCCATGTTGGTGTGGAACTTAAAAATAATGCACCAAATGTGTTCTTTGCTTAGTGTCGTAAAGGAAAACGTTGTATTTGTAATTTGTGATTATGTAGACGTAGAATTAGCCACTTGTCACATTTTTTTCGCAAATTGCATATAACACTATTCGATTTAGTTTTTGACAAATTGTGGTTTAGGAAGCTTTTTAGCATTTGTGGAATAGAACAACAGCCAATATATATATACAACGTTTGTTCTACGGCTTTTCCTAAATCGACAAAAAAAAACGGCTTTCCATACTAAATGACCAAACAGCTGATGTAGTTTGCATGGAAATTCGATTTTTTTTTGTTTATTTAAGAAAAATCGTAGACCAAATGTTTTTTTTATAATATCAGTAATCTACTCCTGCGAGGTTATTGATGTTTTACAAATGACCCTGTATATATTTATTTTCACTAAAGATATATTTCGTAGTCAAAACATTATAAATCTATGATTTTCACAGTTATTCTGTATAGACTAAACGGTATATATAAGTGCAAACGTCATGCAAATGTTTGTAAGTGAGTCGACCTCGCAAATCCTAAGGGTAGCGACCGCTCAGGGTTGGTTGAAGCGTCAGCGGTTCAGTTACTTATAATTGGCTGACGACAGTCTTTTGAACGTATTAATAATGTGTTGTGACGTCTGAAAACGTTTCGTTGCTTATATTGTTGTATGATAAGTCACTGTCGTATTTATACTTGAGGAGTATATGACCATTCCGCCATTACGACTTTTATAGTTGCGTCTGAAAAAATTATTTAATATCATGACAGGCCCGTTTTTAGAGTGGTCAGAGACCCTGGCCACGAAAATAAGGGCCGCGTGTTCGAATCCCGCTAGGGGCAAATGTGATAAGCATAGACATTTGTACTCGAGTCATGGATGTTTCTAAAGGTTTTTATTTATTTAAGTATGTCTATCCGTTCACCTAGTATCCATAGCACAAGCTTATAATCTTAGTTTGGAACTTGGAATGGGTGTGGAAGTCCTTATAATCTTAGTTTGGAACTTGGAATTGGTGTAGAAGTCTGGAGAATTTATTTATATAATACCTTTTAAATTATACCAAAACTTGGTCACAAAATGATGTTACCTAATGTTGATGTTACATTACAATTCACAAAAAAAGTACCTACTATTCATGTAGGTAAATGCATTAAGAAGACAGTTTAATTACTACTTTACTTACAATTGACAAAAGAGTGATAAAAATAATTAGTTTTGCCAAATATCTTAAATGGTATAATATATTAACATTGTAAATACCATGACTAATGTGTAATTAAAATGTATGTAGCCTTGAAGTTTAATTTACTGATATGTTTGTTTTTTTTTGGATAATAATCTAATAAAAATTAATATATATAGGTACTGAATTTAGCTATCAATCTATACTAATATTATAAAGCTGAAGAGTTTGTTTGCCTGAATGCGCTAATCTCAGGAATTACACACATACATACATACATAATGTCACGCCTTTTTCCCATGGGGGTAGGCAGAAATCACGTACTTCCATTTGCTACGATCCTGACATACACCTTTCGCTTCTTCTACATTCATAAGTCTTTTCATACACGCTCGTCGGTTAAGGGTGCTGTTTACCTGACCTTTTGTTAATACATTACCAATCTGGTCATGGAAAGTCCGTCTAGGTCTTCCCCTCCCGACGGCTCCATTATCACTTGCCTTATATATATCTCTTTCGTCAATTAGGAATCTCAGGAATTACTGGTCCGATTCGAAAAATTATTGCAGTGTTAGATAGCTCATTTATCGAGGAAGGC
Organism: Glyphodes perspectalis; assembly: GCA_951394215.1. Taxonomy (NCBI): domain Eukaryota; kingdom Metazoa; phylum Arthropoda; class Insecta; order Lepidoptera; family Crambidae; genus Glyphodes; species Glyphodes perspectalis. The sequence continues at coordinate 13,911,508 of OX596217.1, forward strand.
TATAGGCTATACAACATTAACCATAAATGCAGGTAAAACCTCGGGCACAGCTAGTACATGGCTAAAGCTCTGTAAGTCCATATTCTCCAAATTAATAGACAAAATCAAAGGGGCAGCAAGCATTAACTTTTAGACAAACATATTAAGCTGGTGTGTTTGGTTAAATGTTTAATTGTTAACAAAACCAAGTAGCTGGCTCGTCTACTCAATCACATACCCAACTTCCGATACACCATCAGCCGGCTTTTACAAAATGCTAGCCGCTAGGCAAGAGCCTAGCGGCTAGCATTTTGTAAAAGCCGGCAATGATGCCCATCACACGAGCATGTGTGATGGGCATCATTGCCGGCTTTTTTTGGCACATTATTTTTAAGCCACAGACCGACATGGGACATAATATAACATACAAGGAACATTTATCATATCCCAGTTTTGTAGTTCTAAAATATGACAGCGGTCATCAATGAAATTTCCTCATAAAGGGTAGCGACCTTCCCAGGGTTAAGAAGACCGTAAACCCAACTTAGTACCACTTCCGTCACTTATACTGACGATATTTGACTGGACCGATGGCGCATTTGGTAATTATCCTGCCCCATGCGCCAAGAGTTGTGAGTTCGATCCCCACCCAGGACACACATTTGTGTAATGAAAACTTGTGTTTGTTCTGTGTGTGGGTGTTAATATCCAATATTTAAGTATATATCTAGAATACCAGTTAATTTTGTATCCCCTTTTATAATTATCAAAGTAATATGTTTACTGCACGGCCCTACCCCTCTCTTTTCGATAGCTTATTTTCCTCTACCTGAAGGTTGTCTGGAAGAGATTGCTTCTAGCGATAAGACCGCCTAAATTGTATTGTATTTGTTTGTATCCTTATTTCTGTATCTGTTTTTCGTGCAATAAAGAATATATCTATCTATCTATCTATAAATATAAATATAAATAAATATAAATAAATATCCGACTACATCACATACATTGATCTGACTCCGAGGTAAGTAGCTTAAGCACTTGTGTTACGGATATCAGAATCAACAGTGGTATTACATATATATACTTAAATATTGGATATTAACACCCAGACACAGAACAAACACAAGTATTCATCATACGAATATTTGTCCTGGGTGGGGATCGAACCCACAACTCTTGGCGCATAGGGCAGGGTCACTACCGAATGCGCCATCGAGCCAGTCAAATCTATCTATCTATCTATCTACCACTGTTGTTTCTGATGTCTGTAACACAAGTGCTTAAGGTACTTATCTCGGAGTCAGATCAATGTATATAATGGAGTCAGATATTTATTTATTTATTATTATTAAAAATATATTATAATTGACTGACGTCAAAGTAATTTAAACAAACAGTTTTAATTTGAAATATTACTATGACAAAGCTAATTTTGTCGTGGCGTAAAAAGCTGTGACTAATATGTCATTAACTCAATATATTTGTGTGGTATTAGTCACTTACATCAATAAATTTACTTCAAGAAATTCATGATAGTCGTAATGAATACGACGTTTAATTTATTTTCAGAATAATTTGTGCATTTACAGTTATCGCAGTAATAAATATAGTACGTTGGTATTTAAATAATTATAAGAAAGATAGGATCTTTACACCCTAACAAAGTCAAGGGCAAGTGCTAATTAATTAATTAATAGAAATATAATAATATAATGCACATACAGATTAGGTTTAGTAATCTCATTTGCATCTTCTAAGTATAAAACCACTGCAACTTGTTATAAATGATCGTCCAAATTCGACATTAATATTTGTTCACCCAGTCGCACAAGCTTGGACATCAAAAGGGAATTCCTGGTTATTTCCGTTCCAAATGCAAACTCGGAGCCAAGGTTGCGATTCTCGTGTTGTGCTCGGCTTGACGGGTGTCGAGCTAACATCCGAGGATATCAAATTTACGGCCATCACACGAGATTAAATAATGTAGAAATAAAACTTAAAAAATATTTATATTATTAATACGTGAAGCAAAAACTTTGTACCCCTTTTTATGAGAATTACGCGGACGGAGGAGTATGAGATTTGGCACAGTTAAAGTTTATATGGAGAAGGAGTGCAGAAAAATAATATTTTAATAAATAGTAATAAAAATATCAAACTAATCATGGTTTAATTTAGAACAGTGAGCGATCACTAGTAAATAATAAATTTTCAAGACTGACACTAAATCCCCAGTTCTAATACCAGCTTGTACTATGGAATAGCTAACGGATACATAAACATATTTATAAAAATCCATGATTCAAAAGGAAATGCTATTTATATCTTCCCATGTTGATCTGAAACTGTCCCATGCTGGTGTGGGATAACTCCATTTTTGTCTGAGACTCAAAAAATGGACCAACTGTATTTCTTGCCTCGCATGTCGAAAAAGCGACTAATGGTGTGTTAAATAAATAAATTAAATAAATTCTTCAGACTGACACACCAATTCCCTAATTCCAAACTAAGCTTGTGCTTGTACTATGGATACTAGGTGAACGGATAGACATACTTAAATACGTTTATAAACGTCCATGACTCGAGTAAAAATTACCTTGTTCATTGCACAAAACATTTTCCCCTAGCGGGATTCGAACCCACGACCCTTGGTTTCTTGGCCAGGGTCTATGACCATTCGACCAACAGGCCTGTCGATGAATAAATACCTATAATATTTATGAATATGATAGCGGTAGTAGCTCAATGGTAAGGACACGCGTCTCTTAACTGAGGAGTGCGGGTTCAAACCCGGGCACGTACCTCTGGATTTTTCAAGTCTATGTACGTAATTATACCACTAGCTCGACGGTGAAGGAAAACATCGTGGTGAAATCTGCAAATTCAAACAACTTTGGATTTGTAACCATGATCCAAAAATTGCCTGGTTCCCCTATCTTAGAGTTACGAAGGTCAGATCGGTAGTCGCTTCAATGCAATTACCAGACTCGCTAAATCCTGGGTCATGGTCAAAGCGGACCCCGTCTAAACACGGGACATAACGCTAGGAAGATGATGATGAATGTTTATGATCATGAGGACGACGAGTAAGGCACTTGTCACTACTTTTTTTTCACATGTTATCCGCTACACTACTCAGTTTAATTTTTGGCTGAATTTGGATGAAGGAGCTTATTGCTATTTGAAAATAACGGGACACATGCTTATGGACAAGACGAAAGCAATTGTGAAGGAAATAAAGAAAGGGTAGTTCAAAGTCAAAGTCAAAGTCAAAATATTCTTTATTTATATAGGTTTCAAGGAAACACTTGTCAAATACAGGTAAAACCACAGCTATATGATTCTACCACCGCTTCGGAATGTTGTATCTACCGAGAAGAATCCGGCACGAAACTCGGTAGTTACTCTTTAATTAACTCGGTAAGTAACTTTGAACCATGTTTTAGTGTGGGCCTGTTGTAGGGTATCAAAATAAAATTTTTCCAAGTGTATCTATTACAAAGATTCAATTACTATAAAAAAATTTGATACCTAGATGGCGTCTGAAACACTACTATTTTTATCACAAATTATACAATCTATTTGACTTCAGAAAATAAAATATTCATAGAAAACTCTGCACAAAGACATCTTTTTAAAGGTCATAAAAATATGTCATTTGATTTGTGGTGATAGTGAAGTTATTAACGAGAGAATGTAGCAAAAACTTTTTAAACAATAGGTAATCGTAGTCCTTATGTCCTAAATTTATTAATGTACACAATTAATATGTTTGAATAATTCAAACGTAATAATATCAACGGTATGTTGTTAAACAATAATTAAATTTGAATAATGTATCATTGCATTTAATAATTAGGGAACGAGATCCTTGTACGTATGTACGTACAATCTCGTTCCCTAATTATACAATATGTACCTAATGTATGTTTGTACATAACATACATAGGTACATATTGTCACGCCCGTAATGACCAAAGACAGAGATCCATGTATTTAGATTAATTCCAATTAACTGACTAGCTCAATGGCTCATTCGGTAGTGACCCTGCCCCATGCGCCAAGAGTTGTGGGTTCGATCCACACCCTGGACAAACATTCATATGATGAATTGTGTTTGTTCTATGTCTGGGTGCTAATAATAAATATTTAAGTATATATTTATAATACCACGGTTGATTCAGATATCCGTAACACAAGTGCTTAAGCTACTTACCTCGGAGCCATATTAATGTAAGTGATGTAGTCTGATATTTTTTATTTATTTATAGCTATATAAAGTATTGTTTACAAAGGTATATATTATTAATAATAATTATAAAATGTTTAAACACAATTACTTATACCTACCAATGTTATTTATGCCTCTTGAAAGATAAGAAAAATACTTCGAAAATAAAACAATACCCAGTTCAGTGATGTGTTTATTTTCATCGTATTTAACTTAAGCTCTTAAAACCAGCTCAACGATACCTTATATAAAAGAATTAATATCAATCAAATGTACAACTTATAAATTTATTTGTATTTTTTTCGTAAATTATGAAGATTTGAGCCTATAAAGCGGTTCTATCATATTTCTTTGCTCCCAAGTAAGCATATTTAATGATTACTGTTTGTAACGATTGTGCTTAAAACATCATCGACCTAATATAATAAACAAAATATTTGTCACACAAACTTTCGCTTCAAACTTGATTCAAACTCGCGTCCATTGATTTCGCCTATAGACCATACAGCGCAAAGGTCATAAAAAATCTAATACAAAAGTAATTATTTCTGTAACATTTTAATGCCTTAGAACTTAAACTGATAAATGTCTGGTGTTATTCATTTTAAATTTAAGAAATAAAATAAGCTATTCTGGTCCGGGAACAATTGATAAATCCTTATCCTTATCCGAGTCATGACGAGAGGTCTAATAGTCTGCCAAATTCTACGCAACTGAAGGTAAAAGTGGGTATGTATTTTATGCGTCAAGAACAAAACGCAAGTCACCTTCACAAAACGCATTTCCCCAGTGACTAATACAATCTTAATTCCAAGAATATCTCAATTAAACCAGCATAGTAAAACAAAAGCAGACGATAACACAACCCGGAACAGACTCCTGCCAACTGCGACGATGACGACGAAGATATAACATAGAAAAGCTCTTTTGTACCTATTTAATTACCATATTACAAGCGCGTCTTCCGGATTTTTCTGCAATAAGGATGTGCCAACGTTTACATTACACTTGGCGATACACGTGCAGTGACGAGCTCGTCACTTGAATATATTTTTCTAACAATTATATTTTTCAAAATTATTTTTGTTATAAGTCGTAAAAGTTGTTAGCTGCTCTTTGGACTCCGCGTACCTCTTTGGGGATGGCAGGCATGTAGTATTATTGGATGTACAAGTAGGTATCTAGTTTTTCTTGATTGTGTAGGCGAGGAGCTAGCCACTTGTCACTACTATTTCACAATTTTCCATCTAACCCAGCCCATTCTCTTATGTTGGTCTGGGACTTAAAAAGAATATGCCAACTGTGTTTCTTGTCTAGCATGTCGTAAAAGGCGACCAATTGTATATGGGGCTTTGGGTATGTGAATGTATAGGCGACAAGCTAGCCACTTGTTTTTGACAATTTTCGATGTAACCAAGCCCAGTTTTATTTTTGAATGAATGTGGCTAAAGGGGTCTGATGTCCTCTTGACTCTGCCTGTCCCTTCGGGGATTATGGGCGTGATGTGATGTATGTAAATATGACCTATGGCTTACGGTAAAAATGTTTGTAGTACCTAATTTCATCATAAACGGCTTTAACTGTGAAGACAACAGACAGATAAAATTATAATCGCATTTTTAATATGAGAAAGAATTATACACAATCTCAATTCAAATTAGAGCTTACCACGGGAGCCGCATAATGATTTCTGAAGACGTATTTCGGAAACAATGAAATTTACGCTGGCAGCATTTAATGTAGAGATTCATATTTCACGTCACTATACCTACATTCAGTTGCACCCAATTAGTTCGGTTAAGCAAGCTCCTAGATTTTATGAAATGCAGACGTATTCGCTACAGTACGGGAGTTGACCTAACCAAATTGCGGGATAATAAACTGTTGCCTGTCTGTTGCATTTTCACGACTAAGCCACTTATACCTTTGTCATTACAATTTTATTACATTTAGTATTTTTTTTTTATGAATTATAAAAAAATTAGCTAATGATTCCAAGCCAAAACTGATTGTTTCACATAATGGTAAGAGTAACAGCATCAACGCCAGAGAAATTGTTAATTTATTGTTGACCAAAAAACAAAAAAAAATTAACTACCGAGTTTCTTGCCATTTTCTTCTCGGCAATAGCAACATTCCGAATTCCGTGTTAGATTCATATTATTGGTTGATATTCTAATCAGACCCGTACAAATAATGAAAATTTTGAGTTTGATTTTAATCTTTCAGATGGGTTACTCTTCTGCACTGTCACCAAGCGTGAAAAATACGGCAGCACTTGCTAATTCACGCTAAGTTTAAAACACCCTCTAATAGAGGGTGTTTTTCTTTTGTCAAATTAGCTCAAAATATGTATCAATACCGTACACTCTTACCTGAATACCCAAAAATTCCGTGTGCGGCTCCCGTACTACTATCTGTATTCATAAATGCAGTATTCTTCGCGTCACTAGCTGCCGGAATTCCAGACCGCTTGGCATTGGACTCTCATTGCCAATGCCTAGCTAATAATAAACAAGCTAAAAGCGTGCGTTTGTTTGTAATTTTTAGCTTTAAAAATAGGCGAGGGTATATTTAGAACCGTTTCAAGTTCCGTGAACTGTTTAGCTGGTCTATTGTTTATAGTACGTCTTTGTAGGTGCCCTAGGTCGTTTGAGGGCTTTGACCTGGTACTATAAAATTCTGGAACGATTTTCTAATACGTCTGACTGTTGTTATTTCGTTGACTGTTAGATCTCGTTCTTAGAATAGGCCACTTTGGCCAATTAAGTGACATTCAGGGAGTCTAAAAATTACATTGAAGCGACTGCTATTAAATAGTAGTCGCTTCAATGTAATTTTTAGCGACCAGAATTTCCAGAATTGTTTAGTACCAGGTCAAAGCTCTCAAAAGACCTAGGCCACCAAAATGTTTGAACACAATGTTTACTCTACCGAATATTATAAATAACGAAACCTTTTCAGATTGCCCTTGCAAATTACTTTTATTTGCTATCAGCTTTTCTCAAATTTTCTCTTGACAATCTCGTTTTTTATTATTAGCATAAAAATGTAGCTCAAACTATATAACAAAAGGTTGAAAATCCAAATCAAATCATCTGTTTCTAGTCAAGGTAAGAAGAGGCATGGTCCGGTGGTTCGGACATGTGGAAAGAATGGATGACGAAAGATTGACTAAACAGATATACAATGCGAAAGTGGAAGGATGTAGGAGCCGTGGAAGGCGCAGGCTCACCTACCACGACCAGATTGGTCGTGTATTAACAGAAGGCGATGTTAGGAGCCATAAAAACCGTAGAGCTTGTTTGAAAAGGATCATAAATGTTAAAGAGGCGAGTGAGGTGTGTAAGGATCGTGCCATTTGGCGTTCGGTTCTCTGCCTACCCCGCTAGGGAAGTGGCGTGAAGTTTAGTTAGTGAGTTATTAGTTGTGTTTTTAGTTATTTTTTTATATTTCTAGTTCAGAGTAGCGTATCAAAAGCCTCACCACGAAAGTTAATGAGAATCGAGCTTCAATTAAACGCAAAATATTCTTTATCTGGTGCAAGCAAAACATAGAAGAAGACATTCAGCCCCTACTTTACCTATCCTTGGCTTTGTCAATAAGCAATATACAACAAAGTTCGTGGTATGAGCTTACATTACAATGTACTTGTCCAAAGTAAATTATGCGCATAATTATCTCTTAAACGATGGAGGGAAATGACTCGAAACCGCAGGTATGAATTTAAATCTTCATGAACAATGATGCTTTGCGATGCTAATTTTTACACATATACATCCGCAAACATCATATTTATGGGGGTAAATGTTGAGGTATTTCCACCATTGTCATACGTACTCTGTAAAGCGATAGTACCTGTTCTCTCAAGGACAATTTATCATATACACAGGCCAGGTTCCGAAAACAAATCCGAACGAATCCCTTTAGATTTCTGGAGACTAAAGTACGCCCTAATATCAATAGTTTTAAAATGACGGAAAACATCATCTAGCATTATGTCTTGTGGTTAGTTGGAGTCTAATCAGACTATGGCGATGAGGGAAATATCTTGAAAAAACCTTCATATTAAGATAACTATAGATAGGTGTTGTGAAGACCAATGGCAGTTACTTCAATGTAATAAGACGACTTGCTACATTCAGGGGTATAGTCTAAGCAGCTTAAAGTAAAAACGGGATGCGGAAAGAAGATGATGAGACTATTCATGAAAGCCTTAGACTTAAAGGATCTTCAACGAAGCAGACAAAACACAAAACTAATAACACAGATTACATCGGAATTTTTCAATAAGTCAGTTCATTTTGTGTCGGTTGGATAAGTCGATATTCATCCATTCTTATGCAACGTGCAATCTAATAGTCCAAGGGAAAATGCACACTTGATATCAATTCAGTTGCAATTATCGGTGAAAATAGGCCTTATTCTAGTTCTGCCCGGTTGGAGAATATTCAACCTTATTGCTGTGGCAAAGAGGTGTTGTGGTATACAAATAAATGTTTGTACGATGGAAACTGAAGACAGGGACGTGAAAGGTATCGGTGACATAGACTAAGAGAATACAGAATGGCCATAGAATGAGGTTTTTTTTAAATTAAAACATCTAAAAGGTGGCGTAACTGTGACTTGCAGTTTTTTCACCCTCCTCATTAGTTAGTTGTCAGAACAAACTGACATACGCGTCACATTATGACAGGTGCTGTCAACAAAGAGCCAATAGGGACAGTAATAAGACCGCGAAACTTCCTCGCGCCATCAGGCGGTTTTTAATTTTTTTAAACCCTCATTATGCTATAATTCGATATTGCTCTAAAATGGATCAGATTAAAAACAAATAAGTTTCTAAATTAAGTTTAGTATTAAAAATAGCTGATGAGACTTATATATAACATATAGGCTATGTTTTATCGATGTACCACGCAAGCGAAGCCGCGGGCAGAAGCTAGTTTGAAATACTTGTCTTATTTCTGATATATGCGGTTAAAAGGAGGCAGTGGCTGATAGGTACAACTCACCTTTATGGAAATGTATGGTGCGGAGAGTGATTCAATAAGAATATAGCTACACCGGATTTAATCGCTCTCAGTGATATTCATTGCCATAAAAATATTTTTTTATTAATGAAATATTTTTACTAACATTATTTTGATAAGATTAATACTAACCCTATATGGACTGTATGAGTTGTTCGAAATAAACATTTATTATATTATATATATTAGAAAGTAGCTCTCCTGAAAATTAAGTGCAGACTTAGAAAGAACAGAGCCTAACTTCATTAATACTCAATGTACTCGTTTCAGTTGCCATGCGAAACTTTTGAATAACTTATAAGGAGATGCAGTTGATTGAACAAGGCTATTATTACGATTGTTATACGCATACATTATGGCTCTTGTGTGGAAATGTGTACGATACAAATTATATGCTTCGAGTTGATTGGTTTTAAATAATGCGGACTATTAATTGTGAAAATGGTTTGTATCATATCAAATCAATTTCAAATACTTTTTATGAATGTCGTAACAGGATTGCCTTCTGATTATATAAGTTTGTGAGGTAGGATCAATATTTTTTTTTTTTTTTTATACGTAAGCATACGAAATGCTTGACGGTAAGTTTTGGGAACGTATGGATATTTGCAAATAGGTTGTTGACATTAATTGTTTACTTAAATATTTAATGTAAAAATTTGCGATGCGCTTTCTTTTCTAACCAATAGGTATACACGTATTAAGTAATATAGTATAATTAATAAGGGTAATTTCAAGAATGTAAAAAATGTGTTGCAGTTTGGAATTATCATAACATCGCTGTCAAAATTGATTGAAAATAAAATCTTATAAAGGTCTCACACTTGGCCAGGGGCGTCCCCAGAACTCAAAACTCTCATTAGATCGATTCGAATTCCCCATACGAAGCTTACAGTAATCACATTTGACAAGCTCGATGGCGCATTCGGTAGTGACCCTGCCCCATACGCCAAGAGTTGTGGGTTCGATTCCCACCCAGGACAAACATTCGTATGATGAATACTTGTGTTTGTTCTGTGTCTGGGTATTAATATCCAATATTTAAGTATATTTTTCTAATACCACTGTTGGTTCTGATATCCGTAACACAAGTGGTTAAGTTACTTACCTCGGTGTCAGATCAATGTATGTGATGTAGTCGAATATTGATTTATATTATTTATATTTATTATTATTTACACTTTCATATAACGAAAACCTTCTAAGTACAACTGTTCCCGTTCCAACGGTCTACTTCAATCCCCCCATTTTCTTTGCAATTCATTCCAAATGGATCATCAGTTAGCTGCAATCGTCTGAATATTTAACCAGTTTGAGTAGAGACTATTAAAGGCATGTCTCTTTGATGAAACTAACAACTTAATGTGGCTTGCGACTTGGTCTAAGTTAAGAGCGAATAAAGCTTAAGCAGTGGTAGCTTAAAGTTAAGGACACGCGCATCAAAGGTGAAGGTTGCAAGTTGAAATATAGCAAAAACCTCTGAAATGTTTAAATATATTATGTAATGATTTATATGTTTTCCATCCAACCCAGCCCATTGTCTCATGTTAGTCTGGGACCTAAAAATAATGTGCCAACTATAGTTCTTGTCTAGCGTGTCGTAAAAGGCGACTAATAGTCTATCGGGTTCAATCACATAGTTGTGTAGGTGACAAGCTAGCCACTTGTCACTACTTTTTCACAATTTTCCATAACAACCCAGCCCAAGTTTCATTCGTGGTTGAATGTAGTTAAAGGGGCCTGCTGACCTTTGACTCTGCCTACCCCTTTGGAGATTATGGGCGTGATGTTATGTATGTATGTATGTTTTCTTGCCTGGCGGTGACGGTAAACATTGTAAGGGAAGTCTACACTTTCAAACTTTTGACTGGCCCGTTGGTCGAGTGGTCAGAGAGCCTGGCCACGAAACCGAGGGGTTCAAATCCCTAACTAACTAACTAACTACTTCTTCTAACTGTTTCTTGGCCTCTACACCAAACCACCAGTCAAAACATGAAGATTCCAATTTTATTTCTTGCATTTAAGTTACGAAACATTTGAACCAGTATAGATTTTATTCTAAGCCACGACCATTCTAGAATGTTTGCATTCACGGGGACTTTTAAATTATAAATCGGGTCTTTGATAGAACGACTATACATCGGAATGAGTCCAGGTCAGAAGTAATTGTGAGACTTCATAATGGCTATAAAATAACATTCTAAGACAGGCTTAGATATATCGTTACCGGATAAAAGCTATTATTAAGTAAGTAGCTTCTACTGGAAATTGCGTTGTATTTATCTACTTTTAAATATTAATTCGTGTGTTATCGTAATTAAAAAATTCAGACCGGTTTTTTTTTAATTTTTTTAGCGAACAAACTCTGAGACATTTAAAACAGCCCTGTTGGTTATACAGCTAAATCTGAATGCATTTTATGTAAGATTATCTGACGATTATTTACTTATGATCTGCCAAGCTCCCAATATAAGTCTTCCTATCTACCCTAATATTATAAAGGAAAAAGATTAGATTGTTTGTTTGTATTGAATAGTATCCAAAACTACTGGACCGATTTGAATATTTGTTTCACTAATGAAAACCTATTTTGCCAGCGAGTAACATAGTCTATATAATATCTCTGTATTCCCACGTCAAAATAAACTATATAGGTAAAACCGCGAGGTCTACATTGAAGTTAGTTAGCGCAAGCTTAAGTACTTACTTTGAAATCAAAGTCATGCTAACCAAGTAACTAAACTTCACGCCACTTCCCTAGCGGGGTAGGCAGAGAGAACCGAACGCCATATGGCACGATCCTTACACACCTATCTCGCCTCTTCAACATTCATAATAGCATCGGTGGTTCAGTGGTACAATGCTCAAAGCCATGCATGTGACAATATGGTGATATGATGACTTCTTATTGCAGTCTTACTTCTTCCAGTCTCGTGGTTCTAATGAACATCCACTTGAAAACAAGGGCCAGGACATGGCCCCCAATTAGCCTAGTTAACCGCTATTGAAATCTTTATGTCGTAGCCCAGAACGGTCTTTGTAACCGCCGCTAATCGTAGCTAACTGTTGGAGTTATCTTGTGCAACTGTTGTCATGCGTTTTGAATTATTGCAACATCTGGACGGGGGAATGCATTTCGATGTAACCGTAACCGTCTTCATTCAAATGGTCCAAAAAAATTATAAATCTAAAAAAAATATATAAAAGCAAAATTATTAGCGATTCGGAAAGTTGGTTCTATTTTTTTTACAGTTTGAAGCCTAACTGTATTCAATAATTCATCAAAATTGATGTAAAGTTTCTCATAATTAACATTCCTGAAATTATTCGAGATGGCGGGAGTAGGGGCAAGAAAATTCAAGGAGTAATCAGCTCCTTAAACCACATTTTTTAACTAGCTCGATGGCGCATTCGGTATTGATCCTGTCCCATACGCTAAGAGTTGTGGGTTCGATACCCACGCAGGACAAACATTCATGTGATGAATACTTGTGTTTGTTCTCTGTCTGGGTGTTAATATTCAATATTTAAGTATATATTTGTAATACCACTGTTGATTCTGATATCCTTAACACAAGTGCTTAAGCTACTTACCTCGGAGTCAGATCAATGTATGTGATGTCGTCGGATATTTATATTTAGCTAAAAATCTTTGGGTTAAATGGAAATTGAAGCAGTGATAAGTGGCTAGCTCGTCGCCTATATAATAATAAATACCGCATTAGTCGCCTCTTACGACATGCTACGCAAAAAACACAGTTGGCACATTATTTTTGAGTCCCAGACCAAAACGGGACAATTGAAACGTTTAAATAACTCGTTTAAACGACTGTAGTTTTTATTTCTTCTCAACGAGCAAAGTTTTCAGAAATCAGCAATAAGAAATTGAACACAAGTGCGTAAGCTACTTACCTCGGAGTCAGATCAATGTATGTGATGTAGTCGGATATTTATTTATTAAGAAATTGACACCTCAATGCCTCCTATATACTCAGCTGGCTAATTGCATAATGACCAGTAAATTAAATGAAGCAATGAATAGAAAAGATATAGAATTAAAATACATAATTTAACTGTCAAACCAATCTAGCCACGCTCTAACCCTACATGTGTATAGTATTTCTTTTCCTTGAAATAACACACTATTATTATTTTTATAATTGATAAAAACGTCAACGATATTCCATGCATAATTGTTCATGATAAGTTAATAATCTATTGACGTGGAAGAAACATATAAACATGTTAATTACTTGCTTTAGTATGAAACTCTAGTGGCCTCAATAGAATATCAAATACTAGCTATTCCCGCGGATTCGCCCGCTTTTATAGTTATTGTTATATAGCCTAGTCTTTCTCGATAAATGGGCTATCTAACACTGAAATATTTTTTCAAATCGGACCAGTAATTCCTTAGATTAGCGCGTTCAAGTATACAAATAAACTAACTCTTCAGCTTCATGATATTAGTATAGATATTAATTTCAAATACATATATTGTCCCATGTTGGTCTGGCACATAAAGAATATACCAACTGTGTTTCCTGCCTAGATATCGTAAAAGGCGACTAATAGTAAATCGGATTTTGGGTATGTGATTGTGTAGGCGACGTGATAGCCACTTGTCACCACTTTTTTACAATTTTCCATTTTACCCAGGCCAGTTTTATTTCCGGCTAGGTCAGACGTAAAATTATGAAAAAGTAGTAACAAGTGGTTAGGTCGTCGCCTATACAATCACATACCCAAAACCCCATATACCATTAGCCTCCTTTTACGACGTGCTAGGCAAGAAACACAGTTGGCACATTCTTTATAAGTCGATGCGATACAACCTTGTTATGAATGAAACCAGCACATCCAAAAATGTATGTGTAATTATGTTCTTATTTTTCAGTTTTCATATCAAAATAATACAAAGGTCGATTAGCAGTAGGTATAATGTAATAAATGTATCTATAAACAACGCAGGATGATATGACTATAATAATTTCATAAGGACTACAATAATTACTGACAAATAGTTAATTGAATTGTTGATACCATGCCTATGAATATTATAATGAAATTTAATGCTATAAGGATCAAAATTGTTCGAACTCAAAACAAACAATAGACATGTTTATGCAAATGCACAATAGAGCTACCTACTCTTACGCAAAGTACTGATAATGAGCGAAATCCCGCTTTAGTATCAATTTACTAATTTGAAATAACAGTTGAAATTATCTGGCATGACCTCCATGCCTTTGAATAATTAAATAATAAATTAAACATAGTAGTTGACACACCGTAAGTCACACGTACACGTATTTGCCACAGTATAGGGAAATAAAGGTAGTGAGGTAAAATCATTCCAACTGGGTACTGGTTATACGATCGATTTATGTGTTATGTATGTACTTTTAACTAGTATTTTTTTATATTTCAATGGACTTTCACTAAATCAGTATCATGCATAAATACATCCATACGCTCCCATTCCACGAAGGGGCAAGCAGATATTTAAAAAAAAAGATACAAGAAAGAAAATTATTTATTTTGCACAAAAAAATAGATTACAAACCCAGAAATAAAATAAAATGAAATACCTAAAAATTATGTGTAAGGACCGTGCCATTTGGCGTTCGGTTCTCTCTGCCTACCCCCAGGAAGTGGCGTAAAGTTTAGTTAGTTAATCTAAAATTTGCTAAAAATACCTCAACTCAGCAATATGCCATGGTGCCAATAGCTGATACAGCGACGCTGATTTTCAGTGGCGGCCTGATAGTCAGACGAGTACTTATAAAAAAAAAGATAATAAAGTAAAGGTGGACAGATTTACATACATTCACATAAAATTTGCAGCATTACAATAGTCCAAAAAAAAACGACAAAACAACAACGATATTTTCACACCACTGTCTGTTCAAAAAGGCACACACGATATTAACGGGATAGTCCCATAGTTCTAAGCTTACTAGCAACAGGCTATTTCTTTTGTTGATTCCTGGTTCCTGGATTTCTGGTTAATCTTACACTTTTATTGTAAGTAATCATATTATGTCATCTCCCGCAGTCATTGATTGTATCAAAAAGTATATTACTCATGTATATTTTGACGATGAAAAGAGTAACTACCGAGTTTCTTGCCGGTTTCTTCTCGGTAGAATCAGCATTCCGAACCGGTGGTAGATTCACATTGCTCTAAAGATTTTGTAAAATTGACGATTTATAAGTGCTTTTTTCTAAGGCCTATATGAATAAAGAAATTTTGAATTGAATTGAATTGATCTAAAAGATAAGCTTTGAATTTTATTATCGCCAGGAAATCCATACTTTTACTAATATGTATATATATACTTATTATAAAGAGTTTGTTTATTTGTTTGCTTGAACGCGCTAATATCAGGAACTACTTGACCGATAAAAAAAAAATAGTGTTAGATAGCCTATTTATCGAGGAAGGCTATACAAAATTAACCACAAACACGGGTGGAACCGCAGGCACAGCTAGTCAATTAAACACAAGAAATGGAATTCGAAAAGTGGAGATATAAGTAGTTAAAAAAATATAACCCTCCGAAGAATCTTTAAAAATATGTTATTAATTTGAAATTTATAAAAGAATTGAGAATTTATAAGGCATGCTCTAGGTTAAATTATTATAATATGGGTCACAATAAAATATAAAATAGTGCTTGTCATCAAATAATTTTATCACACGAAGGACATTTTAATTATTTTGACCGAACATGCAATATTTTAACATATTTAAATGAGCACATAAACTTTATTATAACGTCGTAAAACTATTTTATTCAAAGGTCATCCAAAAAGGTCTATATTCACGAAGAATTTAATTTTGTAATCAAACACACATTGCTGACGTTCTGAACTAATGATACGTAGATTGAAAGTAACGCGTTTAATATTTTAGGGATTTTTTAAAATTTGAACTTATGTTATTTTTTTATCAAGTTAAACGCATTATTTTTTATATGACTAGGCTGTTTGACTAGGGTAGAGAAGAATAGAGTAAAGCAGCTCTCAAGCTACGCTCCTTTAAGTGACTGAGCACAGATAGCCCAAATATTAAGGACTAGCTTCTGCCCGCGGTTACGCTCGCGTGGTACATCGATAAAACATATCCTGTCTATGTGTTATTCTGTCATATGAGCTATATTATTGTAAAGTTTCATTATAATACACTAGCTGACCCGGCGCACTTCGTAACGCCCCGTTCTGAGATTTTCATGATTTGTCGATTGACATTTAACATTGACAGATACGAATCCCACCGTTTTATATGAGAAAATACTTTTGCTTTTATTTTGTTTTATCGTCAATTTTTCAATGTTTTTAATAGTTATTCTGTTATTCTGGACGAAGACAAATCCAACAAATTAAAAACAACGTAAATCGGTTAAGCCGTTCTCGACTTATAAGTGGTGTAACAAACACGACTTTGTTTTATTTATATAGATTAAGCAGTTTTTGCGTGAAAGAATAACAAACACACACATCTGTGCGAACTACGCGCTCGCACTAAAAGTGGAAGCACTTCCTCCGAGCTCGGTGTTGCTTGCTTGGGAACCTAGGCCCGATCAACTGTCGCGGTGTATTGTATATATACTTAGTGGCGAGAATAACTTCGTCAGCGCGATGCAGGATTGTATGGCTTTTCTCTATCTTCGATCGACGTCATTTGTTTACGTATTACTGCAGCTATAGTCTTGACTATCTTGTGGCGCGGTCGCCACACATCCATCCATCCATACAAACTTTCGCTTGAATTGTATTAGTCAGATTTGTAGTATCGACAATGACCTAAGGCGCTTTTCGTGATCTTGTCCCTTATACCGTCAGCAGTGAATCCTCATTTTCATCCTAGGTCCGTTGATTGCTTACTATCAGACCAGATACAAACAAATGCAGTCTTTACTACCCTTGTTGTATAAAAACATAAATTGCAGACGAAACAATACATTTTCCAGACTGACACACTAATTCCCTAGTTCCAAACTAAGCTTATCAGCTTGTGTTATGGATACTGAACTGATAGACATACTTTAATACGTTTATAAACATGACGCAAGTACAGATGTCCATGTTCATAACACGAAAAAATTGCCCCTAGTGGGATTCGAACCCGCGAGTCTTGGTTGCGTGGCCAGGGTATCTGACTACTTGATCATCAGGTCAGTCAAATCAAATGGCAGATGTTTTTTTTTGGGAGCAAATATACTTTTGGAATCAAAATAAATCTCTTTTAAATATCAAATTATTGTAGGTTGTAGTTCATCACTCACGTCTCTGCAACATACGATACGATTAAAAAATATGCATAAAGAGTTAAGGTGAAACTGCATATTTTTCACTGTCATTCATTACGTTATAATAATAATAATAATAATAATAAATTCTCCAGACTGACACACCAATTTGCTAGTTCCAAACTAAGCTTATGCTTGTACTATGGATACTAGGCGAACGGATAGACATACTTAAATACGTTTATAAACATCCATGACTCGGGTACAAATGTCAATGTTCATCACACGAAACATTTGCCCCTAGCGGGATTCGAACCCGCGACCCTTGGTTTCGTGGCCAGGGTCTCTGACCACTCGACCAACGGGCCAGTCAGTTATCACTAGTGTCACCGCGTTACATCATTGTCAACATAAATTTCACTCGTACCAAAACAAAGTCACACCTTTTCAATGTTCTTGCTCACGAAATCACGACCCAATTCGCGTTGACATTGACACTACGGTCCGAATACGTCCCCTTGATGGACACCTTTGAAACGGGCGCCATTTTGCGAAATTGTTTATTAATGTTTGTTCTCTGGGCTAATTTTGTCTCTCAGCCTTGGACTGTTGTAAATTTTGCTGATAATCTTTAAAATTGCAATTAACGTCGCTTGAAGTGTGACAATTTGTCAGATTAAGATATTTATCCGATTTTTTGGCAATTTTTAATTTAACATTTTAAAAAATATATAAATTTTTGCTTATTTATTAAACTTTAAAATATAACAAATATTTGATTTTAAAATTAGTGAACTTATTAACAATAACCACAAAGCAAACGTTTCGAACAAACACAGAAAACTTTTGTCATAACCCGACAATGTTACTACAAACCAAAAAAATATTCGCCAATATATTAATATAATTTTTACGAATCTTCAATATGTATATATAGTATTGACGGTGTAATTTATTTTAAAAAGCAAATGTATTAAAAGCAAGCCTGATAAAAAGAATAATTAGGTACTTTCCTTTTACTCACATTCGTGTATGAATCTCTCCTCAATAGAAAGTAGCCTTGACGCACTTTCGTATCAGCCCACTATTGCCCTTAAAATAATAATTCAAGAATAAATGTGAGTCTCAAAGTGTTACAACATCTCTCGCAACACCGAATCCGTGTCAGCCAGATATTGTCGACCCAAATAGGCGAAATAAACACAATTGCAAATTATCTTTACCCAGCAAACTGACCTTTCTTCTAAGGAGGTTAATCTCAATTATGCATCGCAATGAAATACAGGGTGGAGCTTCCAAATACATCGTGGCTTTTCGCTGGTAATTTTTTGTGGAACACTTGTGAGAGAAGTTTTATTTTTTACGTAAGTATATAATTATCTAAAAAGCTGTATAAAAGTTATGTTTAAATCAAAAATACTTTAGTTACCGTAATTTTTTTTGATTTATTATTTAGATACTTCCTCATATTCAGAACTTTGTTACATGTTTTCTCTTCTCAATTGTTTTATTAAGCTTTTTTTATATTTGCACTGTTTATTTATTTTTATCTATTATTCTTTAGCTACTAAAAATGATACCATACCTTTATTTACCCACAATAAGAAGTCATCCCAAATATTTTTTTACTGAAATTTCATTTCATTGAAAATATTTTTGTTTTGACTTGACATTTAGGGAGCTTATCTCCTTGAACTCAGCCCTTCTTCGGGAAACGCAGACGTGATAAGATGTATGAATGATGTCACAATGTACACTTAATTCTTACTTTTACCTTCTTCATCAGTAAAATGATACCTTCTACTTTCTCCGTAGTTAAATTGTCATTTGGCGACGATGGCGGGATGATCTCGCTAATTTCTTGCCAAAGCGGGAAGAAGTGGCACAGTGCAGAGATGAGTGGCGGTCACAGGGGGAGCCCAGCAGTGGGATTTAAATGGTTAAATAAAAAAATACAAAAATTACTTTATATAGTGTACTCAAAACAGCCCTGTATACACGCACCGCACAAAACAGAATGTGCGTTATTCTTTTTAGTACAATAACGAAAATTAACGAGGCCGCGCTTCTTCGAGAATAATTCCGCCAAGAACTGTCCAATGATTTTCCGTGTACATACTGCCAACATTTTAAAAAGGGATACGTTTTGTTTTGTTAAGGACGTCAATTGAACATTCACGTTGCACCATTTTGTTTTAATTAGCACACCGACAGGGCAAACATCTTAATGGATTTTCGTATTTTATTTTCGCCACTCAATCAGAACAGAGAAGATGATGAATTGAATTTTTTTGTTGCGTTTAGAAGATGCACTTTAAGTGTCATTATTTGACACTATTATTTCATATTTATAGTGGAAATATATGTTTGTAAAGCATAAATTTAAAAACTACTGAAAGGTTCTAGATGAAATTAGGCATAGATACTGATTATAGACTGGAATGACATATAAAATAAATGAATAAATAAATTCTCCAGATTGACACACCAATTTCGTTTACAAACTAAGCTTATAAGCTTGTGCTATGGATACTAGGCAAACGAATATACTTACTTAAATACTTTTATAAACATCCATGACTCGAGTACAAAATGTCCATGTTCATTACACGAAACATTCGCCCCTAGCGGGGTTCGAACCCGCGACCCTCGGTTTCGTGGCCAGGACCTTTTACCACTCGACTAACGGGCCTGTCAACTATATAAAGTACTATATTTTATCGAGATACCACGTGGGCTAGATTTAGTCTTTTGCCCACTTTGATATCGCATTTCATAAATGGAAGTAATATTGAAATATCTTAATCTAGATTCATAATTCAAAAGCTATTATATCAAATACCAATTAAACCTATATCTACTTGAAATACATCTGGTCCAAATTAGTTCGACGACAGAACAACTTATTACCAGCAACACGGGGAGAATTTTATCCCCCTCCCTTAGACGTGGGTGCCCATTTGAATTTCATATGAGATTAGAGGGTTGCTCTAAAGTATAACGCTAGTTTGCAAATTCGCTAATACATGATCTACTGCCGTTAAGCAACTTAAATCACCAGGGTTTGTACTATACCGTGCTGTATAGGGTTTGTGGACCCCATAAGGCCGTGGTATGCATCACAAGATGGCAACAATTAAAATACCAGAGGTATACATTTTGACAGGCCCGTTGGTCGGTTAGAGACCCTGGCCACGAAACCAATGGGTTGCGGGTTCGAATCCCGCCAGGGGCAAACATTTCATGTGATGATCATGGACATTTTGTACTCAAGTAATGAATGTTTACAAACGTATTTAAGTATGTTTTGTTTCACCTAGTACCCATAGCACAAGCTTAAGCTTAGTTTAGAACTAGGGAATTGGTCAGTCTGGACAATTTATAAAGTTTATTTATGATATAATGGTCGGCTACAGCGTAGCCAAATACCTAAAACAAGTGCTACCAAAACATTATAACAACAATCCTGTCTAATTAAAAACCCTAGTCATTAATTATTCCTCACTATCTCCTGCCATCGGCAGTTACATTCGAACTCAAATAAGGGAAAAGCAAATATTTGCCAAAGAAACAATATTATTTTCGTCCGGCGGGGCCAGTCCGCGCAATTTGTAGTCGATACGGGTCCGTTTAGCAAAGAATAAAAGCCGACATCTTAGCAGAACCGACTCAATCATGTCCTGATTTATTTCGTTTTTTATTTTTATTCGCCTCCCTATGAGGACGTTACGTCCTAGGGTGATGGTTATGAATCATTGAAACAATTTCAGAATAAAAAATATGATTTAATAAAGTTAGATGGAAAACTGTGAACAAAGTAATGACAGGTGGTTAGGTCATAGCGTATACGATCAGAAACTTCACGACCAATACAAGATTAGTCCTCTTTCATAACATAATGGGCGAGTAAAAAAAGAATGCTATAATTTTTTTTATTAAAACATGCGCCGTGCGTAACCTCTATTAAAAAAAAAACAGAACTGACGCTTTAAAAAAATAGCTGTCCTATGCACCTATCAATTATCCAAATAGAAGGTGAAAAATTTGAGCAAATCTGAAGTGTCGCATCTGCATCAGTTATACTATTTGCCGGTCCGTCAGCTAGTCTGCTCACGTGGACCACCGACCGGCCGTAAGCTCGGTTAGAGCGATGCATAAAAACTGAGCTTTGCTTTCCGAACTTTGAAATTCAAATTTAAAATATCGATACGCCGATATGTCTGAGCGTCGGACTTTTTGAGTGGACTTCGAAGAAAGAGTTGATTTTTATTGGCCGGAACACTTGGATAGTATCAAACACAGTGGCGGATTTACCCGAAGGCCCAGTAGGCCCGGGCCTAGGGCGGCCAGATATTAGAGACGGCTAATCGTGATAAAAATTAAGTGATGACGCTTTAGTTCTGAGAATTATGGCCTGGGGCCTAGGGCGGCCAAGATTGTAAATCTGCCACTGATCAAACAGCTTCTTTATTAGGGAGTTTAGAATATCAGTGAGGATTAAATTTATTGTTCAAACTGGCCTCAAAAATAAATGCGATCTAATCAGAAAAAGAAAATACGAGTAGCTGGTCGTTTAAACAAAAGAAGTTTACAGGATCGACAAAAATAGCACTCAGAATTAATACGAGTACATAGGAAATAAGTGACAATCGTCGAACGAAAAAAAAAAACGCGTCGATACAACACAAATGAACAACAAAATCAAAAAAAGAAAACAAGTGACGTCGGAAAACAAAAAAAAGAAACAAATGGCGATTTCATTACCATTAATAGCAATAGCGTAATGACAAGTGAAACGACCGATCCCCGTAATAGCGCGTAACGCTCGCAAAGCGGCCGGGCCGCTCGCACGACAGTAGGCCGTAGCGTAATTACTAGAAAATTATTCTTAGGCAATTCGTACAGTCGCCCACAGAGATGAGCCAATGAGTGGTTGGTTTTTTTTATAAAAAGAATACTGCAACTATAACGTCTCTCAGAAACGACGTGAAATAGCGGCCCGATGCTGCTGTGTTTTGCATGGTGAGTGCCGGAGGCCGAAAGCCGCCGGAAGGCATTGCATCAGCAATTCCCGTAGGTAGTGTTACAATTGTGAATCCTAAATTCTAAATTTAAAAATAATTTATATGCAGAATATATATAGTCGTTAAATTTATGATTCATATCATCCAAATAAGAACGGCACATAACTAACTAAGAAGATTACCAAGTCAAAAATTGTTTCCTTAAAAATATTTGTGATTTTTCATTAACAAAAGTTGATGTTAATTGAAAATGTGCCCTTAAACGGTATATGCTTGCTTATCCAGATAGAATACATTTTCCCTAAGCCTCAAAGATACTTAAGTTTAAGCACACAGGGAAACTTCCGTCGAGCGAGTTCCCTTGTTCATAATCCTGTTATGTAAAAGTTTTGCTTATTTTCAATGATACCTAATTTTTTACTTTATACTTACAGGTTATTTAAAAATAAAGTAATTTTACCAAGTACATTTAATAAGCTACTATGCACTATGTTGCTCGTAACTTTGACCGCAGACTTGGACTTCAGCAAAAAAACATACATACATAACGTCACGCCCATAATCCCCGGAGGGGTAGGCAGAATCAAAGGGGCAGCAGGCCCCTTTAACCACATTCAGTCAAAAACAAAACTGGGCTGGGTTGATGGAAAATTGTGACAAATGGCTAGCTTGTTGCTTACACAAAAAAAAACTTTTTTTATATTTACTCCTTGTAAAGTCAGCTATCTGCCAATAAAAGTGACGCCAAATTTGCAAATGGAAGTTACTTGGAACAAACAGAAAATCTAAAAAACAAAAAAAAAATTGCTGTATCTCTGGCTGCATAAAATAAAAAAAAAAAAAAAAAAAATGTTTTTACCCAAAACGCATAAAAGATAAACATCGAGTAACTCATTGCGTATCAGTTAACACATTTATCGCAATTGAAATGCAAGCCCTCAACTTGACCTATATCCAACTGAAAACGCTTGACCGCGCGTCTGTCCCGTAATACGAATCGTCCGTTCCTCTGTCGGAATATTTAAATTAAGTATAATGATAGTCATCAGTCCCCACATCTCGTTTGGTTCATTTGAGTATACAATTTGTACAGAATGATGGTACCGTAACACAATGATACAGATAGCCAATCACAGTGCAGTTGACATGTTCATTTGGGAATTTGGTTAAAGGGCTTTATTAAATGTTTTTTATAGAGTTTTCAACCGTAAAATTTTGTATAGTTGAGCGCGTTTATGGTAAATATTATATAGCCTATAGCCTTCCTCAATAAATAGGCTATCTAACACTGAAAGATTTTTTCAAATCTGACCAGTAGTTCCTGAGATTAGCGCGTTCAAGCAAACAAACAAACTCTTCACTTTTTAATATTATAAGTAGTTATAGATAGATTCATATTATGGCGCTCGGTTCTCTCCGCCTACCATGCTAGGGAAGTGGCGTGAAGTTAGTTACTTTGTTTCGACTATGGAGCCCTAATATTTGGTCAAAGTCAAAGTCAAAGTCAAAATATCTTTATTTACGTAGGCCTCAAAAAAGCACTTGTGAATCGTCAAGTAAGTACATAGTAGAACAATTTGAATCTACCACCGGTTCGGAATGTCGCATCTACCGAGAAGAAACCGGCAAGAAACTCGGTAGTTACTCTTTTCAATGCCAGATTGAATATAAAAATTAAAATTTACAGATTAAGTTAATATGAATACCAAGTCATACAGTTAATGTTCGTCAGAGATTCAGCCGAGTATTAGATTAGATTAGATTAGATTAGAAGTATTAGATTTGGTAGATTTGACTTTATTGACTCTTGTATTCTCTGAAACATAACATACAAAAAATATAATTTTACTTTCGACATTGACTAACATTTTTCTGTGGTAGCTCAATGGTAAGGACACGCGCCTCTTAACCAAGGAGTGCGGTTTCAAACCCGGGCAAGTACCTCTGGATTTTCAAATCTATGTACATTGTACGTACTTATACCACTAGCTCGGCGGTGAGGAAACATCGTGATGAAACCTGCAAATTCAAACCACTTTGGATTTGTAACCATGATCCAAAAATTATCTGGTTCCCCTATCTTAGGGTTACGAAGGTCAGATCGGCAGTCGCTTCCATGTAATTATCAGACTCGCTAAATCCTGGATCATGGTCTAAGCGGACCCCGTCACCCCGCACGGGACATAACGCTAGGAAGATGATGATTGACTAACATTTTACTGTCTTGTAACACTAACAAGAGCAAATATTTCTGATATTTAAAAAAAAATGGTTGTCTTTGACAGACTTGACAAGTTATTCGATAAATGTAGATGAAAAGAGACTTTGAAACCAAAGGGACCTTTGTATGATTAAATATATAGTCATTTGTACTCAAGTCATGGATGTTTACATTTATGTCTATCCAAAGTCCAAAAACGTGTATGAACTTAGTTTGGAGCTAAGCAATTTCTGTGCTAAAGTGCCTTAACAGTTTATATATTTAATAGCAGCGCCCTGCAGTTTCACTCGCGTAGTTCCCGTTCCCGTGGGAATACGGGGATAAAATAAAGTCTATGTTACTCGCTAATAAAGTAGCTTTCTATTGGTAAAAGAATAATTCAATTCGGTCCAGTAGTTTTGGAGCCTTTTCGATACAAACAAACAAACAATCGAATCTCTTTATAATATTAGATAGTATAGATAAGTCGTGAAAGAAGGCTATTTCCATCATTCCTTAAAGTAATCACGCATCCTTATCTAGTAATTGCAGGAAACACACTTCAAGACCATGAAATTAATGTAAATATCAAGATATAATGTGGCTAACACATAATTTATATTAGTTATTTATTATTAATTATTTAATAGCATCGCCCTGTGGTATTACCCGCGTTTTTCCCATTACAATACGGAATAAAATATAGCTTAAGTTACTCGCTGATGAAGTAGCTTTTGATTGGTGAAATAATTTTCAAATCGCTCCTGTAGTTTCGGAGCTTATTGAATACAAACAAACAAACACACCTTATTATATTAGTATGATTTGTTATTTACAACTTTATCATCGTGAGGAAGGCTATTAAAGACTGTGGTTAGACATATACGATGGCTGTACAAGGTAGACCATTGTGCGCTCCTGGTGGTCAAAGTGAAGGTTGTTGGCTGGGAGCCAAATGGTCATTTAAAAATATTTGCAAACGCTGAGGTGCAGTGAAGCGTATGGCAGTGAGGAGTGGTGTCCTTGAAATAACCTATACGAGGTGGTGACTATGGATATATTGACTGGCCCGTTGGTCGAGTGGTCAGAGCCTGGCCTCGAAGCTAAGGGTCGCGGGTTCGAATTTGTACTCGAGTCATGGATGTTTATAAACGTATTTAAGTATGTCTATCCGTTCACCTAGAATCCATAGCACAAGTATTAGCTTAGTTTGGGATTGGGGAATTGGTGTGTCAGTGTGTAGAATTTTATTTATTATATGTAACAATGGTCGAAATTGTTTAAGATATATGTGTAAATATATGCAAATAATGCAATATAAACATTATATTGACAAAAAATAATATATACACAATGCTATCACTAAAAACGTAAATCTGAAAATAACACAATCATAAATCTATCGATAATCAAAAAAATCTTGATACATAACGTGAGGGTTAATCGATGGGTTTTGATGTCCTCTAAGTATATTTAGACCTTTTCTGGTACATAGTGCGTGGGATACGATGTATTAGCCCATAATAAAATGACGGCGTTAAACATACTCAGTTTCATACTGCAGCTCTTTATACTGTGGCTGAGGTCACTCATTTACTTCCTCTTTGACTTAAAATGGATATTGACCTCAGCCGTTAAATATTAGTCAGTTCGCTTCATACCAAGAACACATTATAAATGATTTAAAAACAATGTCATGCAAGCCTTTAGGAATAACAGGAGGATGAAATATTTAATTTAATTTATAATTGATTAAATGTTAGTGTTTACAGTTAAATCTTTACCATAGTAAATAAATAACCTTCATGATTGCTGCCCAAGTATTTTTGTCCAATTAAAAAAAAAAATGCGAAAGGAAATTATATTCTTCCATAAATCTATAAGACCTGTCTCTATCCAGAGGATCTATTCCGATCTAATACCAACATCTAATACCAATGGTATTTGTTTTAAATCTTTATTATTTTCTATTCCGACGGATAAGTCATCTAATAGACTAAGCAGAATAGGTTATTACATTGAAGCAACATCTACCTTTATAAACGACAAACATGGAAATAAAATAAATTGGATCATAGTTACATATATATTTATAGTAATTTGAATGTGGTTTCCTCATGAGCTAGTATCTCTATAGTATGGATGGATCTCATTAATTGGTTATATAAATTCCGGGATGTGAAAGAGAACTGCACGCGTGTGTGACATATATTATTTTAATTTGAATATCAACTATTAATATATTATTATTATAGGTACTATGTTTGTGTGTAACACACCTCTTCAGCCAGCTATTACTATACCTAATTCCTTTTTTATTATGTATTAAGCGTTATCTTTAATCATCGAGCTACCATTTATCTATTCCAATACCTACATTTGCATCAAACATGCCATTTAAACACCGCATTTAACATTATAAAGTAGATTTTGCAGCGCGAAACGGCGCAGCATCAACGCACGACGCGATAGGTGCGCGGGCGCCGGGTCAACGGCCGCCGCATTCGGTCAAGGTTCGCGCGCTCCCTCGCTAAACCAATAGATGGCGCTAAATAACCTATTGATGTACTATTTGTACAATACTAAATATACTAGAAGACTGGTTTGCTATCTTATTTTGTAGTTAACCACTGCTTGGGGTATCTGTTGATGTTAAGCCACTATCTGTGCCTCTAAATTGGCTTAAACGACTTTAAGGTGGCTGTAATAACATCCATCGTTCATTCATTTATTATTAAAAAATATATACATATTTAAGTTAATATAGGAAATTTGATCATCACATATTTACAGTGGTAATCATTCATCTTCGTAGTGTTATATCTAGTTAATTCCTGAATATAATTTTCCTCGAATAGTCGACAAAAGAGACTGTCATCTGATCTTTGTAATCCTAGATATATGCAGTAGACATAGCCGGAGAGCTGATGACGAATTTAGGGAACATGTTTTAGCCTAGTTGAAATATGAAAAATAACAAATTTGTCAATGTGCGAGTCGAGACACCCGAGTAGTTATGCGCTTGCGGTTATTTTGCAACTGCACAGTATATGATATTTGAAAAAAAAATACTGATAAAAACAGACATTCTTTAGGCACTCTTAAATTCTTATAGCATGTTTTTTGATTAATATTAAAAATACTTCTTAAATCGCCAGACGAATACGTCGGTTATGAATACTCCCCAGACGTAAATGAAAATTTCTACCGAGTGCGACGAAAAAGTCATAAGCGCATATTTACTGATTTCTAATTTTAAGGTTACAAAAACAATATTAGCAGTATCATAGATTTAGTTATTATCATAGACTATTGGTAGTAGTAACAAAACTAGAATGCATTATGTGATCCTATTGCATCCTATTCAGCAATTTCTAGTTGGTTAAAAATTGGACTGTTGTACATCTAAAGTTAATAAAATATTATTGAATTTAACCTTTAACGTGTAATGTGAATCAAAGAAAAAATATCTAATGTAAGTAGAACAATTTGAAGTTGTTTTTCGATTAACTGTTAGTGAAGTGTAAAATATAATAAAACAGGTTTACGAATTCTTATTAATAGTATTATCCATACTAATATTATAAACGAGTAAGTATATCTATCTGTCTGTTAATCTTCATGCTAAAACTAACTAACTTATTGCTATTCTAAAATTATCCTAAATAATCTTGAGGGAGGGCTACCATGACCTCGGAAAAATGAGATAAATCCGACACGATAGTCTTAGTAATAGATTAAATTTCTGAAAATATATTTGCTTATTTGTTTGTTAACTCTAAACAAATCTCAAATCAGGGATCCACAGACGTTAATCTATCACACAACAGATGGCGCTGTTCCAACCGTTTACGCTTTGTTTATGAGCGTTAATGAACTTAGCAATTTGTTCCGTGGAATCGTTAATGTTGATTTGTGTAAGTGAAAGGCCGTTGCACCCTGTATAACTAGATTTAAAATGCTCAGCAGCGTGTTGTTAAACTAGATGTTAGGTTGGGTCAGGTCACTAGAAAAAGGAGTGTATTATAATTTTGAAAATATTTATGTATCAATAGAAAGTGCTTCCGCCAAGATATGTCATGTATGCAAGGGGACTATGGTCTGATTAACTATCTCGGTTAGTTGTTGCACATGTCCCTTGTTGGTCTGGGTCTCAACAATAATGTACTGTGTTCCTTAAGTACCCCTTTTGGGACTGGCAATATCCCCAAAGGGGATGCAAGCCTCAAGGGTTGCGAAGGTCAGATGAACATCGATTGAAAGCCAACCAAACTTGCTACATCACGGGTCCAAGTGGATACCAACGAAAAGAGACGTAAAACTATAAAGAAAAAATACAACATCTTAATTAACAAAATTACCCGGGAAGTACGCTAGAGAATATTTGGCAAACATCCTTCGTCTGCTCGTAACCTTGACACGTTTCTAGTGGTGCGCTCGCGCCGGTCAAATGGAGCACTCCTACGCAGTTTCGACATTGTACACTCGATAATACTGTAGTATGGCTCTTTCGTAACGCTTATATCCAGATGTATTATCGATGACGCTTTAATGTGATTTTTCTAGGTGTTTATAAAATTTTTGAAAATAATTTCATTTTAAAAGTACACTTGTTTTTTGTGCTAAGTATTTGTAGAAGTTTTGTTGCTTTATGTATAACTAATGATGATATACGAATTTTTTTTTTTACATTTCAACTGCAAAAGTGATTTTCTAAACTGTGAAATCGATTGTTATGATTTTGTTAGTCAAAAGTTTGATAAGGGATGGGTATTTTTAACAAGGAAAATTTTAGGAACTTGCGGAAGACATGAACATATCCTATACTTACTAATATTATAAAGCTGAAGAGCTTGTTTGTTTGTTGGCTTGAACGCGCTAATCTCAGGAACTATTGGTCCGATTTGAAAAATTCCTTCACTGTTAGATAGCCCATTTATTGAGGAAGGCTATAGACATATATTACATTAATCATGAACACAGGTGAAGCTTCAGGTACAGCTAGTTTTTAAAATAATCTGAAATTCAAGGAAATTGACAGCGGCTAAAAGAAAGTTATGTATGTATCTTTCCAACTGTCATACATTCATGATTTCCAGTAAATACTTGACTTTGACAATTTAAACCCTATTTGTCACATTTGCCAAGTGAAGGTTATTTTTTAACCGACTTCAAAAAAAAGGAGGAGGTTTTCAATTCGACTGAATGTTTTTTTTTTTTTTTTGTATGTATGTTACTCGATATCTCTGAGAATTGTTAACCGATTTCCAAAATTTTTTTTTTATTCGAAAGGGCTTACTCCCGAGTTGGTCCCATTGCCACCAAGTCAGGATCTGATGAAGGGATCCCAGGAAAATCGAGGGCAACCCTCAAACTTTATAGGCACGTACAATGTGTTTTAGACATTTTCGCATAACGATTAAGTAATATCGTTGTAGTTAATTTTCAACAAGCTAAATAGGTACCTCAAAACATATGAACAATTGAACAATTTCTTGACCATTACAACATTTATATTTCCAGTCTCCTAGTTTAGTTCGCCGAGATTCCCAAAATCTCTTTTAAAATAAACACAAGCCAAGTTTATTGCTATCCACAGACACTTTTTATGGCATCCGTCAGTCACTGAATCCTGTGATCCGCAGGGTCACGGGTTCAAATCCCGGCACTCATTTCCGAGTGACAAAATAAAAACACAATGATTACATGCATAATGCATCTGGCTGTAAAATGGGAGCACCCTGGACGGTATTGTTGGAGTTAATGCTGGTCGGTTTACGAGCGTAGATTGGTTCGTTACCCTGCAAGGAGATAGCAAAGATAAAACTGAAATGCAAAAGGTAGAAAGAAAATAGCTAAAAATATTGATTTTCTTTTTCGAAATCTGACTTAACGACTCATCGACCTTAAAATTTGCATACATACATACATAACATCGCCCGTAATCCCCGAAAGGGTAGGCAGAGTTTAAAGAGAAGCAAGCCCCCTTAATCACATTCAGCCAAAAATATAACTGGGCTTGGTTGTGAAAAAGGAGTGACAAGTGGCTAACATGTCGCCTACATAATAACATATCCAAAACCCGATGTACGATTCGCCTTTTACGACATGCAGGTTAAGGAATACAATTGGCACATGATTTTTAAGTCCCAGAACAACATAGGACCTTAAAATTTGGATATCTAAATTTATATTTACATACTAGTACCTACCATAAAAAAAAATTGTGAGTTCGCCTCCTCGCCTTTCTAACTAACTAGCAATTAATCGTAACTAATATTATAAATATGTACATGTAGCAGATAGTTTTTACGTTAAAACCACTGGACCAATTGTGACGTAAGAAACTGCAAAACATTTAAAGCTGAGACAGGATTAAGGCCACTATTATATTCCGGGATAATCGACAGAATACACGTCAAATTCTCATTTACTGACTAAAATCTAAACAGTAGGTAAATAAAGGTCAAATATCATGAATGAATCATGTCTCATAAACAATCTAGATCACAGTCTAGGTTCTTCTGACATTTAGGAAACTAATTACATTTCAGTATGTAGAAAAACTAATCACAAGATTAAAGGCATCCGCTTGACATACTACTTAAACTTAATAAATACGTAGCAGCATAATACATTTTGTGTTATTAAGAGCTCACATTTAATCCTGTATTAACCAGTGTCACATATACACACACATTATTATCACGCCCATAATCCCCTAAGGGGTAGACAGATCAGTACGGCAGTTTTCTCAAAAAAATCAGATTTACTTATTAATCTTTTATTGGAAATAAGCTATTGTGCATTCCGAGGAATCCGGGCCCTTTTGGATTTAAAGTACCTTTTTTGCAGGAAAAAAATAGAAGAGGTTATACCGTAATTACCATTTTTGTTTCTTATTTTTTATTAAAAAAAATACACCGGCTAATATAATTTTCAAATTTTTTTATGACAAAATTTAGTTAATTCTTATTTGGAGTCAATATTTTTTTTCTCTTCTATCATTTACTTAAACTCAACTAGCAAAAGTAATGCTAAATATATCTTATCTTTGGCGAAAACCAAAGTAAGGTCTTATTCTCTTTGTAAACTTATTTTGTAGGTAAACTATAAGTATAAGTTGTGTGTCATGTTTTGAATGTCCTAATACATTGTGTATTGTCATCATTAAATGCAGAAATTCAGCTATATTACTTCAGTATTTCAATATATTTAAAAACCCATATCACATGTTTATCTAAGAAAATCCGATACACGGTACAGTCATAACCGAAAAAAGCGTGTCCGCGTAAACAGATATCTGATGTTGGCGCGCCACCAAAACGCACAAGAATCCGCACTAATGACGGACTTCCGGATGGATACTGCGACACTAGGGGCGATAGAGATGCGCCTGCGATCGCGACACGCATCGATAAAATATCACAAAATAGAAAGAGGTCTGATTCCAAAATAATAATAATGTCCTCCTAACCGATATCGGTTACGGCGGCCAATCTCAACGAGGATTAACCATCTGCGCAGGAGATATTATAGTGCACAAGTGTGTGCGCTAACACAGGTGCACTCTCTACTCCTTCATTCTCATAGTCCGGTGAGACGGCAATTCGACATGACCGGAGAGAGGTTAGGCGCAGGACCAACGGCTTAACATG
Organism: Glyphodes perspectalis; assembly: GCA_951394215.1. Taxonomy (NCBI): domain Eukaryota; kingdom Metazoa; phylum Arthropoda; class Insecta; order Lepidoptera; family Crambidae; genus Glyphodes; species Glyphodes perspectalis. Next base: position 13,943,888 of record OX596217.1, read on the forward strand.
TTTTCCGAGGCACGTTTTAATTTGGATATTGAAATACCCAGCCACAATTTTTTTGGCCCGACCCGGAATTTGAACCCGGGACCTTTTGGTCTTTAGGTAACGCACGCTACTACTAGACCAACGAGGCAGTCAAAATAAATAGGTGACTAACTATACTTCATACACTTCCACAGCAGGCTCGACAGAGAAAACCGAACGTGACTAATGAGTTTGTGGTTATTTTGATGAGGGTGCAAGATAAGCGTTTCACATTTCACTGCTTTTTTATAATGCTCTATCAAACATAACTCGATTTTGTTTTTACATGTGGAGCAGGCTGCTCTATACATATTTCCTTCTCCATCAGGGATTGCGACATGATAGTATTTACTGAAAAAAAAATTCGCATAGGTATTTTGGCTACATATAGTTTAGTATAGTTATAGTTTTAGTTTGTAAGCAAATTTTGTAATGTGCCAAATAAACATTTATTCTATTCTATTCTATTCTATTTTGGTACATATTCCATCACAATCGCAAACTGTTTTAAGCGTCAAATCGCAACAGATACCTTTAAAGGCAGAGTTAGAATTCATAATATTATCGAAAATAAGAAAGAATAGCTGCTGACATAACATTTCCTTGTTAACCTTCTCATAACCAAATGAACTTTAGCCACATAATTACGAATACATTTTAAAAGAAAATCTCGTTTTGTTTCATATTATTATTTTATCGATAGTATCGACATGCACTTTTAACGTCTAATAATGCCGCAACACTGCGACAGACGTTTCAGGTTTGGTGGAAGTGATAAATACGCTGTCATTTTTTATTGTGAGTTATTATATTCGCCGAATTCATCGGTTTGTTTAGCAGAACGAGGAAAACTGTTTTACGCGCGTTTTACTGCGCGTAGAGTGCTGGAAAGTGATGGCAGTCTCAAATGCGAGTGTCATTCGTTGAAATCTGAAATAGTTATAAGTAAATAATTAAACTTTGTCAAATAATAAACGAAAAAAATCTGTAAGCATTTTTATTTCAAACTCTTGTGCTCTTTATAGAAAATATAAATGAATAAATATCCGACTACATCACATAAATTGATCTGACTGCCAGATAAGAAAGCACTTGTGTTACGGATATCAGAACCAACAGTGGTATTACAAATATATACTTAAATATTAGATATAAACACCCAGACACAGAAGAAACATGAGTATTCATCACCCGAATGTTTTTCCAGGGTGGGGATCGAACCCACAACTCTTGGCGCATGTGGCAGCGTCACTACCGAATGCGCCATCGAGCCAGTCGTAAATAGTATAAAACATCGCCGCATCTGTCTGTTCGCTTAGATCTTTTGAACTACGTAAGGGATGTTGATGCGGTTTTCACCACTAGATGGAGTGATTTAAGAGCCATGTTTAATTAAATGTTTAGTTTCAAATTGCTTTATGCTCACCGTGCGAAGCCGAGGCGGGTCGCTAGTTTACACTATAATCCAGTTTATCTCTCCATTCTAATGGTTATGAAGGTCGGCAGTCGCTCAACTAACTAGACTAGCGGAGTCCAGGATCAGTTTAAACAGTCAACGACTAAAAATAAGCCATAACTCAGGAAGATCAGTTATATTGCTGAATCATGTGTGTGTTGAGCAAAGGAAAACTGTTTAATGTTCCTTTTATTGCGCTTAGAGTGCTTCCAAAATATTCACGCTAGTAAAACGTTAGCACTGATATCGCAATGCTTGTTTACTATAATTTATATGCACTCAGCATGTTCCTAGTTCCACCATACCCATCGTAACAGTATGGAAATGCCACAAATAGGAATGGTTAGTTCTGAAAAGTGACAAAAAGGCGTACTTCAACTGTTAATGTTTTTTTGTTATTGCAAACTTATTCTTTACTAGCCGTGCCTGCGGCTTTGCCCGCGTTTATGGTTAGCCTAGCCCATAGCCTTTCTCGATAAATGGGCTATCTAACACTGAAATATTTTTTTTAATCGGACTAGTAGTTTTTGAGAATAGCGCGTTCAAGCAAACAAACTCTTCAGCTTTATAATATTAGTAATTATAGATTTTATCTAGATAGTTTCGATGAAATAAAATATATAGATTAGCCTTCTGAATTCAGCAGCAGGTTAATGTTATTGTATCTTAATTATTTACAATTGCTCGTGTGATCTTGTGTCAAAATATAGATATTTCTTTCTTTATTTTGACACAAGTTTCACAAAGTATACATGCAGTATCTTCTACTATCTTGAGATTTTTTTTATCTTTAAAATCTACTGCCTTCTCTATCCTATTTTATTCACAACAAAAAAAAAACCAATTTATAGATTGGAATCCATAATTTTGTTTTTCGCTAGTATATTCTTATGAATGGCTCGATGGCGCATTCGGTAGTGACCCTGCCCCATGCGCCAAGAGTTGTGGGTTCGATTCCCACCCAGGACAAACATTCGTATGATGAATACTTGTGTTTGTTCTGTGTCTGGGTGTTAATATCGAATATTTAAGTATATATTTGCAATACCACTGTTGATTCTGATATCCGAAACACAAGTGCTTAAGCTACTTACCTCGGAGTCAGATCAATGTATGTGATGTAGTCGATTATTTATTTATATTTATTTATTATTCTTATAATTCTATATATTTATCAGCTATTCCTATAATTTTCAGCCAAAAACACGCAGTCTCCAATCCGCCCACCGAACCCCACCGCGGTTCCTGACCCGGACGTCCTTTGATACAATAAACAAGCCTGCTCCAGCAATGGATACGTAGCAACGAAAATAAATTTAACTGCCGACTTCGCTTCTGCCAAACGATAATCAATTGCTCGGAATAGCGCATTAAATTGTACAGGCTGATATGGTATATAGTGTACCTACTTTTATTTGATGGCCTAACGCAAGTATTTCCTTGAAATATAGAATCACCTAATCCTATCATGATGGAGCATTTTCATGGTCGAGAAACCTAAAGTTACGACTTTAAAATTGATGAACTATGTAATATAATTGCGCCCGTAATCTCTGGAAGAGTAGACGAAATCAAAGAGCAGTCCAACCACTTTTGGCGAAAAAATTATAAAATTGTGCTAGATTTGTGACAATGTAGTTAGACAAGTGGATAGCTCGTCGCATATATGACCACAAGCCCAACACTTATACATCATTGCCTTTTATAACATGCTAGCAGCGCCCCGCGGTTTTACCCGCCTAGTTCCCGTTCCCGTAGGAATACGGGGATAAAATATAGCCTATGTTACTTGCTGATAAAGTAGCTTTCCATTGGTGAAAGAATTATTCAAATCGGTCCAGTAGTTTTGGAGCCTATTCAATGCAAACAAACAATCAAATCTTTTCTCTTTTTAATATTAGTACCTAAAGATAACATAGTCTATACTGAAATGCATAAATTATATAGTTATTTTAAATTTGCCTGTATTCTGTCTGAATTTTTTATTTTGCTTCTCATCGACACATAATAATAGCATATTCACACTTTGTATTGAGCGTTTCTACTTGTGTCAAAGGTATAAACAGCCCTGTAATGAATTCCCTGTAGTGTCACATGATTGGCGATGAAAATTGTGTGAAAGCGTCGCCTGTACAGCCAGGTGTTCTAAATAAGGGCGACAAAACGCTAGCGATTTTGCAGTGATGGTTTCTATTGTACATACATACATAACATACCGCCCATAATCCCCGAAGGAGTAGACAGAGTCAAAGAGGCAACAGGCCCCTTTAACCACATTCAGCCAGAAATAGAAGAATAGTTTCTATTGTAATTCCACCTTTGTCCTTTATGACAGCTTTACGCAGATTGTCCTTTCATTTGTTCTTTTTCATCCTTTTTATTTTCTCAGCCGGGGAAAAGCAAATCCCACTTATATTTCTTCTTAATATACAAATACATGAATTTTATAACCATAGCATCACAGTACCGTAGTAACATTTGTAAACTCATGTTAACTAAGTTTGTAACTATTGTTTGATTAGGATAGCATAATAAATTTAAGTAAACAATGATACCGAGAAAATCCTCCGATGAAATCCGATGAAGTTGTAGTTTAGGACAAATTGTTGTATCAAATTAATACTACGTATTTAGACTTTTTAGTTTATTTTCCACTAGCTGTGCCAGCGGTGTCACCCGCGTTTTTAGTTAATATGATGAAGACTATTTCCGTCATACATGATTTCTATGTAACTTTAACCATTAAGGCTGCACACGCGACGGAAGCTTAAAAAATGGAGTAACTTCTCCCGTTTTCCCAACGTTTCCCTTCACTACTCTGCTCCTATTAATTGTAGCGTGATGAAAAGTATACTATAACCTGCCCAGGAGTATTAAGAATAATTGTACTAAGTTTCGTTAAAATCCGTCGAGTAGTTTTTGTTTTTATAAGGAACATACAGACAGACAGACAGACAGACAAAAATTTTACTGATTGCATTTTTGGCATCAGTATCGATCACTAATCACCCCCTGATAGTTATTTTGAAAATAAATTTCATGTACAGAATTGACCTCTCTACAGATTTATTATAAGTATAAATGAATAACAATTTTTCAGTTAGGTCACTTTACTTCTAAGCATGCGAAATGTCCTTCTAAATTACTACATATGTCGGTAGAACTATTTTAAACTGATTACTTCAAGATGTAAAACTAATAGCACTACTGAATTACAAACATAATCCAATACAGAAACGCGTGCAAATCTTTAGTGTGCAAAGGCACTTAACCGCTTATAGCATAACTCTTTAATCAGACGACTTTATGAAGTCCCTTTTAAGCTGTTATTAGCAGAACGTATCATCACTTCATTACCAACATGTGTTTACAGACAACTGAACTACCCACATACATATCAATGGTGTAGAGAATATCTCCTTGAAGACTGCTGTTGCCGACGCAGGCCCCATCACTTTTATATTAATACTTTTTATACCTTTAATTTGGTCGGGGACTAAAAAAGAATGTGCCAACTGTGTCTCTTGCCTAGCATGTCGTAAAAGGCAACTAATGGTATATGGGGTTTTGGATATAATAATAAAATTGTGGATATGTGATTTTGTAGGCGACGAGCTAGCCACTTATCACTACTTTTTCACAATTTTCCATTTAATCCAGCCCAGTTTTGTTTTTAGCTGAATGTGGTTAAAGGAGCCTGCTGCTCCTTTGACTCTGCCTACCCCTTCGGGGATTATGGGCGTGATGTTATGTATTATTTTTGTATTCAAGTTTATAATTTTTATTTTATTTTAGTATGAAGTACCTATTGCTTTTATAGCAGTCTCTTGACAAATATACGTCTGTTTACATCTTGGCAGTCTCTATCATTTATAATTACGATGCTGTTTTGTAAATTGTTGAATAAATATTATTTAATTTTTATACATGTATCGCTTTACGTCACGTTATTTCATATTTTTAAACCATTAAAGGTGAGAAATTATTACTTACTTATCTTTTCTAGGTGGGAACCCGGTGGTAAGTAATCACTGTCACCCAAGAATAAAAGCAATATTGGGTGCTTAGCCAAATGCGCGCCAGCGATCCCATAACGAACTTCGCTATCGCTCGTATCGCGCCACATACTTATTCTTGTGGAAAAACTGGGAACTGACTCCGAGTTCCGCACTATGAGTTCTTAGTAAACAAGTTTGTGGCGCGATACGAGCGATAGCGAAGTTCGTTATGGAGTCGCTGGCGCGCATTTGGCCAAGCATGCAGAAGAAATGCTGATGCATGGCCAATCTTTAAAAAAGTTGGACCTATACAGCCTTTTTGCTTACCGGTGTTGAATGGGGGCTGCTGTTCTACGCTAATTTCTGTAAGAAATGCAGACGCACTCTTGGACATTGTTCTTAATTCAGAAGACGGCTTTTAGAGAGTTAGTTCAATAATCATTCAAATGGTACAACATACATATTATCACGCCCGTAATCCCCGAAAGGGCATGCAGAGTCAAACGGGCACAAGTCCCTATAACTACATTCAGCCAGAAACAAAAATGCGTTGGGTTAGATGGAACATTGTGAAAAAGTAGTGACAAGTGACTAGCTCGTCGCCTACACAATCACATATTCAAAATTACATAGACAAATACTAACACAAGTCGCAATATCAACGGGTAAGAGACCTTATAAACATCTTAAATTACGCCACTAAGCTGGCTTCCACAAAAGCAGACACTCAAAGTTTCCACGCGCAGAAATATCCAAACGCCTAAACGCACACTCCACCAACCCAAATATCCAAGTTTCGGACATTCTCAATAAGACGCGTATAAATCGGCCCGAGTACGCCAACTCGGTGCATCCAAGGTGATTTTGAAATCACATGCACGGTAACGTAAACCATTGGCAAATAAAATAAACAGGGGCGGTTTACGAGCGTCTGTCTATCTGTGCGCATGATCAAGTGCGGGCTGAGAGTTTTGTAATCGCCGGTGAGGACGGCTTGGATTTTTGGGAGCGATTCCTGGAGTTTTAGAAATGGAAATAATCGACGTCATTAAATTTGATAGAAAGCCAAAGTTTTTACTGATTCATTGGAGAATAGCTGGATGAAAATATTATCTATACTAAGTACATAAGAAAACTTTTTTCCAGTAAACCGCAATTTATGTAGATAAAACGACAATGGCACAACAGTATGACATACTTATACCTTAATAATGAACTACAACGCTTATCATATCTTAAAAAAAAAATATTGGTAATTTTTTTTTTCTTCCAACCAGATTATTTATATCAGGGACAAGACACGGCTATCCATTATGTCAAGTAATCCTTTCACGTTGATAAAACTTTCATTAAACAATCTATGTTGAGAAAAATCGGTCCTACATTGAACTGCGTATATTATATCAAACTACATAAATTGTCTCTTCTTTGCATGCAATATTTTGATTTGTAACTCATCATCTTCCCAGCGTTATGTCCCGTGCTTAGACGGGGTCCGCTTAGACCATGATCCGGGATTTAGCGAGTCTGGCAATTACATTGAAGCGACTGCCGATCTGACCTTCGTAACCCTAAGATAGGGGAACCAGACAATTTTTGGATCATGGTTACAAATTCAAAGTTGTTTGAATTTGCAGGTTTCATCACGATGTTTTCCCTCACCGTCGAGCTAGTGGTATAAATATGTACATAGATTTTTTTAAAATCTAGAGGTACATGCCCGGGTTTGAACCCGCACTCCTCGGTTAAGAGGCGCGTGTCATTACCATTGAGCTACCACCGCTCCTTTTGATTTGTAACTACCAGAAACTTATTTCACACAGACCCACAGCGTGCACGCAAAAGATAAACAAATGTGGAAAACACATTTGCATACGAAATCAACATACGCTTTTAAAACGTATAGATAATCTCAAACATTAAACACCCATATATTTATTATAACCATAAATCAGTCTACATGTCCTGAGGTGCATCACTGAAACTGGCAAAGTGCACTGCACTTAGATTTACTACGCACAATAAAAAATAAGACTTAATGTCCAAAATATAAGGTTAAAATCCAAAAATCATTGAATACGAACTTACGACTTTTCGAATTTGGCGAAACAATAGAGAAATCCAATCTGAAATGCACCTTAACGTCGAAATTTAAGACGCAAATTCCAATAAAAACACGTTGCAGTCTTCAATTTTACGATCCGGATATTGCTTTGCCAACTTCGCCCTTAAGCGGGTCGGTTAAAAAGAGCATTTTGTACCGGTGTCGGGCGGTTTTTTAAGTCGTTTTCCCTTTGGGGCTTAGCAAAATTGACCTCAGCTGGTTCGTCCCTGTAAACATTTGCGACGGACGCTGTACGCGCGAACTAGTAAGAGATTAGGAGCAACTTTTGAATTTTAATTTTTTGCTCGGTTTTTTCACTTGATTTTATCTTTTCGTATATTCCTTAACGGTAACGGTTAAGATTAAGGAGCGTTCAATGTTGATTATGTTAGCATTTTCAGGTCCTTTAAAAGTACTTCTGATTTCAGAACGTTTCCCTATGTAAAATTAACTAAATATTTAGTCATCTGTGTGCCATTTTTCTTGGTCTAGCACAAATCTACGTACACTATAATGAAATGCATAACTTTCGTCTTAAAGATAATGTTTCATTTTTGTTTTTTCCCAGCATGTTAGAAGAAGTACGTTGGGTGTAAGTTTATATGGTAACTGCTATAACTATGTATGGACCCAATCGTTACATGGCTGTAGTTTAAGGTTGTAGTAGAATCAGCAGTTTATATCTAGAACTAACTTTTAGTGAAAGTAATTTTTTTTTTTAATGAGTTTGGGCAACTATAAGATTGAAGACTTCCTAAATGATAAGCATATATGTTTAACTTCATAATGAAGTGTTCACCTGCAGTGTTGTTACCTAGTAAGTGTAGATTATTAAGTACGAAATTGTAAATTTTAGCGTTTAAAAAAGAAACTATCGAGTTTCTTGCCGGTTTCTTTTCGATAGAGTGTACCTTCCGAACCGGTTGTAATACTTTTTTTTCTGTTTATATTGACTATTTATAAGTACTTTTTTGAAGCCTATATAAATAAAGAGATTTGAATTTGAATTTGAATTGAATTTGAAGACTCAACCGAAATAGCACTCAATAATTTTAAAATTCATGTTATTGCCCACAATAACATTTCAAATATAACACTGATTCTATAGTCTTAAATACATTTAAATTCAACGTCAAGCAGACGACAGCAAAAAAACTATAGAGTATATTATATCAAACCGTATTAAACGTGCCAAACAGAAATGTCGCTCAGTCAGTCAACACAAAAGCAGAGACGAAATCTCAATTTCCGTCCAATATCGACGGCGAACAAATCTGACGAGCCCCAAATATATCTATCTATATATATACTACATAAGTATACGCACAGATATCTAAGCATTCGCTCTATATTTATAAATTCGGGCGTTTATTTGATTTGCTCAGCTCTGATATTAACAGAAATCGGAATTGATCGGCGGTAGCATAACGGTAGCCAACGTCTCTTAGGCAAGACATCTAAGCACAGATTACGGATGACTTTGATGATTAACTATGATACTTTTGGTTTTTTGGTTCTTCAATCAAAAAATAAAAAAGAATTAAAGATCAAGATGTCAGCAATTTCAATGTCAAAACCAGATTTGTTGAATCCAGGATCATGGTCTGCAGTTTCCAACTAAAAAAAGAACATCAAAGTAGGCAGTTGATTATTAACAGCAATTGGCCTAACTGTGTCGTGCCTAGTTATTATTTTAGAAAGCAATTAATATTATTGAAAGTGGCATTTGCTCTGCATATAAACACATCGCGTCAGTTGCTTCTCTCAAATCATTATAAAAAAACATGCAAAAATAACATCAAAACAGTTAATTTATGCAGTGAACGTGAGTGAGTGAAAGTGAGTGAAGAATGGTACTTTTAATAGTGCGAAATAGTTTGCAATAACCTTTGCAATCGTCCATGACAAGGTTATAGTACAAAATACATTTGTATTTGTTTTAATATAAGTGACAGTTAACCTGTTAAACGGTTTAAGACATTTCTTTCTCAAAACAGAATACAACTTATTCCCGTACATTGAGAAACAATGGTTTACATATGAACATGCAAATTAACCATCGAAACGGATGGTTTAAAGTTATGAAAGTAAATATTTGTTAGTTAACGACTTAGAATTAAATAAGTTGACAAAAAAGAAATCTTATTATCATACATACATAACATTTCGCCCATAATCCCCGAAGGGGTAGGCAGAGTCAAAGGGACAGCAGACCCCTTTAACCACATTCAGCCAAAAATAGAACTGGGCCGGGTAAGATGGAATATTGTGAAAAAATAGTGACAAGTGGCTAGCTTGTCGCCTACACAATCACATACCCAGAACCCGATATACCATTAGTTGCCTTTTATGACATGCTAGACAAGAACCACAGTCGCCAGATTATTTTTAAGTCCCAGACCAACACGGGACTAAAAAATGTAAATCTTACTAACGTAGATAAAATAATTGAAATTAAAGTAATTTGCAAATTTTTTCGAGCAAGGTGGCAACAGTTTCCATTAAGTATCTGAAAACAGTTGCCATCATAGATGCTTTCGGCATCAAACTAAACCAACACAAGTGCTTAAGCCAGCCCGGAATCAGATAAATATCTATGATGTTGTCTGAAATTTATTATTTACTAGCTGACCCGGCGAACTTCGTTCCGCCTAACAGTCAATGACACATGATCGGGTTAAATAAATTGAGATGTAAGCTATCCTATCTTTTAAGTTGGATCAAACTGCACACGGTGTGCAAATTAAAATCGGTTAAGTACCTAGTTTTGGAGTCCATCGTGAACAAATAACGTGACGCGTAATTAATATATATTATTATTTATTTCTTTATTTAAGAAAACCAACAGTGATTACATATTATGATATTGCTTAATAAAAACTATGAAAACAATAAGGCCAATATTTTTTTCTCAATTTAAAATTTACGTACAGTATCCACGCTGCTAGAACTCAAAATGATGTTTAAATGAGCAAATTAAAAATAAATAAAGAAAATGAAATCGTAATTACACATATATGATTCTAGGGTAGGTTGTATCCAATAAGCAACCACCATGAAGCTCTTATTTGTAATTTAATATTTTTAAATGACTATGTACATAATTCAAAATTTTTGTAATGTACCTATATTTTTTTAATTTATCGTTTAATCATGTGCACGTCAATTGGCAATTCCATTCTCGAGTAGATAGGTATTTTTATTTACCAACCTGATAGAAATCATAAAAAACTAATTAATTGGTTTTCGTCCCCAATCCACTTACAGATAAGTGAAAGAAGTCAGGTTGCTATGGCAACGTTCAGAAGCACTCATTTTCTTCATGGCCCACATCACATTGTTGACCTGCCGAAACTTCTCACGCTTCACCGATATTTTGTGTCATGAGAAGAACGAAACACGTGTTTAAAAATTCTTGGCATACGTCAGGATTTTCACTTTTAAGAGCAATAACATTATTTTCACAATTTTCCAACTGTCATAATTCAATTTATTTTTTGTCGAAATGTAAATAGCTTTATGTGATTGTGTAGGCGTCAAGCTAACCACTTCTTTTTTACAATTTTCCATCTAACCCAGCCCAGTTTTATTTTTGGCTGAATGTGGTTAAAGGGGCCTGCTGTCCCTTTGACTCTGCCCACCCCTTCGGGGATTATGGGCGTGATGTTATGTGTGTGTGTGTAATATAAATAGATAAAGTGAACAGACAGGTGAAAGAATATAACCAATCTGAAGATGTCATTATTTATTTTGCTCACGAAAGAGGAAGGGGAGAAAGGTCTCCTCTTGCTTCATACATAGTTGGAGTACGTTTGAATCATGTTTGGATATTACATTAAAGTGACCGTCATCTTTAGACAGAAGTAAATTTAATAATGGTTGCACGTTCTAAGGTAAACCATATTGTCATCTATCTGAATACATTTTTTTAAACATCAGCCTTGAATAAAACTACTTTAAGAACCTCCTATATAACCCACTTCTTGCATTAAAAAGTAAAGTAGATAATCAGTGAAGCTCTCAGGCGTCGACGTATCATTGAATCCGAACGACGACCTCTGTCCATACCTACTACAATACCTATCGTTAACCGAAAAACCACTTTAGCTCTCACCGTTAAAGTTGAAAATCGTTCTAGCAAATGCTGTAAGGTAAATAAAGTGCGAAATATAAAACAAATGCATGTTTTTCAATGTGTTTTGTGGCTTTTTAACTGTTCGATTGGTTTAAAGTTATTTTTGTGGAGTGCACTCTGACGACTTCGATTATGACAGGCGCATCTTGGTGAGATCGGTATGGGATTTTTACGTCTTGATCCTAATCGATAATTCGATATCTGAACGTAAACATTTGCATTTGTATTTAAATTTAATTCTCAAAAAGGAAACTTGAGGCAAGGATTTGTGATAAAAGAGAAAAAGAAGAAGACAGAAGATGTTGAGAAAAAGAATTAGGTACGTACGAGAAGGGCAACTAAAGAAGATATGATTAAAAAAGTAGAAGAAGAAAATGGAAGGATAATTTGATAACTGACTGGGAAGTAGTGAAGTAAAAAACTATACAACAGATCGAGATACAATGGACGCTAAAAGACATTATGATCATGATAATAATTGATATGATAATATTCAGTTTCCAAAATCAACATAAATATTTACAAGAAACGCCTGTTAAATAGTTAACACTAATTTTATGCTAAAACAGTGAGAGCTACGTTTATTTAAATTTTATAGTCAAAAAGATCTTGAAGAACGCGGATTAATATCAACAATTATTTTGAATGCAGCGAAACAATAGCAATCAGAACTATTATTGGAACAGACATTTTGATACAGCACCATATCAAAACCTGTCAAAACAAACGTACAGTTTAATAATTCAATCCGCATCGTAGTAAAGAGAATTTCGCACAAATTCGTACAATTTATATTTCAATTCAATAATAAAATTAGCCTGCCTATATAATTTTAGCTTTGCGGTCTACAGTTCATAAGCTTGACGCGTAATTTGATAATCATTTAATTTTTTAAAGGCTTCATAAAATGTAGTTAGTGTTAAAATTATAACAATCACATCGTGTATATTTTTGAAGCGAATTTACGAACAATAAAACATGATCGTTTTTCATCACGAACGATATGGTTTCGCTTTTATTCTCGTATTCTTACTTTATATTATTTATTCTAGGAATATAAAAATCTCATGTCGTTCAAGGATAAAAGAAAAAAAAAATATACCTACTGTGTTCCTTGGCTAGCACGTCGTAAAAGTCGGCAAATGTTATATTTGGTTTTGGGTATGAGATTGTGTAGGCGATTAGCTAGCCACATAATTTCACAATTTTCCATCTAACCTAGCCCAGTTTTATTTATGGCTGAATGTAGTTTATGGAGTTTGCTACTTCTTTGACTCTGCTTACCCCTTTAGGAATTACGGGTGTGATAGTAAATATGTATGAATGTATAAAATTATATTATTATTTACTAGACAAATTACACCTTAAAATTATGTACAAGATATTTTATTATGTAGACATTGTAAATGTGTCTTGTTTTTTTTTTTAGTGCTTTGAAGTCAAATATGTCAAATATCTCAAATAGCTCTTTTGAATATGTGCTTATCGGTCTACAAATAGAACGATTCACTGATGCTCGGAATCTAATCTCTTCCGTTTCATCAATTGTGTAAAGAATGCCACAGGATGTTTACTATGTGACAAGCAAGACAAAAGAAGTCTAATTACAATTATTGTTTTCAAGATACTACATTGATTGACCGAAACGCCATTCCGCACATTTGCAACGCGCTGACACGGATATTCTCATCGCTAGAACATCTATGACTCGAGTCAAATGATCGTCTTCGTCACATGAAGGATTGTATCTGAATCCGTGGCCTTAAGTTTTGTGGCCAGGATATTTATTAACATTTGCTGATGATGGTGATGAAATATGGTATATGAGATCTTGGTGCCCAAGCACGCAGTATCTGTCTCGGACGTATATCGTACATAGATACGTACATCCGCTTAGAGTACCAACATATTTTATACATCTTCCAGAAGTATTTTCTTCGCAAGCTACTAACAATCCAGCAACAGCCCAAAAAGGAAAAACAATACTAAAACCAAAATGGCTTGCTTCTCTAGCTTGCACCAACCCAGTTCACGCCCAATAGGATTATTCTGCAACGGCTCGTTGTAAGTAGGTTTACGATCCTACCTATTAGGATGGTGTGGTTCACTCAAACACACTTTTAGATGCCACACGCCACGCAAATTTAAACTCTAACACAACCCAATACGGTCCTGCACTTCAATCAAATTGGAAATGTGTCTAAGCATTATTCCGTATAAGATTACCAAAGTGCAGGCAACGTAAAATGCTGTAGTTGTAGTCTGTGGAGTGTATTGTGACTTTTATTAGTGTTTTAATGTAATTAAGATGAAATTGAGTCATTCAGGAATTTGAAACTTTAGATAGGCTAATGATTGGGTAATGGGTTGGTTTGTACCGTGGTACTAGTTTCCTTAGGTAAGTAAGCATACAAAAATAAATTTATTAGTTCAGTAAATATTGTATCCAAATTAAATATACATGTTGGTGCTCGAGATATAGAATAACGGATGAACATACTTAAATACCTGAAAACATCTTTGACTCGAGTCAAATCATCATAAAGGATTTATCTGAATGCGTGGCCTTTAGTCTTGTGGCCAGGATAATTAATAACAATTACTGATGATGGTGTTGAAATGTAGTGTAATAGGACCTATTTTTCATTAATATATTTTACTAAAAGCATAGAATTCTTAACTACAGCAAAAATTGGCATCATCGACAAACAAAATGTTATGTCATTCTCAAAAATAGCCGCAGGTTACCGACAAGTAAAGCTCAATTTTGTGCAAAAAACGTAGCAAATTCAATCGTCGGCTATTGTCTTGGCATTAGACATGGGCTCGTAATTCTGGCACGGAACGCAAGCATTTCAAAACAGTGGTTATCATCACTCGTTTTGAGCGGTGATCTTTCAAACTGTAATCGTTTAAGCCGTAGCTGCCTGACATAAAATAGTAAGGTTGGTCAGTTGCCTTCTACATCCAAATTGATATTATAAGTGCGAAAGTAATTCTGCTTAAGCCGCTTTAGTAAATTGCGACATTTAGTACATACATACATAACATCACGCCCATAATCCCCGAAGGGGTAGGCAGAGTCAAAGGGGCAGCATGCCCAACCACATTCAGCCAAAAATAAAGCCGGGCTAGGTCAAATGGAAAATTGTGAAAAAGCAGTGAGAAGCGGTTAACCTGTCGCCTACACAATCACACACCCAAAACCCGATATACCATTAGTCGCCTTTTACGACATGCTAGGCAAGAACCACAGTTGGCATATTCTTTTTAAATCCTATACCAACATGGGACAGTGGGCTGGGTTGGTTGATCCGGAGAAATTGATAGTTTGTTGGTAGCTCAGCGAGTTCCAAGCAAGTAAAGACACACGCAAATACTACTATTATACCTATTACGTTAACACATCATGACGATTGTAATTTGCAGAATTAATATAATTTTTAGGGGTGAGAGCTTCCCGCTCCCTCTGCCAGTCCACTAGGAAGGAAAGGCCGCCTCCGGCCAAGTACTGATAGTCGTCAAAAAAAAAAATTTTGGTCTGTGACTTAAAAATAATGTTGGCACTCTATTTTACTGTGTTTCCTGCTTAGCATGTCATAAAGGGCGACTAATGGTATATCGGGTTTTGGGCATGTGATTGTGTAGGCGACCAGCGAGCCACTTTTCACGACTTCTCACAATTTTTCATCTTACCCAGCCCAGTTTTATTTTTGGTTAAGGGGGCTTGCTGCCCTTTTGACTCATCCTGCTCCTTCGGAGATTATGGGTGTGATGTTATGTATAGAACTGAAAATGTATTGACATTCTGAGTGCCCGTATGTGTTTCTTATTAAAACAATAGGAGCTCGTCACTTTTGTATTGTTGGTTACTATTTATATACAATATGTATCATTATTGTCAACATAATATTATTCTTTGCCCTTAATTGCACAATCCACTAGAATCTTCAATAGCTTGCAGCCTGCATCTTAAGCAATTTTTTTCCTTAGTAATAATATAATGCCGTAACCTCATAACCTATACATAAAATGGCGTAAATCTATTTTAATATTCTAAATACGGAAGTGTGTATGATTTTTAGTTTATTACTCCTTCACGTCATGGTGAAATTTACCATGTTCGCTGTCAGAAATACAGAATTTAGAGGCCCTTTCAAAATCTACATTAACAAGATGGACGTAGAGAGAAGAGCCAATTAAATAATCCCCAGCTATACCGACGAGATGAATACTTATTTATAGTCATTAATTAGTAATCTTGCTAAATCACATGCTCTCGTCTTAGTCATACTTAGGTATAGGCCACGCGTGATCGCGACAAGTTCAAACATGTCTTTATAATAATATTCTGAGCTCATACAGGCAACTTCGCTTTCTGTGATCACTAGATGTTTAGCTATGTATATGCTTGATTGTAAAAACCACAACACAAATGTCACTGACCTCATCATCATGTGATTCCATTAAAATAATTTTTACTTGAATTTGTTTGCAGTAGAATAAGAATAAAAGATTATTATCTTACACACATACATACATAACATGACGCCTATAATCCCTAAAGGGGTAGGCAGAGACAAAGGGGCAGCAGGACCCCATAACCATATTCAGCCAAAAATAAAACTGGCTGGGTTATATAAAAAAATATTATGTTAAATATAAAAAAAAAAAAAAATCAAGACTACGTCACACACATTGATCTGACTCCGAGGTAAGTAGCTTAAGCACTTGTGTTACGGATATCAGAATCAACAGTGGTACTACAAATATATACTTAAATATTGTATATTAACACCCAGGCACAGAACAAACACAAGTATTCATCATAAGAATATTTGTCCTGGGTGGGAATCGAGCCCACAACACTTGGCGCATGGGGCAGGGTCACTACCGAATGCGTCATCGAGCTTATCAATATATGCATAATAAGTATTGTGGTTTCATAGTAATTAAATATAGCACTTTATAAAAGTATCTTTTACAGCTCCATCCACGTGAAATTCGGATCACGCCAGAGACGATATCATGGGTCATCATATCATATATCGATCTCCAAACATTTTACCAGAATAAAAAGTATGGTATGCCCTTTCTTTGTATAAACTTGTAACCTACAAAATTTCACCAAAGTGGATCAATTAGTATGTTAACCTTAAACTCAATTGTACTCCGAATTTCGCAAGTATAATATTATTAAGAATAAAATTTTAAAAATAGAAGATATATAGGCAATGGCCAGTCACCCAATGACTTTGAGACCTACTAAGATCAGGTCAATGACTTTAAATGAAATTGATTGCACAATATTAACTCACCACTTGCGAAATTGATGGAACTTTTTCTTCATAGTCACCCAATCGATGACTGGACGACATGACAACTAAATGACGAAGACTCTCATATTAATATAAATTAATAAATTCGAAAGAAAACTTCGTATTTGATTTCGGTGGTATCTCAATCGCCAAAGTATCTGTCTCGCTTACGAGTGGTTTTGGTTCAAATATTGACACATACTTTAAGATTTTTCTGTACTGTAGCTCGACGATGTCTGCAATGGTTATTATAGATCGTGTTGATTTGATTATACAAAAAACTTCATCACAGGCCCGTTGATTGAGTGGCCAGAGACTTTGGTTCCAAAAGCAATGTGGCGGGTTCGAATTCCGCTAAGGGAAAATGTTTCGTGTGATGAACATGGACATTTTTACTCGAGTCATGGGTGTTTATAAACGTATTTACATATGTCTATTCATTCACCTAGTATCCATAGCACTAGCTTATTAGCTTAATTTGTAACTTGGCAATTGGGGAGTTAGCCTGGAGAATTTATTATTACTTCAAGGGATCCTGCTATGCAAGGGAGATATTCTTTTAAATCTCAAATGCACTGGGACTACGATGAGAATCCGTTTAAATTACATGCATTTTACTACCTGTGCATTTCAATCAATATCTTATTTGTCAACTAGCGTTCCATCCACCCAAACGTCAGATTTGATCTTGGCCAAAACGACCTCAAACATAAAGAAAACCAATTCTTGCTACTCGCGACGAGGAAACAAGGCCGACGAAATTCAGTTGAAACAGGTACGTAAAAAATTTGCCGACATCAAAGCCAAGTGCGTTTTCAAAGAGTTTCGATAATTGGGCAAGGGAAAAGCAATTTGTCACCGAATTGTGGCTGTCTCACGCTAGGAGGTGTTGATACGCCTGTTTCTTTTGAGTGCATGACGTGTTTAGTGTGGCTACAAAAATCTAAATATCACTTCGGCTTGGAGACCGGTAATTTTCTTTCAAAACTCGCTAACTTGACTCCAAACTAAATTTGGCTAACGTGTATTGTAATTGAAGTATTGACAGGCCTGTCGAGTGGTCAGAGACCCTGGCCACGAAACCGAGGGTCACGGGTTCGAATCCCGCTAGGGGCAAATGTTTCGTATGATGAACATGGACATTTGTACTCGAGTCATGGATGTTGATAAACGTATTTAACGTATTTATAAATGTCCACGTTCATCACACGAAACATTTGCCCCTAGCGGGATTCAAACCCGCGACCCTTGGTTTTGTAGCCAGGATCTCTGACCACTCGACTAACGGGCCTGTCAAAAATAAGCAGCTTATCTTTGTAAACATTAAAAACAATAGTGACTTCAATTTGTTTATTTCTATCAAATAGTGAAAAATAAGACTATCAGCAATACGTCTAGATTTAGATAAGATCGGGTTTTATTGCAAATACACAACATTTTTCATAGTTAGGTAGGTTAGTACATATTATCTACAAACCTATCTACGTATTATACATAATACTGTGTGCGATATACGTACTGACTAAGAGTTCAATGACCGAAATATATAGAACGCTCATATACCTACATTAAACTCGTCGTCATAAGCCGCGATATCTTATTTATTTTATTGTACATACATACAAATCATCACGTAGCCCAAGGGTAGGTAGTCCAAAGAGTAGAAAGCCCTTTTAACCACTATTGTCCAAAAGTTAAATTGAACTGGGTAAGATGGAAAGCTGTGAAGCAAGCACTGTGAAGTGGCGAGCTTGTCTACGCAATCACAACCGACACCCAGTGCAATATGAGCGTCTTTTACGACATGCTAGGCAAGGAACACAGTTGGCATGGTTATTTTAAATACTAGACCAAAATTGAAGTTTAAGATAAGAGTTGTCCCACAACAACACATTAATTATTGATCTGACTCCGAGCTAAGTAGCTTAAGCATTTGTGTTAAGGATATCAGATTGAACAGTGGTATTACAAATATATACTTAAATATAAGATATTAACACTTAGACACAGAACAAACACAATTATTCATCACACGAATGTTTGTCCTGGGTGGGGATCGAACCCACAACTCTTGGCGCATGGGGCAGGATCACTACCAAATGCGCCATCGAGTTAGATGTACTAAGTGCTTACTTTTCGGCTAATCCGTTTAGTAGTCGCGAAATAATTACTACACTATTTCACAATCTTCAGAAGCTTTTAGATATAGAAATTATAGTAGAATATATATGACGATTCATTCATATAAAGGACTTTTAACGTATTACATTATGCATAAAATAAGTCAATAATATTTTTAGCGGCTGATAGGTTACAAATAAAAGAGTGAGTGAGAGCATATCTAGAATCATATAACCATCTTTTCGATGAGGAAAAACATCATGAATCTTGATGAAATTTGTCTAGTTTCTTTACCTATGAGTAATTAAGGTTAGATATAGCATTCACTTCAATCTGATGGCTAGGCAACACTTACCCGATCTAATATCAAACTCCAGGTAGACCCTGAAGTCCTGAACCAAGAACGAGATATAGCGCATACTGGAGAACTCATTTGTATAGAGCTGGATTTATAACAAATTGCAATGACATCTGAATCATCTCGAGCAGAAAATTTCAAAAATATTCTTAAGGAGCTAGAATTTTATCAGTATCTTAAACGAAATCTCTTGAAATTCTATCGAGTCTTACTAAGGGGAACGTTCTGTGAGAGCTAGGTCACTAGGCCAGTAGTTATCGGACACTTAATTAAGTAGATGTATACAAAATTAAACTGTCGCATTCGTCAGATAACCTTTCAATCCATACTTTTAGTTATTTATTTTTTTATTATTACTATTGTATTTCTTACTATTGGCGTGAAACTAGATATTGCTGTAGGTATTAATAAATTTAACTATTTATTTAATTTGACTTAAAAAACCTACCTGCCTTGGCATTGACCTAAAAAATAATGTACGAACTGTGTTTCTTACCTTCCATTTCATAGTGGTGTATTGAGTTTTTGATTTAAGCGACAAGCTAACCGGTTGTCACTACTTTTACATTTTTCCACCTAACCCAGCTCAATTTCTAGCTAACTTTCGGTCTAAGGAGTTATTGGGCTCTGTCTATCCTTTCGGGAATCCCAGGCGATGATATGTATGTTTAAATATACTAGATTTTCTTCACGGCTCCGCTGGCATTAATTGATCTGCAAAAGAGACTTTTGTGTATCCGGGGGATATATCAATATTTCCAGGATAAAGTAATCTTTGTCTTTTCCTAGTGATCAACACTTAGGCCTAACAAATAGACAGGCAGACAGATAGAGTAACTTTCGCATTTAGAATAGCAGAAAAGATTAAACACATAAATCGTCCGTGACCACCTCCAATTCTCCCAAACTTGCAGAGTTCATTAAACTCCTATTAAACTTTTACAACAGATTCGTTAATCACGAGGTTTTTATCGAAAACCGCAGCCAAATTCCAATAAAACAATCTATTTCGCGTCAATAAACTCGCCGTTTTCATTGCCACATTCATCAGCCACGACATTGACCTTCCCAGGGTCGAGGTCACGGCGTGGTCTCACTCCAAGGTCGCACCAACTGTCGTCGAGAGGACCAGCAGGCTGAAAGCCAACTTTATAATTTAAAAAAATGTAACAGCTACAGTGACAAGGTGTTGTAACGGCAGATTGTTACTAGAGACATAGTAAAAATAGATAAAGATTCAAATATTTCGTGCTCTTGTAAACGTTACTGAACGGATTGAAATAAAATTTGGCATAGATATTTCTTTTAGCGAGAATGTATTTACAGCTTGAAGTAAGGTTTAGTTATTTAGTTGGTTTTTATATATACAGCCTAATTTTTATTTCGGAAAAAGGAACACACCCTGAAGGCTTTAAAGAAAATGTTGGTTGGCAAATATATTTTTTAAGCTAAATTATAAAGTTTGCATATCCAGTAGTATTTTTTACATAAATATTATATAAATTTTAAGCATAAGGCTTAAAATTCATTAAAAATTATCTTTACATAAACCTGAACTATTATAGTTCTATTTGCTATAATTATTTACTATATCTATAGTTCTACTTATTATATGTATAACTAGCTGTGCCAGCGGTGTCACCCGCGTTTATGGTTAATGTTATAAAGACTATTTTCGTCATACATGATTTCTATGTAACTTTAACCATTAAGGCTGCACACGCGACGGAAGCTTAAAAAATGGAGTAACTTCTCCCGTTTTCCCAACATTTCCCTTCACTACTCTGCTCCTATTGATTGTGGCATGATGAAAAGTATACTATAACCTGCCCAGGAGTATGAAGAATAATTGTACCAAGTTTCGTTAAAATCCGTCGAGTAGTTTTTGTTTCTATAAGGAACATACAGACAGACAGACAGACAAACAGACAGACAGACAAACATTTTACTGATTGCATTTTTGGCACCAGTATCGATCACTTATCACCCCCTGATAGTTATTTTGAAAATATATTTCATGTACAGAATTGACCTCTCTACAGATTTATTATAAGTACTAGCTGTGCCAGCGGTGTCACCCGCGTTTATGGTTAATATTATAAAGACTATTTCCATCATACATGATTTCTATGTAACTTTAACGATTAATGCTGCACATGCGACGGAAGCTTAAAAAATGGAGTATCTTCTCCCGTTTTCCCAACATTTCTCTTCACTACTCTGCTCCTATTAATCGTAGCGTGATGAAAAGTATACTATAACCTGCCCAGGAGTATGAAGAATAATTGTACCAAGTTTCGTTAAAATCCGTCGAGTAGTTTTTGTTTCTATAAGGAACATACAGACAGACAGACAGACAGACAAAAATTTTACTGATTACATTTTTGGCACCAGTATCGATCACTAATCACCCCCTGATAGTTATTTTGAAAATATATTTCATGTACAGAATTGACCTCTCTACAGATTTATTATAAGTATCGATAAATATGTCTAAATAATGAATTTGTGCTAGTTTAAAGTAGATAGATAGATAGGTATTCGCATCTCTATCTCACCGCAATTATTATTAGTTTTTTATTTTATTTTATTCCTAAAAATAAAAATAGAAACTTCTGCCAGAATGTGAGCAAAAAGAAATCTCATATATGCATATCAAAAAACCATTTGTTACGGTTGTAAAAACCTGACGAACCATCGTGTCGTCAATACATATCCGTGAAATATTGCCAGGATTAAAAAATATATAAAATTACCCAAAACATTATTAAGACTGTTTTGAAATATTTTTTTCAGACTCGGGTTTGAGTAGGAAATAATTCGCTACATATTTCATCATCATCTTCCAAGCGTTATGTCCCGTGTTTAGACGGGGTCCGCTTAGACCATGATCCAGGATTGAGCGAGTCTGGTTATCACATTGAAGCGACTGCCGATCTGACCTTCGTAACCCTAAGATAGGGGAACCAGACAATTTTTGGATCATGGTTACAAATACAAAGTTGTTTGAATTTGCAGGTTTCATCACGATTCGCTACATATTTATATTAGTAAAATTTAATAGTAGGGTAGTACGAAGCTATATGTAGATTTACTCAAGGGTCGTGAAAACCTATTAGAATTGGTAGATTAGATGACTGGAAGAATAAATGGGTCCTATAATGTTTTCACTTTTAGCGGTGAAGGAAGCGTCTATAGATTGATTTTCAAAATTTTATAAAAAACATTGACAATGCGATGCTCAACCGTGTCAATTATTGATATTTTTTATGCTCCAACATGTCTCTGATATGAAATATGTATTAACCTGATGATTTGCGTTATGGGGGTGGCCATTCTAAAAGGTTGAAAACCAAAAAAAAAATTTCGCTCAAATCGTCAGATTAGCAAAATTAACACTTATTAGCTAGTAATTAACCCCCTTATCTTAATCTGACGAGCTCGAGCACTTTTTACTAATCTGACGGTTTCCCTGAGTATTCCTTTATATTAAAGGCTTATACTGGTTGGAGGTACTCATTGATATATAAAGTATCTTCTCTTATAATAATCTGATGCGCTCGAGTAAATCCCAAAATCCCCTCATAAGCTCCTCTACTATAAGCACAGGTTTATATCCCTAGCCTAGTGCGCGAAATTTCAGTAGTAAGAAATTCACACTCAGAAATTAATACCTAATGAACTACCTCAATTTGTCTAACCAGGACCTTTTTTTATTAGGAAACCAACCCTCCAAACAAAGAAGAAGAAAGTCACATGGCGTAAACTTAGCAAACATAATCAGTCAAATGTTCCGAGCTGAATATTTTAACCTAATAATCACAATGTTTTCCTCCAAAATCTGGCAACACCGCCCCGTCGGCAGTAAACATCGGCGAGTTGGTGCAGCGTCATAATTATATCGTAAACGCTGCGCAAGAGTCGCCATATTGCACGACATCGAGCTATACTCGCTAGATAAGACAGAGATGTTTTAGCTCACTTTTTGTTGGTCTCTTGTTGGTCTGGGATTTAAAAAATGTGTCAACTGTGTTTCTTAGCTAGCATTTCGTAAAAAGACGACTGGTGTATTGAGCTTGCAATTGCAAAAACGAATGCAAATAAACTTTTAGATGTTTTGAATTCATTATCAAACACTTCGTGACCGTAATGAGAGATATTTTTTTAATGTTAAATATGTCCATAGTAACTTTGAAATCTGTCATACATAAAAACACTCAGTTGCTAGTTAAAATTACATCGTATTTTTCAAGAATTTAATATTTTTAATAATTGTAAACTCATAAAAGGCATATAACGTGATTGGCAAAGCCACCTATCCTATACCAAGTCACGCCTGCCTCGCCTATTTTTTTTCACACACATAGTACTTATTCCATTATCATTTCACTCGATGTTAAGCTATAAAAGAAACCCAAAACACCACAGTCGACTGACAAGTGAAAAAAGACCAACAGCCTCTTCCAGCACTCTGATTCCGGCTCAGCCATTTTCAGCTGCCACATATATTATTTATTTAGCCGGGCGGTCGTCGCCCCTGCGCAGCCGGGGCTGACCTTCACCCGTCTCTCTCAAGGTCTTGGAGCCATGCCTGGGAGACTTCCTGGAACACTGATTAATTCCTTGGCTAGAGAACTGGTGACGCGTGGACCGTTTTTTGTAGTGCAATTAGCGATTTGAGGAAGCAACTGATAAATCGTTGGTCTAGTTTTTCTTAGTGGGGCGGTGTTTGTTATATAATTGGTTGACAGATATAATTAATTGCATTAGCATCAGTATTATTGCAAGTCATCGATAGCCTTACCACTGTAAAAAGGCCAACAATATCGACAATATGGATAATATCTATACAATCAATACTATTGACATTATCAATATCTTAATTTTATTATTGTATTTTTAATATACTTCCAACGATTACGACTAATGTGCCAAGAGTTGTGGGTTCGATCTCTACCTATGACAAATATTCGTGTGATGAATACTTGTGTTTGTTCTGTTTTAGGTGTTAATATCTAATATTTAAGATTCACTAACTACCTAACCAAACTTGACGCCACTTCCCTAGCGGAGTAGGCAGAGAGAACCGAATGCTATATGGCACGATCCTTACACACCTTACTTGCTTCTGCAACAGTCATGATCCTTTTCATACAATTTAAGTGTTTATTTGTAATACCAGTGTTGATTCTGATATCCGTAACACAAGTGCTTATTTCAGTACATCTATTGCTTATGCAACAAACAAAAACAAATTGAGAAGCCATAATGTGGCCTAAAGCATATTTCTTTGATGGCCGTCTCTTTATCGGCAACTTAAAGTTCAATATTGCTATAAGGTCATACAAGCTATTAGTATCAAAGTGCATAGCATTGCAACATAGTCGCAAGTTGTGACCAATAAAATCTGTCTACATCATTAAAACAAAATGACTATTTAAATCGTCAGTCGATAATCATGGTTAGGCCTAATGCAGCCACCGTCGTATTATTAACTATATCTCATAAGCTTAAAGTTCAAATTTGTATACATTGTAATTTTAGTTTAGATTTACATCACAAATTAGAATAATGACGGCTACCTATTTGATATAATTAAGGATAAAATGAATGATGTCTTTAAATATATATTTGTTTTTGAGAGGCTGTTTATATTAATCAATGGCTTTTAAAGAGATGTCTTAATCTAGCTAACTGATAGAACTGTAATAAATCCGTTGGTGCATTAGTTTAGACTTTGAGTCAAACGTAAGAGGTGTTCAAATCAAGCTCTCAAACTGAAATAAATAGTTAATTATGAAACATATATTTGTCTTATTGCTAGGTATATTTAAGTGCTATATAAATGCGTTGATTCTTATCACAACCAACAAGAGAAAAAGCTGCTTAGAAACATTAAAATAGGAATCAAAATAAAATCCTTACTAATATACTTGTGACTGGCTCGATGGCGCGAGGACAAGCATTCGTGTGATGAATACTTGTGTCTGTTCTGTGTCTGGGTGTTAATCTAACACCTTTGATTGATTCTAATATCTGTTACACAAGTGCTTAAGCTACTTACCTCGGAGTCAGATCAATGTATGTGATGTAGTCTGATATTTTTTATTTTGTATTATTAAATTTAAACACAGCTAAAGTAGCATGACCTTACCTCTTACCTTATCCAAAATTTAAGTATGTATTTGTAATATCACTATTGTTTCTGATATCCATAACACAAGTGGTTTAAGCTACTTACTTTGGAGTATGTGATGTAGTCTGATATTTATTATTATTTATATACTTAATGCGGAAATAGCTGTCTGTGTTACATTTTTATACCTAAAATTCTGATTGCGATAAAATTTGGCACGGCTAAAGGGATGTACTGCACTAAGCTTTTCTACAGTTCATCTCTAGTTAGGCTGGTTTTTATCTAGGGAATTTACAGACTCTACAGGACCCACAATAGACTCTAAAAATTTTTGTTTAGAGAGACTATTGTGGTATATATGGTCCAGGCCAAACTTTGGGGACTGCTCGGTCGGGTCAATTTTTGGGTTTTTAATTTATATATTTTTGTTTGATACTCTACAACAGGCCCACACTAAAACATGGTTTAAAGTTAATTATGATTCATACACCTTGTATAAATTGTATTGAAAAGAGTAACTACCGAGTTTCTTGCCGGATTCTTCTCGGTAGATAAATAAAGAATATTTTGACTTTTCACTTTGACTTTGACTTTGCAACGAATGTAAAGAGCGGTGGTAGCTCAATGGTAAGGACACGCGCCTCTTAACCAAGAAGTGCGGGTTCAAACCCGGCACGTAACTCTAGATTTTTCAAATCTATGTACATATTTTTACCACTAGCTCGGCGGTGAGGGAAAACATCGTGATGAAACCTGCAAATTCAAACAATTTTGGATTTGTAACCATTATCCAAAAATTGTCAGATCGGCAGTCGCTTCAATGTAATTACCAGACTCGCTAAATCCTGGATCATGGTCTAAGCGGACCCCGTCTAAACACGGGACATAACGCTAGGAAGATGATGACTTTGACTTTGACTTTGACTTCCTATATTGTTATATAGAGAATCTTGACTGAACTAATTTGGCTATTTGTTCAGTCATTCTCAAGTTTAGGGCTCAGCAACGAATGTAGCGGCCTATTTTTATTTATAAACATTATTATATAGTCACTTCAAAAGCATGCAAAAACTAAAATCTCGTAATATATTTACCTCAAAACGACAATCACTCATTCTAACGCAATAATTCATACTAAACATTGAATCACAAACGTCATTCGACCATCAAATAAGTACGTACCTACACAAAAACTTCTATCGATGGAAACATAATTAGCTATTATGTGCAATGCATTGGCTGCATTAGTGTAATGGCTCGAGGCTGCACCGTAGCGAACGCAGTTGCAGTATCAAGGTACACACCTGCGCACGAGCAGCGCGATTTAAACTCATTCCGGAAACAAACATATTTCAAACACATCATAGATAGATTTCCTTAATGGATATCTATTATAGTATGTATATACTATCTGTTGGGATTTTTTTTTCCACAAGAAACCCCATTTTTCATCCAACTTCAGCGAAATAAAAGGATAGTTAAGATTTAGGAAAAAACATGTAAACCTTCAAATTTATTTTTTTACATAAGTATCGCTATAATTTAGCTAATGCAAATATGTAGTAATTTTTCTTAAGCAACTGTAATATGTATGCATAAGTGAATGGGTCTATTTCTTCAAAATATTATAGTGTGCGCAGTTCGCGCGCGTGCGCAAGTGTAAATCTAGCTCTTAGTTATTTTGTGGTTTGATTCGTATAGCACAGAAGTACTTGTAGGCCCTTGACACAGATAGACTGTGTTTAGTTTAATTGTTTCACTACAAATGCTGATTACGTAGGAGTCTGCGAATTAGATATTGTATGTTAGAGATACCCTTAACCTAAAGGTTGGCAAATTAAAAATGTAAAAAATAAAAAAATTGCCATTTTGCTCATTTTGCATGGTATTGCCTAATATTGCGTTTTTGAAAAACTATTTCATGTGTCATTTATATGGCCGCCATAAATGCACACTCAAGGCGAGTGGGTAAATAAACAATAGTGTATATATAAGGCTATTTGTGTTCTAGTGTAAATGGCCTAAGCACAAAATTGTAACCGACAGAATTTATTTCAAGTATTTATCCCGTTAATATAGATTTTGATAAAATATAACCCATTATTTTACTTAATAAAAGAGCTTGGAATCGTTTTAAGTAGGTATTGTATTTCGAATACTAACTTCCTGTGCTCGCGGTTTCATCCGCGTTTACGTTTAATGTTATATGAGATGAATATTAAGACTGAATGATTCCAAAATAGATTTGCTAGCACTCGTCACTTGATAAGTCGATGGCGTGTAAAATTACACGTAGGAGCGCCGATTTTGATGTCACCATGTTTGATGCGGCACATCCAACTAGACATAGGAACACCGAAACGGCCCCAAAAAAAAGCTACTAAAAAGACTACATCACATACATTGATCTGACTCCGAGGTAAGTAGCTTAACCACTTGTGTTACGGATATCAGAATCAACAGTGGTATTAAAAATATATACTTGAATATTGGATATTTACAACCAGACACAGAACAAACACAAGTATTTATCATACGAACGTTTGTCCTGGGTGGGGATCGGACCCACAACTCTTGGAGCATCGGGCAGGGTCACTATCGAATGAGCCATCGAGCCAGTCGAAAAGACCTGCAAACTAGATGTTATAGTTAAAATGTTATATTTAGAATTAGCTATTTCAGCTTGCTGACTGCAATAAAAACTATGACATAGATATAAAATAACACTATTTTGTCCTATTCTATCATTATTTACGTTGGAAATTGGGATATTGACACCATTTACATGGATTTTTTTAATACAATTCCATAAAAGAAAGTTTCCTAGTATGCTGTAAAACCTTATTGATTTTCAATTACATTGAGTCTACGATTTTAAATTTTCCAAAAACTGCTTAATATTTAGTCAGTTGACTATACGAACTAGTGACGTCATATGTTGACAAGCCCATACAAAATCTATGAAGTGATTGCGTTTTGACATCTATTATGAAAAAGAAGACATAAAAATATGGATTTTTTAACCATAGCTTGTAATTTTTATATGCTGCAAGAACACGATGCTATGAAACATTACCAACTGCATATAACTTAGCGCCTAAGAAATGTTTACACGAACCAAACATTTCTCACTTTATAATGCATCCTGTGTCCAGTAAGACATTGTTGATCGAAGCACCGAGGCCACTATTCGGCCATTGCTGTTTGTTCAATCATTAGAACGGTCAATCAGAGACAATTCTATTGTTTTATGGGTTTGGCAGCGGCATAACTATAATGATGGCGATTATGGCGTGTCGTGCCGGAATCTGTAGTGAAAACAACTTTGATTGTTGCCATAGATTTATTGTTGCACAAAAAATGTATAGAAAAGCGTAACAAGCGTATAATCTGTCTTAATATCAGTCTTAAATGTGAAGGCTGTAACGATGTCTGTATGTTTGAAAATTGTAGTTCAATCACGGTTAACGAGCTGTGGTCATTGATGAAGATGCGAATCGGTTTAGAATTGCGTTTCTTTATAGAGAAGATCTTTTTAATTTGAGAACATTTCCGTAAGGTATTTTTGTATTGTTAAGGATTTTCAATTATTCTTAAAATAGGTATATCATTATTTTGCCTACCCCGCTAAGGAAGTGGCGTGAAATTAGTTATTTTAATAAATAAATATATATTAGACTACATCACATACATTGATCTGACTCCGAGGTAAGTATCTCAAGCACCTGTTTTACGTAACTATATCAGAATCAACAGTGGTATTACAAATATAAAATTAAATATTAGATATGATACCCAGATGCAAAACAAACATAAATATTCATCACACTAATGTTTGTCCTGTTTGGGAATCGAACCCACAACTCTTGCCGCATGAGGCAGGGTCACTACCAAATGAATAGCGGACGTCATAGTATGCATTGAAAAACCAGCCCTTAATCTATCAACTGACCCATTACTACACTTTATAAGTCACGTATGTACCTGAATACCGGATCCACTTGCGTTATCACCATCAGTCAAGTGCGATATCGAATGTACTGCATGTCACGTATACATACATGCATAGCTGAAATATTTAGATCGCCGCATTGGCAGATAGCAGATTCAAGTTGAAAACTAAAATATCTGTTGCACCTACATTTAGTTCCGGTTAGTTTCCTTTTGATTTAGACCATTTGTTCGATTTTTGAATTTCTCACGTCTTTTATTTTAATTGTTAAATTTTGGTTGCACCTCTAAATTAGTCAAGGTATTTCTGTTTTGTCACTCGTTAGATTTTTTACGCTCTTACGTTTTTTTTTTTATTCTTAAATTTTGACAGACTTCTGTTTTGTATCATGGTTATACGTTGTGCTATATATTTAACATTAATAAATTATTATTTTACTAATTAAATTATTTTTACTTACATATTATCAATATAATATCTTAATACTAGCTAACCCGGCGCACTTCGTAACGCCCCGTTCTCAGATTTTCAATACCCATTTTTTTTTCCGTGCAACATTTTTCTTAAAAAATAAACAAAAATTGTGCCAGTTTATGATTAACTTGCATAGATTTTTACAAATACTATCGTCGTCACCAGACCCCGACGGCTATACTGCTAATCTCGTGTGTATCTAAAATCGCAGGGAGTAGAAATTGGACAATTAATTTAATTATCTAATCTTTATTATTAGATATCCCAATATTTTAACGTAGGTACTTCTTTTTTGACGTTATCGAAAGAACAAGGTTTTAAAGTTTATTTCTTATCTGAATTAATACTAAAAAGGGTATAAGATATTGTAATGGCAAAATACCATGAAATTTATTTATAGTTTGACTAGCTCGATGGCTCATTCGGTAGTGACCCTGCCCCATGTGCCAAGAATTGTGGGTTCGATCCCCACCCAGGACAAACATTCGTATGATGAATACTTGTGTTTGTTCTGTGTCTGGGTGTTAATATTGAATATTTAAGTATATATTTGTAATACCACTGTTGTTTCTGATATCCATAACACAAGTGCTTAAGCTACTTACCTCGGAGTCAGATCAATGTATGTGATGCAGTGTAATATTTATTATTATTTATAGTTAGAGAAGATGAAAAATAAAAAAAAAAGTTGAGACAATACATTACATATATCTTACTTATATACTTAGATTATTTTTTTTGTACCATATGACTCAATCACTTCCGCGGATCATCACCTAATACCAATTTCACTATCAATCTATCTTCAAGTGTTCGTTGAACATGAGATAATACGAGGATTAGCGGAAAAAACCTTATTACATCACCAGTCGTTCCTCGTTCACCGTAATGACTCGTATAGCATTCATCATCTTCCTAGCGTTATGTCCCGTGCTTAGACAGGGTCCGCTTAGACCATGATCCAGATTTTAGCGAGTCTAGTAATTACATTGAAGCGACTGCCGATCCGACCTTTGTAACCCTAAGATAGGGGAACCAGACAATTTTTGGATCACGGTTACAAATCCAAAGTTGTTTGAATTTGCATGTTTCATCACGATGGTTTTCCTTCACCGTCGAGCTAGTGGTATAAATACGTATATAGACTTGAAAAATCCAGAGATACGTGTCCGGGTTTGAACCCGCACTCCTCGGTTAAGAGGCGCGTGTCCTTACCACCACTCTTTGGTACGGTAATGACCCGTATAGCATTATCGGCTGATTTTCGTTTCCGCGATACATTTGCACTTATCTCTTACCTTCGCATTGGAAATCAATCAATGTTCGTTTGTTTATTTTTAACTGGCTCTTATTCACGGCTCGCCCGCGTGAAATTTTATATTATATTTGACAGGCTCGTTGGTCGAGTGGTCAGAGAGTAAGGTCACAAAACCGAGGGTCGCGGGTTCGAATCCCGCTAGGGGCAAATGTTTCGTGTGATGAATATGGACATTTGTACTCGAGTCGAGATGGATGTTTATAAACGTATTTAAGTATGTCTATCTGTTCATCTAGTATCCATAGGATAAGCTTATTTGTGTTTAAGCTAATTTTCTATACCAATTGTTTTTGGCTGAATGTGGCTAAAGGGTCTGCCTACCCCTTCGGGGATTATGTATGTAATTTTTAGTGCAATAAAGTAATCTATCTATTTATCTCTTTTCAACAGGCAATCCACATCGAGGCAGGCAAAAACATGCAGAAGAATATTTTATTTTACGAATCTACTTGCAGAAAATCATTTCGCTTCATTAAAATAAAAATATATCGCACACGTAAATTTATAGGTAAAAATGATCAGTTCTTCAAATAGATGTCACAATGAATCACTCATGATAAGTTTTGTCGGCGAAAAATCCCCGGGGATTTTGGTCATTTAATAGTCATACAACAAATTTATAAAGTGACAAATAGTAACCTGCGCTTGCGGTTTTGCTTAAATAGAATTAAACTTATTAAAAACTTGTTAAGTTGGGTTTAATGAATAAGTTGTGACAAGTAGCTAGCTTGTTGCATAGGTAATCACATCTCTCAATTGGTTGCATTTTATGAACAGCTAGACAAGAAAACCAGTTAGCACATTATTTTTGAGTCCCGGATATAATATTGTCGCTACAGAACCGATAGTAAACTCGGGTGTAATCATCTTCCTAGCGTTATGTCCCGTGTTTAGACGGGGTTCGCTTAGACCATGATCCAGGATTTAGCGAGTCTGGTAATTACATTAAAGCGACTGCCGATCGGACCTTCGTAACCCTAAGATAGGGGAACCAGACAATTTTTGGATCATGGTTACAAATCCAAAGTTGTTTGAATTTGCAGGTTTCATCTCGATGTTTTCCTTCACCGTCGAGCTAGTGATATAAATACGTACATAGACTTGAAAAATCCAGAGGTACGTGCCCGGATTTGAACACGCACTCCTCGGTTAAGAGGCGCGTGTCCTTACCATTGAGCTACCACCGCTCTTCGGGTGTAATATCTATAAGAAATATAGTATAAGTGTTTGTTAATCAACCATCTGGCAAATGCCCTACGCACTCCGAATCTCCAAAAAATGTATTAACTCTAAGAGACGCACGACAACGTGTCTGCACCAAACCTAATTACCGGACGGAGCCTCGGGCAATCCTCGTAGCTAATGACACAACTGAAGTTAAACGCAGTCGCAGTAAAAGGCTAGTATGCGACACTTATTGTACCGCATCTTATCACAAGGCCGCCCGCATGGCAGATCTGAGCGGCTCGCCAGACAATACGGCAGCTACCGAGCCTTCGCATACGACGGAATGAGTGCAGGATGCAAGCCGAATTGAACTTTATCACTGTGTGATCTGACAAAACACTAATCTTTACTAATTAATATTATGTCTGGTCAGTCACATACATTTTAGATTTCGTATACACTTGACACAGACAGATGTCGCTACAGGCATCATTTGACTGATTGAGAGATAAAACGAGAATAAAACCGATATTATTTCACGTCTAAAAATTTTTTTTTAAGTAAATAATTTTTTTACGTAATTTTTTATATAATTTATAAATTTTTTGTGTAAAACATGAATATAAAATATTTTCTTCAGAAGCAAACGAAAATAATCTGTTTTAAAACAATGAATTTTACACAGATGGCGTATTATTACTAAGAAACAACTAACCTGTGCTTGTAGAGCCATCTTTTATTATTCCTGACAAACAGACTTAACTTTGCTGTAGTTCCAATTACTCACCACTGTCGCTGTTCTTGCGCGAGTTATAGCAGTAACTTTTCAAGTATGGGCAGTGACCCTCTGTTGTACGTATATATATTATTACTCTGTGGTAATATTATACATTACAAACATATATAGCCATCACAGTTTGTATTGCATCGAAATGCATCTTGAGAAAGAGCGGGAGGATCTTACCATACGCTTTATACTTAACTGGAGACCCCCCAACCATTGTTACAAACAAATAGTAATTATTA
The DNA here is from genome assembly GCA_951394215.1 of Glyphodes perspectalis. Taxonomy (NCBI): domain Eukaryota; kingdom Metazoa; phylum Arthropoda; class Insecta; order Lepidoptera; family Crambidae; genus Glyphodes; species Glyphodes perspectalis. The sequence continues at coordinate 13,977,469 of OX596217.1, forward strand.
AGACAATTTTTAAATTTGAATATTAAACTAGCTAACATGAAAAGAGATCACATGACAATTTATGTAACATACATAATAAATAATATTAATAATAAATTAATAAAAATAAATATCACATACATTGATCTGACTCCGGGGTAAGTAGCTTAAGCACTTGTGTTACGGATATCGGAATCAACAGTGGTATTACAATATTTACAAAATTTTTGCATAAGGTAAGAGGTAAGGTCATGCTACTTAGCTGTGTTTAAATTTTGTAATGCAAAATAGAAAATATCAGACTACATCACATACATCGGTCTGACTCCGAGGTAAGTAGGTTAAGCACTTGTGTTACAGATATTAGAATCAATCAAAAGTGTTAGAAATATATAGGTACTTAAATATTGGATATGAACACCCAGACACAGAACAAACTCAAGTATTCATCATACGAATGTTTGTCTTGGGTGGGGATCGAACCCACTACACTTAGCGCGTGGGGCAGGGTCTAGTGACCCTGCCATTGAGCCAGTTTTTAGAGTAACTTCACGCCTGCAGTCCCCGATGGGAAAGGCAAAGTGGCAGAGCCAAGTCACGACAAGACCTTGAACCACGTTTAGCCAAAATAAGTTGGTTTAAATAGAAAATTGTAAAACGTTGTGACAAGTGGCTAACTTGTCGCCTACATAATCACAAATCGAAAACATCATAAGTTGCATCCCAAACCAACATGATTAAGCAATTCAAAACATTCCAGTTTAACATTTCCTTTACATACATTTAGGCGATTAACTTTTACTTATAATTTGGGATACTTATATATATGGGAATGACTACTATGACTGGCTTGATGGCGCATTCGGTAGTGACCCTGCCCCATACGGCAAGAGTTATGGGTTCGATCCATACCCAGGACAAACATTCGTGTGATGAATACTTGTGTATGTTCTGTGTTTGGGTATTAATATCGAATATTTAAGTATATATTTGCAATACCACTGTTGATTCTGATATCCGTAACACAAATGATTATGCTACTTACCTCTGATGTCGTCAGATGTTTTTTATTATTATTATAAAAAAAGTTGTTTACAAGAAAGTTGTTATTATAAAAGGTATTATCATAATCTTATCACAAGGCTGCCCGCATCGCCATTCCAAGTCCGATAAGCCGCTTTGGCAGACAATATGGCATTTGACTAACAATAATATTTTGTATTTCCATTCGAATGATACTAGATTTAATCTGTGCAATAATTATTCGAGTGAGAGCGGTGGTAGCTCAATGGTAAGGACACGCACCTCTAAACCGAGGAGTGCGGGTTCAAACGGCACGTACCTCTGGATTTTTCAAATCTATGTACGTATTTATACCACTAGCTCGACGGTGAAGGAAAACATCGTGACGAAACCTGCAAATTTAAACAACTTTGGATTTGTAACCATGATCCAAAAATTGACCGGTTTCTCTATCTTAGGTTTACGAAGGTCAGACCAGCAGTCGCTTCAATGTAGATAGAATGTAGATATCATTAATACTACTAAACTACAGTAACAGTCCCCCCCCCCCCCCCACAATATTGAAGATTTTTTTTTTTACTTTTACATAATCTTCTTATTGTACATTTGTAGGCTTAAACGAAATAAAATTCTAAGTTGCACAAACGTAGGTATACTATAATTTAGGAAGTAAAGCATTGTAATAGTGTGAACAATTATTTATTAATTTTAATTAAGGAGGTGGAACAATTTTATTTGTACTGAACAATAATTTATTAACCAAAAACATATTTCATGAAAGTGGAAGGCCAGGGGCTGCTGTATCAAGCCTTAAAAGAAGCTTGCCAATATCCGTTAACAAAAAAGGTCTAAAAAGAAGCAAGCTATTAATTATCTGTAAGCAAAAACGGGCCTTATGATATTATCACCCAAACACAAAACAAATAACACCCATCATCATAATTCAAGATCGAAAACAGTTACAAAACTAAAACAGAATCCTAAATTGGCGCGATTTTCGGCGAATCCTCCCAATCAGTTAACGGTTCCAGTGTCACGTGCCCCGTTCTAATATCGCCTTTATTACATCGGCTGTAAGGTGAGATGTGGCTTGTCAGTATGCACTTTATCGGTTTCTGCACGTTTAATTAATTCTTACTCATTGGTAACGGGCATTGGTGACTCAGGAAAACCAAGATGGTGGAGCTAATGGAGATGTAATATGTCCTATTTTTCTCAAAAAATAATAAACAATTTGCTCTAAGTCCAAAAAAACCTCTTAATTCACATACATATATACTTATAATGCCCGCAATTCCAGAAATAGTAGGCAAAATTCAAGGACCAATAAAGCTCCAGAATCCAGATTTAGCCAAAAAAAAATAGTTATCACGCCAGCAATCCCCGAAAGGTAGAATCTAACAAGCACTCTAAATAAATAAATTCTCCAGACTGACACACCAATTCCCAAGTTCCAAACTAAGCTTATGCTTGTACTCTAGATACTAGGTGAATGGATAGACATACTTAAATATGGTTATAAACATCCATGAGTCGAGAACAAATGTCCAATTCATCGCACGAAACATTTGCCTCTAGCGGGATACGAACCCGCGACCCTTGGTTTCGTAGCCAGGGTCTCTGACCACTCGACTTAGGAGCCTGTCGTAAAGTAATAAAGCTCCATTAACCAATCTAGCAAAAAAAAAAAAATGATTTGGGTAAGATAGAAAACTGTAAAAAAACAATATATAATATATAAAAGCCGCAACACCATACCACCAACTCTCAAGAAAGAAAAAAAAAAGAAAAAAAGAAAGAAACCGGCAAGAAACTAAATTGCTCTTTTAATGGAACATCAACATATTTGTTCATAATAGCATCCTAGCACTGTTGTCTCTGATATCTGTAACACAGTTGTGTTACCCAAGGTAATCTCGGAGTCAGATCAATATATGTTATGTAGTCTAATATTTATATATGTATATTTATCATATTATTGTCCTTTCTGTAGTATTTAACAAAATAACTACCGCATACGCATCTTCGTAAATCTTCGGCATTTGCGTGAGTTGTCCCGATCACAACGAGTCTGAACAGGTATCGGTATGACCGCCATTAAAACATTAACACTTGTTGTTTTTCTCATGTTTGCTTTTATTTTATCGCTTCTTCATTATCGGTGTAATATGAATCTTCTAAACAACTGCCAATTAGAGGTGGCCGTTTATTTATATGTTGGATCAATTAAGGGACATCGATCAACAACGTAATACGTTTTTCACGTGCTCCCATATTCTTGTGTAATATTTGGTGAAATATCTCGATAAGTAAGAAAATTTTTGAAAAGCAGAATTGACACGAGCGAATTTATGAAATAAACGCAAAACTGAATTTAGGTGTCATTATCAATTAATACCATCACCAGATCTCTAAATAGTGTTAGATTGTCAAGCATCTAATCTGCTGTCATGTAGCTGATATTAAAGAATATACAATTTTGTGAAAACATGCCAGGTGCAAATTTACTTGCATTTCGAAGCTTGGCTTGATGGCACATTCAGTAGTGACCCTGCCCCATGCGCCAGGAGTCGTTGATTTGATCCCCACCCAAGACAAACATTCGTGTGATGAATACTTGTGTTTGTTCTGTGTCTGGGTGTTAATATCCAATATTTAAGTACCTATATACTTCTAACACCTTTGATTGATTCTGATATCTGTAACACAAGTGCTTAAGCTACTTACCTCGGAGTCAGATCGATGTATGTGATGTAGTCTGATATTTTTTACTTTGTATTACTAAATTTAAACACAGCTAAAGTAGCATGACCTTACCTCTCAATCGAACCAGTTGATGACAAAGACAAATTCACCATCAGGATTCTCCACACGCCTCCATGAGTCACCATAGACAAACTTATTTAAACGATTAGCACCAAATTTACATAACCATTTTTGTCAAAATTTGTTTCTTAGAAATCATTGTGCAATTCCAGAAATTAGTGAAGCCATTTTATCTTCGATAGCAAACACTTATCACTTGTAGATTCAAGTTGTTTAATAGATTCGTTTAGAAATGAATCATTTCCGGAACGTCTGGTTGAGTCATTTTCACACATGTGTTCTGATGCTAATGTTTTTTAATGAAGTCAGATCGAAGATTACTTAATGACATGGATGTGCACCTCATATGTGACTCGTTTTGATTAAAAACCGTGCATTACTCTTTTCACTACGTTTTTACAATTCCCATCCCCAAGTCAATTAATTTTTTGGTTAAAATTCGTTTAAGGACCTTCTTGGACTTTGATTTTGAAAAACGATAGTAAGTTCGTTTAAGAAAAAAAAGGAAATTATTGTGACTGAGGCTGTTACCCTCTTTTTTTTTATTTCTCCGTTTGAGGCATGACATCCTGAAACATTGTCAAAGTTTAAAAAATAAAAGGAACAGAACACAACACTAGGAAGTAAATAAGGAAAAAAATACACGAAAAATACATGTTGGTCGGGGACTTAAAAATAATGTGCCAACTGTGTTTCTTGTCTACCATGTCGTAAAAGGCGGCTAATTGTATATTTGGTTTTGGGTATGTAATTGTGTAGGCGCCAAGCTAGCCACTAGTTACTACCTATTTACAATTTATCATCTAACCCAGCCCAGTTTTAGTTTTAGCTGTATGTGGTTAAAAGGGCCTGCTGTCCCTTTGACTCTGCCTACCCCTTCGGGGGTTATAGGCGTGATGTTATGTATGTATGTATGTACACGACAATTAAATTCGTTGCCATTCCTGCAAAAAAAAATCACAACACAATATTGAGCAAGATAATATTTCTGCTTCAAAATGGCTTAAAATGCTTACTCCTTTTAATAATACTGATCTAAATAGCTAAAGTTAGTATAGCAAACGAAAGTTGGAAATTTTGCGTATTATTAAAAATAAGAGCTATAATACCCTTTGTATAGTAATTCTTTGACATACACGGCTTATTCTTAACAGTTTTATCATCATCACTTCGATCAGAAAACATACTATTATTACTAATTAAAATATGTATGTATATTTGTCTGAGATTTTAATGAACCGCCTTAAAAAAAAAAGAGGTTTTCAATTCGACTGAATTTTTTTTTTGTCATTATAACTGTGCAAGTCTGCACTAGACTTCTATATATTTTTACATTTTTATACCATTTTGTCTATGTTTTTGATAGCTATTGGTTATACTTTTTTGATTGCCTTACACTGTTGTTTTACTACCAAGAACCAGCGCCTATTATTTCGGTAGTTTAATAACAACATTAAGGACATCCCGTTGCAAATTTTCTTAAAATAAAAAATAAACTTTGAACTTTAAGAAAAATCTCACACTACAACTTACAACCTGTGTGTGTGTTTGTTAATATTTTTTTCATTATACACATTATTGGTACATGCTTTTCTCTAAGTGATGAGGCAATAAATTATCATATTGTGAATTTAATTGTTTTATGTAAAGATGTACTCATTGTTGAAAAGCCAAATTAAATAAATAAATCTACCCTCAAAACTTCTACGAGCAATCGGAAAAGGCAATAACTAAACAACACAAAATACACCAGCGCCCTTGAAAGCCAATCGGGCAGCATTAAACTATCATAGTAAGCACAGCCAATCATAGTGTAGTACTATTATGTCTGAGCAAACATAATCTCCTTAACCTTATTACGAGGAGCCCAGTTTAAAACGGAGTGTTTGTTCGAAAACCTTGGATCTGCTAAAAATGAGTCAGTCGCCCGAGATTGTATACAAAATTATTAAGATAATAAGCGGATACGTATATTTTGGTCACGAACCAATTGACAATGATCGGTACTGCTCTATCCTAGTGATGCGCTAGTTTGTTATCGATAAAACACTAGAGACAAAATTAGATGCTGTAGAAAAAAGTTTACGAAAAAAAAAAATGGTGAAACCAAGCAAGAAAAAAACGTCCATTTATAAAAATGGTAAAAACTAATTTATGAGCGGTTCAATAAATTAATAAAGCCTCTTGAAGATAAACTGTACATTTATATGAGTGAAAAATGTACCTAAAATTTATCTACATGATATCTCTATTATTAATGGAAAAAAAATACAAAATTATAAGGGAGTTTAAGAAGAATCAAAAATCATTTCAGTTAAATTGCTCACAATGTTGATCCATCACAAGATTTACGGATGTGAATGATGATGACGTCACGCAATACATCACACTGACGTGATAACGCTGACGATAACACATCCGATGGCAATGTGTGTATTCCCAAATACATTTTAATAAGCTTTTCTCTTAAATCAAAACGACAAAGCTGATCAAGATTAAAACAACAAACTAACAAATGTTGAAATACCCCAACGAAAATATGCAAACAAAATGATTAACCAAACTACAAAATACTACGAAAATAAATCTATGGAAATACAATTTCGCAATAAGGATATCGTATTATATATTCTCTAATAAATACATACCATCACTAATATTACCAGTCTCAAAAAACATTTTAAAGAAAAAACATATCTGACATTGAAACATACTACTCTTTAAACCGAGGTTTGCAATAAAATAATTACCACTCAGCCACAGTACACTGCTTTGCAACTTTAATATCTCATTCACCGATCCAACGATACATCAAAGCAAGTACAACATAAAACGCGGGACTGACATTAGAATGCCTCGTACAAGTATACGCACTAAGTTTTATAAAATACTAGTGATTAAAGAACATTTACCTGATGGTATCTAAGTCAATTACTGTTGTTTGTAATAGTTCATGTAAAAGCAAATACGTGTTTCGTGCCGCTGTCCATAAAACGGGTAGGTATTATGTACTCAGGTGTGTTGTAATCTAAAATTAATCGTAATTAAATACATTTTCTCTTTAATTGTGCGCATTAACAGCGAGAGTAAAGGGGAGTTCGAAGTGGGCGTGAAATAAGGATGATGACTGCATTAAAAAACTATAATTCTATTTAGCCCGTTAGTTAGATTGTAGAAAAATACTGGACAAATATTTTCGCTTTATCAGATTAACAAAAAAACACAAAGATAAAGAGCATCAAATTTCGGAGTGGGGGCTTGCGGCGTCACTATTTATTAAAAATTGTACGAAAGCGTGACGTCACGCGCAAATTGAATGCATTGTATCTTCGTCAATGTTTGTTAGAAAAATAAATAAAAAAATACGTGTTTAATATTTTTTTATAATCTAACTGACGGACTAAACAGATTTTTTAAGTCACTTTGCCTATATCTATACTTACTTCGGTTATTACTGCTATGAGTTATTGAAACACATACAATATACATTTTGTTCAAGAAAAATAAGCAAAAATACTAATGTATAATGAGATTAAATGTCGTGCTTATTTAAACCAGAATGCATGCTGATTCTATGATTGGTGACTTGTTTTCTTGACTTTGATAACCATATAAATAATGTAATGAACTAGTCAATTTGTTTTATATGTATAATTTAAAGTTCCAGTTGTTTTTTTCATTGTTACATTGCATTTCAATTATGATAACGAGATTAAACATTTAATAAAAAAAACCAGACCATTTTATTTGAAATAGTTAAATTTAAATTGAATTAGCGATAAATTACGGGATAGGATGGCATCGAGCAAACTGAAGCAATAGCAGAAAATTGTTAATCCTAATTAAAAATCACCGTTTTCTTTATAGGAGACACATAACTCACACAATATTTAATAGGATCGGTAAGTAATATTACTGCAAAAATTAAAATACATTAGATTAGCTTATTCAAATTTAAAAGTATCTCAACAACAAAACTTTGTGCAAATAGGAGTCCTTTACAACATATTCCATGACATAATTTAATCGATATCGATAAACTAATCGCGACAAGGCCCACCCCTACCCACCGTCTAACCTTTACTCGACTGTATTTTGCTTTTGCAAGTTTAATCATGCTCCGCGGCCTGTTCGTGACGCAACGTTTCGCAAGCTTAATCATTATTTTATCTTACAAATTGTATTCTCATGTTGGTACCGTCGACTGCCGATGCGTTTACATTTGAATGTATCGATAACTGTAGTAGTGATGTCGGTCATCATTAATTTAATAAATATACAAATTTAAGGAGTTGTGACTCTAGAAATGCAAATAGAGAAGATCGGTCTTATGTCCTTTTGTCCGATCATTCTTCCGCAAGTTGATCGCTATAAAAGTTGCTTGATTTTTCAATAAATTTTTGCCTACAGTCAATAATTAATTCAAGCTTCCTCTTGGACATATAACACCAAAACTTCTCATTAGTTTTAATTTGGCTTTGTGTACATAATAATGTCCTGAGTTTATGTGCATTTAGCCAATGATTAACCAAATTAATAGGATGCCATAATTACTGCACAACATATTAAAATGCGTAATAGTGCATGTATTTATTTATATTACGTAAGACTTTTTTACAATTTTTCATCTCTCCTGACTGTCCAGTTTTTTTCGCCTAAAGTAGTTAAAGGGGATTCCCGTCCCTTTGACTCAGCTTACCCCTTAGGGGATTGATGCGTGATGATATTTAGTATGTATACGAATGCGTCGCGGGATCAAACTCTACTATCTCTGTCGCAAGAAAACTAAAGCACAATGTGAAAATCACCTTACAAACACAATTTGCATAGCGCTATGATGAAAAATACTAACGTTACTTATTCAATACGCATAATCACAGAGACAATAGCATCGTTATTGCGGCTCTACCAAGTTCAATAGCCAGGTCGGTGACCTTTGCGGTTATTTTTTAATGCAACACATTATGAGGTCAAACGTTTGCAATGTACATTTAAAGTGTATACGATATTTGTGTATCTACACTTGTAAGCACAAACGCGTTAAGTGTAGATCGTTGCTAATATCTGCTGTGTGACTTAAATTCTATCTCAGCTGATCATACATGAGGAAAAAGTAAGTATTTTTCAACTATGTATATGACTACATTTCAGGAACAGCTGATTACATGTCAAAATGTCAAGAAAAACAGACCAGATGTTAAAATTGACTAGATAATCTATTGACAGGCCCGTTGGTCGAGTGGTCAGAGACCCTGGCCATGAAACCAAGGATCGCGGGTTCGAATCCCGCTAGAGGCAAATGTTTCGTGTAATGAACATGGACATTTGTACTCGAATCATGGATGTTTATAAACGTATTGAAGTATTTCTATCCGTTCGCTTAGTTACCATAGCACAAGCTTACGCTTAGTTTGGAACTAGGGAATTGGTCAGTCTGGCGAATTTATTTATTTATTTGTTTATATATTCAGGGTCATTGAGATATTGTAAAATATTTTGTTACTTAACTAATCCAAAATAAAAATATACGGAGAAATATAACGTGTTTGAAAGACTAAAAGTAAAATGAATCTTTTTCTATTTTATTTATTTTTAGGAGCCAAATATTTGGTACGCTAAATCTCTCAACTATTTAAAATTAGTTAAGAGATTGAAGCAAAAGATGTAGGTGTTATGGAACACGACCTCCATAATAAATAATCCCACCAATATTGATTTTTTGTATATGGTCCTATTTTCGGGTTTACCTGTATTTTTCAAAAGTTATGCGTTTGTATATTTTCCATAATTGTTACACACCAATTATTACTATTAAAGTAGTAATAATACTACTACTAGTAAATAATTACTAAAAAAGGTAATAAAAAAAGAGATAGGTAGACAGAGATCTGAACCTAACTCGACTCCTTCCTTTAGCCAACCCATTTTTATTATATTTTCTAAAACACATATACTAAATCTACTATAAAATATATTACATTCTATTCTCAGCTCGGTGAAGGTCTACTTAGGTTAGGATCTTCTACTCTACTTATTAGAAAGGACACAACTTCCAACAAATTCACTCCTAATCCATACTCGACCCATCACACCAACCGCTTTATACAACAGTCAACTACCACAGACTAATACAAGATAAATCATCTAAGTTTTCTAATACATTTTAAAAACGTTGCCGGCTAGCTGCTGGTCTCCCGCGGGATATTGGGCCCATAAATCCTTGGGAAGTGTTTTTTATACCCATACAGAGGGTGGCCACGATTTGTGGGATAACTAGTCTAAGTATTTTAGCCAGGAGATTTTAAGCTGCGTGTGTTTTCGGTAGGTAACCAGAGTGCGGGTTGAAAACCGGGCACGTACCTCTGGATTTTTTAAATCTATGTACGTATTTATACCACTAGCTCGACGGTGAGGGAAAATATCGTGATGAAACCTGCAAATTCAAACAACTTAGGATTTGTAACCATGATCCAAAAATTGTCTGGTTCCCCTATCTTAGGGTTACGAAGGTCAGATTGGCAGTTGCTTCAATGTAATTACCAGACTCGCTTAATCGTGTGCATCTGGATTGAGGGCCCAAATTTTAAATCTTTGCAAAACAAAATAAGATTTACATGGAATTTAGTTAAAATTTGGTAAAACTTAGGGTAATATGCCATACATTTCTTAAACGCGAAATAAAGCTGTTATGATGAAATAGCTAGGGCTCTCAATCCTGATGCCTGCATCAATGACATAGCCTTAATCTCAGAAAGTACTGCCTCTGGGCTGATAATTTTTATTTAAGGTTTTAGTTAAGAAATTCTTACAATTCTTAAGAAATTCTCAAATATGTAGAATACGCTATTACAGAGTTATTGCGGTTTAACAAGGGCCCTCAGTTCATAAATGTTTGTACTGAGGAATCAACAGAATATGGATTTGTCTAAAGAAATACTTAAATACGACTATAATATATTTTACTTAAGCACGTCTGTAAATTAGTAAAAAAGAAATAATTACGAAAAAGTTAATAGTTAAAATGTAAATGGAATTTGAATTTTCCTAAAACGTCAGAACTGAGGACCCAATATTTTCTGCAGTATTGACTAGGATAAGCCTTCTACGCTACCGCACATTATTGTAAGTATTTTAACCAATTTTTTATTGAAATCTAACAAAGCGTCTAGTCTTCTAAATGTCATACTTTAAGAGAAAATTGATTTAAAATTATATATGAGAAAAATTCTGTACACATTCATACAGACGTGCTTAAGTAAAATATATTATAGTCGTATTTAAGTATTTCTTTAGACAAATCCATATTCTGTTGATTCCTCAGTACAAACATTTATGAACTGAGGGCCCTTGTTAAACCGCAATAACTCTGTAATAGCTTATTCTACATATTTGAGAATTTCTTAAGAATTGTAAGAATTTCTTAACTAAAACCTTAAATAAAAATTATCAGCCCTGAGGCAGTACTTTCTGAGATTAAGGCTATGTCATTGATGCAGGCATCAGGATTGAGAGCCCTAGCTATTTCATCATAACAGCTTTATTTCGCGTTTAAGAAATGTATGGCATATTACCCTAAGTTTTACCAAATTTTAACTAAATTCCATGTAAATCTTATTTTGTTTTGCAAAGATTTAAAATTTGGGCCCTCAATCCCGATGCACACCGCTTAATCCTGGACCATGGTCATAACGCTAGGAAGATGATGTGTTTTCGGTGACCAAATTATCTATAACGAGCTGCGATGTCTTTCTTTGGTTAATGTTATATAGCCTATAGCCTCTCCCAATAAATGTACTATCTAATCCACGGACTAGTAAAAAAAGAAGGACTCCGCGCCACTTACTAGACGTTGAAATTTCTCAGGTGCTCCAACTTGACACGCAAATTACGTCACACATTGACATAATAAGCGCTCCAAATGACAGATATAAGATATCTGGTAACCATAAGCATCTCACTCCCACATGCATGAATGTGGCTTTACGCTATAGTATGACAGCGTGGAGTTCATTTTTTTTTCACTGGTCCGTAATCTAATCACTGATTTTAACAAATCAGACCAGTAGTTCTTGAGTTTAATGCGTTCAAGCAAGAAAACAAACTGTTCAACTTTATAATATTAGTATAGATAGATGATTCATGCCTGTATTTTGCAGAGCGATGATGACACAATGGTAAGAACTCCTATGCAAGGGATGCTGGAACCAACCCGAGCACCTTCATCTAGATTTTTCAAATCGATTAACATATCACCACTATACCACTATGTCAGTAACTAGTGAAGAAATGCATCATGATGAAACTTACGAGTATATCGAAGAAACTATGCAAGTGTAACCGTGATTTGTTTGACTTTCTATCCAGGGCTAAGAAAGTCACATTGATGTAATAATCAGAATAAATGTAGGATCATAGTCCAAGCAGATTCCGACTAAAAACGGTTTTAACGCCATTCCTAGCGTTATTTCATCATCTTCCGATGATGACGACTCTAGTTGAACTAAAGGCATAAATACCTAAGTAATAACAAAGGCTTAATATTCTCAAACTGTCCTGACTTGTCCTACACGAAAAAGATAGCGTGGTACCTATATCCACATATGCGACGTCCAACCGTTCATTTGACGATAAAACTAGGAAACTACAGGTTCACTCCCTAAGGACGCAACTTGGAATTATTTCTGGACACAAAAGTGGACGATATGATTAAGGGCTTACCGTCCAGTCTGGACGAATGCTGTTAGGACTAATCTATAATCTCGATTTGTACAACACTAGGTTTGTTCTTAGGCTTCGTTCGCCTTGATGAAAATTTGTCAGAGTTGGTATATTATGACGACACTATTCACCAAAGATTAATTTTAGTTTCTAATGACTCGGTTAGCACATTTCCAGTAGAACGTGGATTCGATTTTTCTAGTTGCGAAAAAGTTGGAAGCCTATTTTCATCACACGAACATTTCTTTCTACCGGGATTCGCACCCGCACCATGATTTCAGCCAGGATCGCCCAGAGACTATACTATAGCACTATTAAAATCCTGTAAGCGGTCTATTGGGTGCTATTTTTGACCATAAAAATTCACTCTAAAAGATTTACGTAATACGAAAATCAACGTAATCTACCTACCAACTTTATCTTAGTAAAAATTAATTACAAAAAATATTTGTGCGCGGAAATTTGCAAATGACTGGATTGATTTAGCTACATAAATCTTCTGACAAAGTCTCAAGTCGAAGATTTATTATATATATTTTTTTTAAATATCAAATTTTCAGACTGTTATTTACATCTAGCCCGAAATCCAAGCAACATCGGGAACAAATAGATGTTTCTAGATAAACACAATTGCAAGGTTTCAATTAAAAATATATAAATAACAAATAAATATCCGACTACAATTCATACATTGATCTGATTCCGAGATAAGTAGCTTAAGCACTTGTGATACGGATATCAGAATCAACAGTGGTATTACAAATATATACTTAAATATTGGATATTAACACACAGACACAGAACAAGCACAAGTATTCATCACACGAATGTTTGTCCTGGGTGGAGATCGAACCCACCACTCTTGGCGCATGGGGCAGGGTCACTACCGAATGCGCCATCAAGCCAGTCAAGTCAAGAGATATAATAAAATCAGCAAAATATTTTTTATGGAATGATGTCATCTATTCAATCAAACCATTTAACATATAGTGTATCTATGTGAGTTTGACGTCAATGGCTTCCATTTATGTGGTAAAAAATAGGTATTTTACAGAACAATAAATTATTGTTGTTTATTGCTAAATAATTGGACAGTTATAGCCTACCTGCGTAGGAGTGCGTTTCGAAACATCATCATTGAAGTTTATTTTTATTTTTTTAGAAGAAATAATAGTTAAATGGTTATATCATCTTCCTAGCGTTATGTCCCGTGCTTAGACGGGAGCCGCTTAGACCGTGATCCAGGATTTAGCGAGTCCCGTAATTACATTGAAGCGACTGCTGGTTTGACCTTCGTAACCCTAAAATAGAGGAACCAGACATTTTATAGATCATGGTTTAAATTCAACGTTACTTGAATGTACAGGTTTCATCATGATGTTTTTCCTCACCGCCGAGCTAATGGTATAAATACGTACATAGATTTGAAAAATCCAGAGGTAGAGGTACACGCTCGGGTTTGAACCCGTACCCCTCGGTTATGAGGCGCGTGTCCTTACCATTGAGCTACCACCGCTATCCTATCTCATCTTAATAGGTAAATGGTTATTTGCGAAAAAAGTCAACCGAAACAATTCAAAATAAAAAAATACAGTTGAATTAAAAAAAGGAAGAATGTTATCAAAAATTTTACATTTCAAATCGATACAGCCCTTTCAAATAAAATACTAAACTAGAAAAAAAACGTTAAATGTAAGGTATAGTTCACGCAATAAATATGTGTACATTTTGTACACTTCGTTTATATTTTTCTAGTAACAATACAAAGTTTCAATTGCAAAAAAATGTGAATTCTGTTAAGGCTATTGTAAAAAACCTGACGTTTGATATTTAAACAAAAACTATTGTGTACTTTACCACTGCTTTGATCCTTTGTAGTTACAAAATATTCAGCAGCTATTTTTTGTTTTCCCAATAACTGTAACCGTGAGTTGACGCCTAAAGAATAGTTGAATGTTGACTTGAAAAATATAGTGCCGTCAGAAAAAAAAAAACACTAAATGTGAAATGAAAGAGAAGAGCAAAATTGAGCCAAGTACAGTTCCCCACAAAATTTTACCTCTGGTTAATGTGATTTAAGGAACTTATAGCTTCCACTCTTACGGGGATTGGGGGTTGGTATGTATATATATACCTACCCCATTAAAACACTATAAGAAAAATCGAACATAATATTATTATAATGTTTCCACGTGACAGGCATCGCCTAGTGTGGGAGTCACTGTTTATCATTGTAATTTTGAATTGATTTTCTGGTAAATAAACAAAATTTGATTTGAAATTTGATTTGAAAAAGGAACCATAGCCAAATAATCAAAAAAATCTCCTATCATGTAAAAATTTTAACTCCTCCTTTTCAAAGTCGACTAAATCGAAAATCTCCTTTCCATTACAAGATCAGCCGACGTTTTTTACCAATCCTGGACAAGTGTTCGAATGAAAGCCTTTTATCCAGCAATAGCGCATTAATAGGCTGTTACTCCGCCGCAGACAGAAACAACATTATGTAGTACAAAACGACAGGACAGACGGACCGACAGCTCGCGAGTCACGACTCGGTCCCATTATGGTAGTGTTGTACATCGATGAGATATCGACAGTCTATCGATAATTGACCACGTCACAATATCGATAACTTTACAGTAAGATACACTTCAGTGTTCTTAATTTGGCAGATATAAAAAAAGAAACTATTGATATCGTTAAGAAATTACTATCCATACGATAAGCAATATTACGACTTGTAATGACTACCCTAAGGACTGATTTTTCAAAAGTCAGTTAAAAGATAACAATTGAATAAATCACAATCCCGATGATTGTAAAATGTCATTGCCTGTTTCCTAAGTAAATACCATATGACATCTGTAAATTGGTGACTTAATTCTTTATCAGTCGGTTAATTTTTATCTGACTAATAAAAAATCGGCCCTAAATCGCTTTCGAGATAAATTGACGATAATTCTGCATTCAAGTTATTACTTACTGCGACTTAACAACCAAATTCGACTTCAAAAACAAAAGCGATTCTCAATTTATTGGGAAGTTTTTATATATGTACAATAGTACATATATCTGTACCTTCACGTCTGCATGATTAAGTTGGGTTAGATGGTAAAATTGTGAACAAAATTCGCATATATAACCTGACGCCCAATACATCATTAGTCTCCTTTTAGCAACGTGGAAATTTGCAACGTTGTGAACGTTTTGATTGTATCATAACTTTTTGACCATCTTCTTAACGTTATGTCGTCCACCTAGACCATGATCAAGGATTTAAAGCCTGGTTATAAACATTGATTGATACCCTGCCGATCTAATCTTCTTGACTATTAAGTAGGTTAACCGGGAACCAGAAAATTTGGATCATGAATCTTACTTACGGAATTAATGATTTTAAGTGCTTTCTTGAGGCCTGCATAAATGAATTTGCACTTAAATTCGAAATCAAGAAAAATCCTTAAAATTCACTAGACCAAAAGAATTTCCTGATCAATTGTGAAAAAGTAATGACAAACCCAATTCAGCATTAGTCGCCTATTTCAACATATTGGAAAAATAACAGCAATAAATCTCTTTCGTTTGCAATCAAATGTATGTACACTTAGAATTACATCATCGATCCTTCAGCCCGAGAACCAGGAAGTGTGGTCTATAATGGTCTTATTAAAGAAACATTACAATCACTAAGTCTGATGTAGCGAGTGCGTCACAGTATCCGCGTGTACCTAAATATAATGGTGACGTCGGAGCCTTTACTAATATTAATGCGAAAGTAACTGCGTCTATCTGTTACGTTGCTACTAGACACAGCAATGCTGACTCCAGCAATCCAGCTGGGCACAACATAATTTTAGATGTGCTAGATCCAACTAGCTGCAATGCCGTTGCATTTTAATTCCTACTTGGGATTGGAAGCTGAGCGGTGGTAAAATGGTAAGGACACGCGCCTCTTAACCGAGGAGTGTGGGTTCAAACCTCTGTATGTACCTCTGGATTTTTAAAATCTATGTACGTATTTATACCACTAGCTCGGCGGTGTGGGAAAACATCGTGATAAAACCTGCAAATTCAAATTGTCTGGTTCCCCTATCTTAGGGAGGTCGGATCGGCAGTCGCTTCAATGTAATTACCAGACTCGCTAAATCCTGGATCATGGTCTAAGCGGACCCCGTCTAAGCACGGGACATAACGCTAGGAAGATGACTTGGGATTGGAAGCTGGCTCATTGATACAAAAAAATATTACTTACGTATTTTCCATTTTGTTCAGCAAACTAAAAATGATGAAGATACAGCGCGTTAAAGTACCGCGTGACGTCACTAGGTGTGTAAAATTTTACCGCCCGAGTGACATAAAGCGCCCAATTTCGGATTTCTGAAGCGTATGTAGTAGTAGTAGTATGTAGCGTTGTATCTTTGTAATTTTTCGAGTATTAGATAAAGCAAAAAATACGTATTCAAAATTTTTGATAATTTAACTTACGGACTATAAATATTTTTGAGTAAAATGCGAAAAATTTTAGTGCCACAAAAATTTTAAACTAAATAAGGGCATGGAATTCCCTTATTTTTCCCAAAGTGTGCGATAGCCTTAACACGTAAATATCTACATATCAGTACCGCCTATGAGGCCCGAAGGGGCTGTTTTAGAAAAAGTAGACAAGTTTTTTTTATCTTCTTTTAAATTGTTAGTAATGCCTTTTTTCTCCATATAGCCCGTGTTTGACCGTCCATTTATAATTAATTTTAAAATGACAAACTTTTGAATTGGCTATTTAAGCATTTAACTGTTATTTTATATAATAAGAATGTTGTAATGCTGTAAAGTTTGCTAGAAATAAATAAATAAATTAAATAAAGTGATTAGCCTGACGCCTACACACCTAACCTAAAGCCGGGTAAACCATTAGTCGCCTTATACGACACACTAGACAAGAATCACAGTTGGCACGTTATTAAAGTCCCAAACCAACATACGCCTAAAGATATACAAATTTGGTTTAAAGTTTGGAACTAGGGCATTCGTTAGCCAGTGGCCATATATTTAACTATTTTAAATGTTAATGTAATTATTTATATAAAAGAGCGATACAATCACTGAGTTCTTTTTTCCATTCACCTTCACTGCTAGTTAGCTTGATTTTGTTATGTTTGCAAAATAACACTTCTATTTCGCTAACTCTTAAATAAATCTATTGCTTATATTTTTTAGTTGCCAGCAAAAACTAGAAGCCTGATCGAGAGCGAATCAATTCAAAATCTTTTAGACATTTTCTAAGACGCGAAATCTTTATTCGTGCATAAGATGCAACCAACAACGATATTTTATTAAAGTTAAGTTTATGTCATAACGCTTACATTGCAACTGAAAAAAATATTCCAAACACATTGAAAACATACAAACCCAATTTCACTTACAACATTGACAAACAATTACAAATGGCCAGCATGATTTGAACAGTATGCAAAATAGACTACTAGCTAGAAAATCCATCATTTTTAAATGAAAATAAATGTGTCTTAGATACATACTGAAACAAAACGTTTCAATTAGGACGTATTCGAGTTTTCTCATCGCGCTTATGACATATATGGTTCTGATGTTGGTCTGGGACTTAAAAAAACAATGTGCCAGCTGTTTTTCTTGCCTAGCATATCGTAAAATGCCAATAATGGTATATGGGGTTTTGTGTATGTGATTGTATAGGCGACTAGCTGTCACCACTTTTTCACAGTTTTCCATCTGGCCCAGTCAGTTTTGTTTTTGGCTGAATGTGGTTAAAGGGGCCTGCTGCCCATTTGACTCTGCCTACCCCTTCGGGTATCATGTGCGTGATGTTATGTTTGCTTGTTTATTCGAAAACATATAAACCCGTTCACCACCACCTATTATATTTAACGACATTGACAAACAATTAAAAATAGTCAGCATGATTTAAACAGTATGCAAAAAGACAACTAGCTTAGCAATCACATTTGTAAATAGAAAACAAATGTCACTTAAGACACATGTATTGTAGAAACAAAACGTTCTAATTGGGATGTTTAAATATATTATCATACAACTAGTGACCCAGTCCGGCTTTGCACGTTGAACACAGCACAATAAAAAACTGCACTTATACACCTTCTTCTTGAATTTAACTAACTAACTAACTAACTAACTAACTAAACTTCACGCCACTTCCCTAGCGGGGTAGGCAGAGAGAACCGAACGCCATATGGCACGATCCTTACACACCTCACTCGCCTCTTCAACATTCATTCTTCTTAAATCACTTTGTCTAATGGTGAAATCAACATTCCTTGTGCGAATCAAAAGATCTAAGCGAACACACATAGCACCGACTTGTGTTTTCAACTAGTAAACGAGATCATTGGATCCGATGAAAACGCAAAAATTATGAACTCAAACCTCCTTTACCTCGGGCCGTGGTCACTGACCTATCACACCCACACTGCGGAGCGCGTGATAAGTGATTTCAAGGAATCATTCACATCAGTACTACAGTCATACACCTCAAGTGATTTATATGTTTCCTACTAAATCACAGTTCTAGAAATTCTTTATTCTCATTTTTTTTTTTTAACTTTGATCTTATTCTAACTAACCAACTAACTAACTAAACTTCACACCACTTCTCTAGCGGGGTAGGCAAAGAGAACCGAACGCTATATGGCACAATCCATCTTATTCTATGTAGTTATTGGTAATTTTATACCAACGCATTGCTGCCTTGTTAGTCTAGTGGTAGCATGCGCAGCCTAAGGACCAAGAGGCCCCGGGTTCAAATCCCGGGTCAGGCCAAAAATTTGTGGCTGGGTATTTCAATATTGCAATTACTCAGTGACAGCCCGGAATCAGGAAGTTGTTGGTTTAATCACCCCCATGCCTCGGAAAGCACGTTAAGCCGTTGGTCCTGCGCCTGACCTCTCTCCAGTCATGTCGAATTGCCGCCTCACCGTACTATGAGATTGAAGGAACAGAGAGTGCACCTGTGTTAGCGCGCGCACTTGTGCACTATAATATCTCCTACGCAGTTGGCTAATCCTCGTTAAGATTGGCCGCCGTGACCGATATCGGTTAGGAGGACATTTTAAATTATTTACAACGCATTAACGATATAATTGTATCAAATAATTGTTTTACGCCTTGTAGATAGTACATATTTAAACAGATCACAAATAATGACCTATTACTAATAATACCTAGTTTTTATGAAAAAATACAAAAGTGAATGGGTTTATCTATCAGTCTGTGAGTGACGTTTTCAAGCCTAAGCTGTGCAATTAAATGCGTTGCAAGACAGGCCTTAAGTTTAAAAGGAATAGGTCCTAAATTAAAAAAAAAAAAAAAAAATTACATATTGCTATTATATTATGTGGTGATGTGGAGAAGGAAGCTTGTGGAAGAGACTTCTTCTTCAAAGCGTCTGTTCGCTTAGTCGAAAACCGTTGGAGGGCATTGGTGGATGCAGCGACCTCTTGTGGTCAAGACCCTCAATCGTGAGGATACGAGATGAAAGAAGAAGAATTATATTTTTTACTAACCCATATAAATATAATTGCCCATAATCCCCGAAGGAGTAGACAGAGTTCAAGAAACAATAAACTTCTTAAACCACATTTAGCCTCAAATAATATTGACTTGGTATACTGAAATAAAAATTACAAAAGTAAAGAAAATTGGCTATCTCGTCTATAAATTCTAATTTACAAAAATCACCCAGAATGTATCTAGCGGACATTTCATCTAGAAAAATCTATAAATCAATAACAACGACTGCTGATAAAAACGATCGACTTGTAAATACTCGATTACCAACTCAAAAATATTTTTTGACTGGTCACTGACCTACACAACGGACGGCCTGAATAATTCCCCATGCAATTGAGAAAGGCCCGACAAAAAACGTGTTATCGCCAAAATAATACGTGATTCCACATCGGTCTATCGATCCGCCGGTCGACGACCGTCCGTAACCTATCTCAATGATATAGCCGTGTAGGCGGCTCGGATCGATTTTAAATTTAGATAAATTTAGTGCAGAACGCATAATCCGCCAATTTGAACTAATAATAGAAATGCGAAGGTATCTCCGTCCGTCTGGTACGATTTACGCCTAAGCAATTCGGCCGACTGCGGCTAAATTTGATTCGCCAAAACTCTGGCGCAATAAAATTTTGTAAAAAAATAAAATAACGAATTAGTTTATTAAATCACGCAAATGCTGGTATTATTTGAGCAAATATGTAAACACGTTTATTATTTCACAAGCATGTAACTTTTTTAAAGCACATTATGTTCTTTTTATTCTAGAAATGTTTACGATTCCCGTGAGAATATCCATGAATTGTATTGTCTATTTAAAAAAGTAATTTAAACATGACATGAAACAGAGCTATACATAAGAATACAAGGTAATACGAACACTATTAAGTTGCAAAAAGAGTAATTATTCATAAACATAAGTATATCAGTTAAATCACAAAAACTTAATAATTTAAGTTGAGTGCTTAAAAAATAAATAACATGTTGGATTTTATTTAAAAAAAATCACTGATTTATGTGGGAAATAAACGACAATTTTTGAGTGGATAAATGTAAGTTTGTATACAGAAATATTTATGAATACATATTTTATTTGGAATTATAATGTTATGAAAATATAGAAAACTAAGTTATACAAAAATTCCTTAATTTAAAAAAATTTGAACAAAATTTCGTTTTATTTTTGAAAATATTCCATATTTAATTAATATACTAAATGTATTAATATACTAAATGTATTAATATACTAAATGTATATTAATAAGTAAACGACGACAATGTTCATACAGTTCGCATGTTTTTCAAAACCAGAGAAAAACTAAAAACATATCTAATATTTTCAGAAATTCACTGCTTTATGTAAAAATATTTTATCTAAACAAGCCTATAGACTGGGTTCACAGAAATAATATTAGCGATATAATAACATACTAATAATAATAAATGTGAGAATCTGTTGTCTTGTTTGTAAGGTAGAATACTAGATTGTTTAGAAAAATTTTAGAATTTATCATGTAACTTAATTGTGGGATTTGTATACAAAAATCGATTTTAGTGTGCTTAGCTAGTATTAAGAATTGCCGTCAGATGGCGCCTCTATCTTTAATATATTATCTATAATATTTTTGTATGTTTGTAACCAATAAATGCAAAAACTACTAAATCGATTTTAAAAATTCTTTCATCATTAAAATTCTACTTTATCCCTTGTTAGAATGATAGATAAAGGCTATATTTATCCTAAAATTTTTAAAATCTTTATATCCGTCCGTGCGAAGCCGGGATGGGTCGCTAGTACTTTATAAATTGGTTATGCTTATGCTGTCTGTCGCTCTATCTTTCAAATCCTTTTATGAAGCTTTTACTGTTTTAGACTGCCTTATCCACCGGAGCGGAGCAAGGCAGCGGAGCGGAGAAACGGAGAAATATTAACCAAAAGGATTGCACAAAATCTCTGCTCCTCTTTAGTGGACATTTTCTATTGATTGATTTTTACTCGCTCACCGCTTCGCTACCTCGCTCCGCCCCAGTGGACAGGCAGCCTTAATAAATATCTTTCTACGAGTATCTTTCCAATCTCACGTTATCTCTCTATCCCAGTGGTTCCCAAGCAGTGGTCTGTGTAGACTTATCATTTGGTCCACGGAAGGCATCAAATTGTATAATTTTCGACTTATTGGTCCTTGATATCAACAATGAAACCAAAGTGGTCTTCAGTCGCTAAATGGTTAAGAACCCCTGCTTTAACCCAACTTTAATAAAAAATATAGGCTAACTTGTTATTGCAATTTTTTTTTTTTTATCTCCGATTTACCTGATGGTATCTTAAAACGCACGCAAGTGGAACATTGAGCAAAAACAACCTAAAATATAACGAAGTAACCAAAGTGCAAAAAGGTGCCAAGTCATACTTTCAACACAATAACGTTTCCCCGGCGGAGTCTAAAATCGACACATCTGTCATCATCACCATTAAGTCATAATTCGCAAATCACGCCGGCCGGGCATCGAACCCCGGTCGCGCCGCGGCCGTCCGTGACCTATGCCAACGATCACGAGGTGAACTCTCGACGCTGTGAATATATTTCGTTGTTGGTGATAATCCAAGGTTCGATTTTGAATGGGCCTTGTTTTATAGTACAGGAGGGCGCGGATTTTTTCGAATACATTGTATTAGGAGCTCTAAATACCATGAATTATTTTTATTTGTCGGGTTAAAGTGGTTTTACTAACTTGCAAAATTCTTGGAACGATAAAGACGATTGAGTGCGGTTTCGCATTATACAAAACCTTTAACGACTATGTTGTAAACACATTTGGAATACTAATCAGTTGTATATAAGGAAATAAATATTTTAATAGACTCCTTAGGAAATTAATGGCACAAATTTTAATATATCGTATTTTTTACAATGGTATTTTAACATTTTATAAAAATATAGATGGTAGTGGAATATAATAGTTATATTTTGAGTATGTAGCGCAGCTCTAGGAAGTAGTAGGATTATTTACGAGCACATAATTTGGTTTTGACTGCTCTCATTTGTATTAACAAATCACCGATATATAGGTGTATATTTGTAATAACACTGTTGTTTCTGATATCTGTAACACAAGTGCTTAAGCTACTTTCCTTAGAGTCAGATCAATGTATGTGATGTAGTGTGATATTTATTTATCAAGTACAAAATTCTTCAGAATATTATTTAGATTTTTTTTTCTTTGATTTCGAGTGATAATTCACTCAAAACTTTGAATTCCGCGACTCTTGTACTCCTGTACTATAGATTTAACAGGTAAAAAGCCGAATTGTGCGTGATAGCACGCTTTCATTACAAAGATAGCAGACATAGACGACACAAACAGCGCGATAGCAGTTCCGTGACCTCTCAAGACCCCCGGGGGGGCATTAGGTTGTGGAACCACGGTATCACCACCTCCCGTTAACAGCCGATAGTAAAAATAGACTGGACAGTTTAGTGGAGAGATTCGGTTATCTTAACTTTCAGTTCAGTTTTCTGTGTTCTTCCGTATTTGTGCAGTTGAGGTATTATGACAGATTTTTGTCAATGACTATTTGAAAGAAAAAATTATTTACAAATTCGTATAATTAGTATTTTAATTTTATTATCATTAATTTTTGAATAAAAAATATAACTTGAAACTAACTTTAAAAATAGCCTTAAATGCAAAAAAATCTTTGCTTCAATTATTTTTAGTTTTATCTTTGTATATTCTCTATTCGTTCATAAATATCAGTTATAAATATAATAGTATGTTAACATGCTATAACTTTTAAATTTCCTCAAAGTTATTGACCCCCTAATTTTTATGAAAGAGAACGTTTTTATTTACAAATAGCTACAATTATTTTTTAATAATCCAAATTGATTCATCATACGTTTCCTCTTAAAGGATTCAGTTTTTTGTTGACTTAGTACTTAATACTCAATAATTTATTGCTCTACCAGCGGTGTCACCTGCGTTTATGGTTAATATTATAAAGACTTTTTCCGTCATACATGATTTCTATGTAACTTTAACCATTAAGGCTGCACACGCGACGGAAGCTTAAAAAATGGAGTAACTTCTCCCGTTTTCCCAACATTTCCCTTCACTACTCTGCTCCTATTGATTGTAGCGTGATGAAAAGTATACTATAACCTACCCAGGAGTATGAAGAATAATTGTACCAAGTTTCGTTAAAATCCGTCGGGTAGTTTTTGTTTCTATAAGGAACATACAGACAGACAGACAAAAATTTTACTGATTGCATTTTTGGCATCAGTATCGATCACTAATCACCCCCTGATAATTATTTTGAAAATATATTTCATGTACAGAATTGACCTCTCTACAGATTTATTATAAGTATAGATAATGAATACATAAGGTGGCACTGCAATTTGAAAGAGGATGATTCTAACTATTTGTTTATTTTTAAAAGGAGCGAATAATTTATCCTTTGAATTAATTTCTCTTTCTATCACTTCTGTACATATATATCATGCAAAAGTCCCTCCTTCTCTCCTCAACACGTCTAAAAAGTACTCAAATTGGCACAGCACACAAAATAAATTAAACCTCGACGTCCTATCCACAGAACGAATATAAAACCCTTTCCAAATAAAACCACTAAAATGAATCACCAATACATCACCGGTTAGCGCACGTCGCGGCGGGCGTCGAACCCGGGTCCTTGGCCTACGGTCACGCTTACCATGCACTGGGGCTGGGTGTGCACTTTTTGCGTTTTATTTCAGAACCTCTCGGTCCTATGTGTGCGAGGCAATAAGTGGCTTTTCGATTTTATAATTGACAGGCGGCGTGCGGGCTAAGCGGCGGTTGGGGTTGACGAATTGTGGATGGGTGATCGAGATTGACTGATTTTTTTTATTGAGAGGACAAGATTTACGTTAGGACATGGCAATCATTGTCTACATTGAATGTATAAGGGATTAATGTTCATTTCCATTATTGCGATATGGAACTGCTCTGTGTTTGTTATATAGAACAGTATTTGTACTAGCGTCGCCTAAGAGCCCTTTTTACCTTTAAAAATGTTAACCCCGCTTTTTGCACCCTTAAAAAAACTTTCGGGGATAAAAAATAAATTTCCTTTTCCGGGACTCAAAGTACCTCTAAACCAAATTTCATCTAAATTGGTTTAATCGTGAAGAGGTAACACACAACAGACACATTCGATACACGGATACGAATCTAAATCACACATTCCGCTTTGAGTCGCCGCTCTTAATTAGAAAAAAAAAAAAGTAATTTTTCAAATAAACTTCTCTAATTTAAAGCCACCGTTTCCCAGCGCGAGGTAAACTGGAGTATTTTCAAAGGTCCATAAGATTCAATCTGGAATCGAACTCGCGCGCATTGTGCACAACACGAGCTCGATAGTTCGGTATCGTGTTGACTTTGTTTGTTTTTATACTTTGAAGTCCATTGTCGCAGGTGGCGACTGTTCTGCGTGATACAGGGTGTTGCTGCACTGGTAACTATTAAAAATTGTGTTAAATAAAATAAATAAATATATCACACTATATCACATAGGCACATTGATCTGACACCGAGGTAAGTAGCTTGAGCATTTGTGCTACGGATATCAGAATCAACAGTGTTATTACAAATATATACTTAAATATATTAGATACTAGCCCCAGACACAGAACAAACACAAGTGTTCATCACACGAATGTTTGTCCTGGGAGGGGATTGAACCCACAACTCTGGGCGCATCGAGCCAGTCCAAATAAAAAGCACATACTGAAAATTTATCGGAATACCTTCTACATTAAAATTCCTTTTTTTAACAATTTGATAAGCGTGAAGTTTTATTTTGCTGCCGCTGGGGTTTAAATTACGAAATATTAACACTTCGTCGTCGTTACCTGTATATTTAGATACTATTACGTCTGCAATCCCCAAACGGATAGGCCGAATCCAAGGATCAGCAAGGTCTTTTAACCATTGGTAATCAAAATAAAATTTAGTTGATTAAAATTTTAAAATGCATATTAAAAATGCAATATCAGGTATTAAATAAATCGCGAAACAGGTCAGCAACAAACAAATAAAATGCATTCGCATTAGATAGTCTTCTAAAAAAAGGTTCCATAATGGAAATAACTAACCACTATAAAAAATTTAAACTAAATGATTTAAACTGGATTATTAAAAAAAAATATGTATGTGTTTGTTTTTTTTTTTAAACATAAAACGATAATAACGATACTTAAAAATCTATATTAACTTATTGATATGACTTTAAAATATTTTAACAAACTAAATTTAACAAATTAAAATCGCTTTTAAACAGCATCCTATACCCCAGCTCCCAGCAAACGATATTGGAACCAAAACCAGCTCGCCATGCAATTAGCTCCAACACTGAAATTGCATTATTCGCAACGAAAAAACAAACACGCCGTATTTCGGAAAAGAAAAGACGTCCAACCCGCAGTCCTTTCGTTCCGTTTTACGAATTTAATATTTGGAAGTGCTGCTTATAAAATATTAGCAAGGGTTTTGATAAATAAAACGGTAAACGAACACCGAGTCTTAAATAAAATGGTAGTGCGCTTTTTAAATAAATTGCATGCGTTTTAAAATTCCGATGCGCTGTCCGCTGCGTCTCGGCGGAATTGTCTTGGTAAGAGACACTCTCTTAATTACAAGTGAGATGTAATCAAACTATGTATTGCATGCTAGGGTTACAGAGAAAACAAATATTTTTCAGTTGTGAAAAGCTTTTGTTGCGCATAGTAACATTTTTAATTTTTGTATATCTATACTAATATTATAAAGAGTAAAGATTTGTATTTTTGTATTTTTGTGTGTGTATGTTTGTAATGGATAAACTCAAAAACTACTGGACCGATTAAAAAAAATCTTACACTAATAGAAGGTTACTTTATCAGCGGGTAACATAGGCTATATTTTATCCCCGTATTCCCACGGGAACGGAAACTACGCGGGTGATACCGCAGGGCACTGCTAGTTTAAAATAAAATTAGTACCTAAGCGTCTGCTTTTTATAATCTAAAGAATTGGTTCGAATTACCCATTTCGAAGTTTACTATTGATTTGTTGTGTATCTAATTAAATTTATTTTTCCATTGTATTGATAACTGATCAACCGTTCTCAATCTAAAATTACGAAAATAATAATATTCTCTACAAAAAATAACAATCAGGCACTGTTTTAACGATAAAAGTCTTAATTGAATTTACTATAATTTCCATATCTCTCGATATTTGTATAAAAAAAAATCTCTCACTAACCAGGTACCTCATTTGTAACCTTAAACTCCTTTGTGATAAGATAATATACAAAATCTTCAAATCAAATCAAATCATTTATTGCTTCCTTAATTTAGGTACATAAATTACATTAAATCATGGACCCAGACGGGCACTGCAAAATATTAGGAGAGAAGAAGAGGATACAATAATTTTAACATTTTTTATTATTCGTTTTTGTGTATTAAAAATATTATATTAGTTGTTTATTATAAATTTGTGGATTTGTTGCTCAGTTAACATACTTAAAACCATATCAGTATCAGTAAAAAAAATATAACGGACATAACACACTGTTTGTTATATTTTTATTCTCTACAATTCCTCACGTTTCTTCATGAGCAAATAAATGTATCTAATAATGCATCATAAATGTATGCACGCGTTTTCTTCCGCGTGTTAACTTTTTACAAGACATTCCACAGACGCTTTTTGACTAATACATAGTGCCGACTTATTACTCATCTAGTAATAAGTCGGCACTTCTAAAGAAGAAACATTTACAATTGCAATTACAGAATTGTAAAAGCGAATGACGATTAAAAATCAATCGTAGTTAATATTTTTTTGCATAACTATTGCAATTTCGTTTAACTACATTTTTATGCTTCCTTATCATCGCAATTTTAACTTAAGTATTATAAGGATATGCTAATCTATTCATTATTTTCAAAATCCTTTGCGTACCAATTTTTCCAGACCTTCTTATCTAAAGCCCTTATAACGATTGCCATAAGGTCTTACTCAAAATATATCTAATGACTGGCTATGCCCGCGGTTTCACCTGCGTTTATGAATAATGTTATACATATAAAGTCCTCGATAAATAGGCTATCAAACACTGAAATAATTATTCCAATCGGATCAGTAGTTTCTAAGATAAGCGCGTTCAACCAAACAAATAAAAAAAATGTAGCTTTATAATATCAGTAACATAACATAATAATATCATGTCCATAATCTCCGAAGGGCCTACCCCAAAGTCAACGGACAGCAGGCCCTTTTAACCAAATACAGCCAAAAACAAAACTGGGATGGGTTAGATGGAAAATTGTGAAAAAGTAATGACAAATGGCTAGCTTGTCACCTACACAATAACACACCCAATATTCGTCCAATCCAATTTTAAATAAATTTAGTATGTGAGTAAATTACGATGATTACCACCCAATTTATGCTTCACTGATTCCTCTAAGGCTCATAAGCCATTGCCATGTAACAAAAGCTACACACACCACCATAACATATTTTAAT
Source organism: Glyphodes perspectalis (assembly GCA_951394215.1). Classification (NCBI taxonomy): domain Eukaryota; kingdom Metazoa; phylum Arthropoda; class Insecta; order Lepidoptera; family Crambidae; genus Glyphodes; species Glyphodes perspectalis. The sequence goes on from OX596217.1 coordinate 14,006,137, forward strand.
GTAAAGGACTATTCATCCGCCCTAAAGCTTAACCCGAGACCAAAAAAGCTCGCAAAAAATCCACTCTCAAACACACACAGCTCTCAAAACTTATAAACGGAGCTTAAATCGCTCAAAGCTTTTTCACTCGTCGAAAGTTCAATTAGCTTATACTGAAATTTGATTGCAAAGTTCCATTGAGTCGAAGTTTTAAGACGCTTAAGTCCTTGCTCGGTGGCTCATGTTCCATGAAGTCGCTTATAAAATTATTGGTCGGTGACGTGCTCTTAAAATATCGCCTGGGCATGATGGTGAATTTATTACAGATGCCATGCAGGCTGGATTGAGCGGCAGTGTGGATGGAACTGGCGATATTATGAACGTATGGGAAATCCTAAATTATGTTTTATGAATGAGATGAAAATTATTTGTAGCGAAACATAAAAATTAAATTTCTTCATAAAATCTCATGCTCTACCACATTTATATAACTTTTTTTAGTAACTTATATCAAAAATTCAAGTATTTACCACAAAATTCGTATTTAAAGTCCTATTTTCTTAGACTATTGTAGCAGTTTAGGTGGAACATTAAGATTTAGAACAAATGTAAACAGGTAAGAGTAGTACCGCAAAGTTAAAAGAGAAGCGTTTCAAAAGCAAATCTTCTAGGTTCAGTTTAATAAATAATAAATTCTTTAGACTGACACACCAATTCCCTAGTTACAAACTAAGCTTATGCTTGTGCTATGGCTACTAGGTGGACGGATAGATATACTTAAATACGTTTATAAACATCCATAACTCGAGTACAAATGTCCACGTTCATCACACGAAACATTTGCCTCTATCGGTACCCGCAACCCTCAGTTTCGGCCAGGGTCTCAGACCACTCGACCAACGGACCAGCCAATCAACAACAAGTTTGATGATAAAAAAAATACTGACTGATAGCTGCACAATCATATACCCATAGTCAGATATACCATTAGTGTATTTACGGCATGTTCGAAAAGAAACACAGTTGGTGCGTTTTTTTAATCTTTTAGACCCAAACCAACATTAAACATTTATGATGTAGGTATAGAAACACGATTACAACTACTTTTCTATCCTCTTTGAACATAGGTAACAAAACGCATCACATCGTGACCGGCCCGCGTGACACTGCGCGTGCGCGAGCGCAGGCTGTCTATCCTGAGGTCGTTACTGCACTGGGTGAACGTATCCTCCGACCTCCGATGCAAGCCAATGAACTTGATTGAACAGTATTCAGCTTGGGGCATTCACATTTAATCTGTTCAGGCCTATTTATTTTGTAAGGGATATTTTAACATTTACCCTCCTCGGGTGTAGTCATTAGTTTGGTATCGATTCAAGCAGTTTAAGTAAGTTATTAATATTATTAGTGTAATGTCCCATGTTGGTTTGGTACTTGACTCATGTTGATCTGGGACAAAAAAAAAGAATGTGCCAACGTGGTTCTTGCTTAGCATATCGTAAAAGGCGACTAATGGTTTACGGGCTTTTGGGTATGTGACTGAGTAGGCGACGAGCTAGCCACTTGTCACTCCTTGTTCACAGCTTTCCACCATAACCAGCCCACTGTTTTATGTCGGTCTGGGACTTAAAATAATTATGCCAACTGTGGTTCTTGCCTAGCATGTCGTAAAATGCGACTAATGGTATATCGGGTTTTGGGTGTGTGATTGTGTAGGCGACAGGTTAGCCACTTGTCACTACTTTTTTACAATTTTCCATCTAACCTCGCTCAGTTTTATTTTTAGCTGAATGTGGTTGAAAGGGCCTGCTGTTCCTTTGACTCTGCTTACCCCTTCAGGGATTATGGGCGTAAAGTTATGTTTGTTTGTACGCATGATACTTTCAAGATAAAAAAGAGCTTATACCTACTACAACATCAACTAAGTGAAACTATCGAACCAAGTAAAGGGATTGACAATTAATGCACATTTAAAGCATTATTGCGATTTCTGCATTTATTACAGTGTCCTACCCGGAGTGGAGGTATGTATAGAATATGAATACGTATTTATAGTGTAGCGACAAACTCGATGGCGCATTCGGTAGTGACCCTGCCCCATGCGCCAAGAGTTGTGGGTTCAATCCCCACCCAGGACAAATGTTCGTATGATGAATACTCGTGTTTGTTTTGTGTCTGGGTGTTAATATCCAATATTTAAGTATATATTTGTAATACCACTGTTGTTTCTGATATCCGTAACACAAGTGCTTAAGCTACTTACCTCGGAGTCAGATCAATGTATGTGATGTAGTGTGATATTTATTATTATTTATTTATTTATACATAAAAATAACCAGAAACGAGAAATGAATCCTGACCATTCTAGTGAGGTCATAGCTGAACCCCCTGGAGGGTGAATGCTCTGACCTCCGATGCGCCTAACGAACGCAACGAAAGCCAACGAACTCAGCAGCCATATTTAAAATGAAAACTTTAAATTTAATCCCAAATTTAATTGATAGGAAAAATCATTAAACGTCGAAAAGTTCCTCTCACACCACTTAATAAAATTTAATGTGAAAATTACGATATTTCAGTTGATTAAGTAATTTAGTGAATACCATTAACAGTGGTTAGTAGTATTCAAGATCGGAAATTAAATTTGTAAGGTTTATGTAATATCATTAATATAACGCTATTAATTTAATCATTAATGTTAGCCATTGTTAATTATTTGTAGTCATAACTAAGCCACCCCACAACACTATTAAATTGAATTGATACCTATAAAACATGTGTATATGTACATTCAAAATAAAACAAATAAATAAATTTTCCAGACTGACACACCAATTCCCTAGTACCAAACTAAGCTTATGCTTTTACTATGAAAACTAGGTGAACGGATAGACATACTTAAATACGTATAAACATCCATGACTCGAGTACAAATGTCCATGTTCATCACACGAAACATTTTCCCCAAGCGGAATTCGAATCCGCGACCCTTTATTTCGTGGCTAGGGTCTCTAACCACTCGACTAACGGGCCAGTTCATAGTCATATAAACTTTTTATGTTTAAAAATACAAATTACAACAAATACAAAAAGTATGACTTTCAATTATAAAATAAGGATATTATTATTAAAACATATTTTTGCCATTGGCCTCTCATGGCATAATATTTAAAATGCGATATATATATTAATTTACAGTAAGGCTGTATACGCGTCGATGTCATAGCAGTTAAGTTGTTATATTGTAAAAAAGTTATTGCGAAAATACAATCTTAATGGCACAATGACCGGTGGTAGCTCAATGGTAAGGACACGCGTCTCTTAGCCGAGGAGTGCGGGTTCAAACCCGGGCATGTACCTCTAGATTTTTCAAATCTATGTACATATTTATACCACTAAGCTCGATGGTGAGGGAAAACATCGTGATGAAACCTGCAAATTCAAACAACTTTGAATTTGTAACCATGATCCAAAAATTGTCTGGCTCCCCTATCTTATGGTTACGAAGGTCAGATCGGCAGTCGCTTCAATGTAATTACCAGACTCGCTAAATCCTGGAACATGGTCTAAGCGGACCCCGTCCAAGCACGGGACATAACGCTAGGAAGATGATGATGAATCTTAATGTAACACCGTGGTCTCCACTGTTATTATTGTAATCCTCCCGAACCCTATACAGCAATATTGACATATGGTATCCTGATTAGTCACGGAACAGAAACCCTAAGTACGCAGACTAGTCTAACAAAACTGCTAAACAAATTTCCCATTCAGATATCACCTCCCAAAACACTAAGCCTCAACAATTGAATTCAGCAAGACGTCAACGTCCCGTTTTTGTCATAATTAGCTCCCACAATGTTATGCCACCTCAGCTGACACATTTAATATTCTGGTTATTCCTTAAATTGTCTCGTTCTGAAGATATATCGGTGCAGACCTACCTATTGTCCCCGGAGGACTTACAACTGAGTGTGCACATAGCCTATTATTTAGAAAATTCACCATACAATCGAAAACCTACTTTATCTACTTTAAAATACGACTCAATTCACTTTGAAGTAATTCACATTCGGTGGCGAAAATTCGCACAGTCGAAATTGAGCTCTTAATTTAACGAGTTTAAGTTTAGTTTTAAGTGTACGTGTTATGGAGTTAAGGCGTTTCGGTAGTGAGTGGAAACCGACATTGGATAAAGGGCCAGCCATTAATCGCGCTAAGATAATATCGGTTGGTAATCGTGGATTACTAAGCGATCGGTTAGTACACTGGACCGGTGGCGATGTCCTGCCCGATGTGATAAGCGGATGAATTGAAAATTAGCCAAAAATTCCAGCTAAACCGTGGGAAACCTAAAAGCCCGGTGAAATTTCAAAGGTCAAAAATTTTGTATACTTCGTTGACTTTGAGACAAAATAGTAACAACCATATATGCAGCCCTATAAAATACAAATACCCTACAATCTATTCCCATAAAAAAATATTTTACACATACATACATAACATCATGCCCACAATCCCCGAAGGGGTAGGCAGAGTCAAAGGGGCAGCATACCCCTTCAACCACATTCAGCCAAAAATAAATATTTTCATTTCATTATTGCATTTTATTTTAAAATCTAACTTTAATGTAGTCACATGTTGTAATATTTTTACAAATACTCATTTAGCTCAGCTGCCTATAATACCTTTAATGGGTATGCATTTAGTATATCTGATCAAAATAAAACCATCTTAAGAACTGGTAACATAATTTTAAATTACAATACTTATATAAGTCTAAATTAATGCGGAAGAAATTGCGAATTACTTAAAAGATGATTACAAAAAAACTCTATGAACATCACCAGATGCCCATAACTGTAGCTACAAATACCATGACTACCAAATCTTAAAAAAAGGCATCAAAATATTTCATCAAAAAAAACCTCATTAACATCACAACAAAATACCCAATTCCTCTTAATCACACATTCACAAATCCACCACATAATTAAAAGCTAAAAATGAAAAAGATAAAACGTAACCAAAGCTAAGTGGACGTATTAAAACGTCAGCCAATAGCACCATCGATCTTCGGAGCTTTAGAGCTTTCTCGGAACTCGAAAGCTCGCTCTGATTTGTATTAGCTTCGACATCAAAACATCAGTTTCTACGAAACAATACAGAACTAGACTATTTGGAATTTTTGGTATCGTGAACAGAACGGTTGGCAAAAAGAGAAGCCGGCAACAGTTTCTTTGAAAAATTTTAAACCAATAGAAAGTAGACTGAGTAGTTCGAAGCTTTTCTGAGAATTTTAATGTGCTATAAAAAGCTCTGTGGCCATTTAAGATTTTAGGCTCGCTGTTATAGAACGAGTAGGATTAAAATGTTATAATAAAGAAATAACGAAGTAAAGTTATTTTATTGGTTTATTTGATCTTGATAAGTACAGTTTACCAAAAATACATTTAAGAAAACAAAAAAAATATAATCAGATCTTAGCTGTTACATAAGACATAAGTTACTATAATAGTATGAATAATATTTAAATATTATAATGCTCCAAAGAAATCATAAGTTTTCTGATTATTTACTTTGCTTCAGGTGAGTTCTGTTTTTAGCATAATTCAGTAGAATATATCCAGATCTAATTATCTGTATCACTCATAAATCTCCCAGACATGGGATCCCACAGGGTGTAAACACGTATAATTTTTTTAAAAAAATGCATATAAATATATGCATATACATTGAAAATATAAAAAAAACTGTTGTTTCCATGCACTAAGTTAATAAGCAGAATCTGGGTTAATGAGCAGAATAATACATACATGTACATAAATATTTTAAATATCAAATAAAATTAATCTAACGAATATCCTTATACTAGTTAACCTAATTATATACAAGCAGAACCACAGACAAATGCTTGTATAATATGGCATTGTGATGAAAAACGCATAGTATCTATCCATTATATTTAAATTGAATGAAAAGTGCATATTTAAAAAAAAATATAGGTTCAATGCACTTCAAAGTGAATGTCCTCTCAAAAAAGGTTGCCCTTATATAGACTTCAGTATTTATGAAATGTCAAATAAAAAAAAAACAGTTGATAGTTAAAAAATATATTCAGAAATGAATTAGCTAAGTTTGGTTTTATATATAAAAATACATATATATTATAAAAATAAAATAAAAATATAAGAATTAATACATTCGGTTCTCTCCGTCTACCACGCTAGGGAAGTGGCGTGAAGTTTAGTTAGTAAATTAATACATAGTAACATAAAATACCATAGAAAACATCTTATTTCAAAGTAAATAGATTGATTACTATTGCATTAGAATAAAGGTCCACTAAACGCTTAAAATACAATACTGCGTGTATGAAAAGACTTATGAATGTAGAAGAAGCGAAAGATGTATGTCAGGCTCATAGCAAATGGAAGTACGTGATCTCTGCCTACCCCCATGGGAAAAAGGCGTTACATTATGTTTGTATGTATGTATGTATGAACGCTTAAACTAACTTATCAAAGACTTCAGAATCAAGACCTATTGGACCTGTATAACTAATATAGTTAATAGAAAAAAAAAACATCGTGTGCTATTTTACTGTAAAATATTTAAATTGCTTGTAAATACTGATAAAACTTAAACAATCATTCATAATAATAATTTCGTTAAGTACATGCCAAATAGAGAAATGTAACCTTATTTGATATGCAAAGCGGTCAAATACTAATCTTCTATCCGATAATATATCGGTTCTTCACCTGAAATGCGTGATACCGATTAGTATTTTACCCTTCAACGGGAAATCTAATCGAATGAATTGTTCACATAACGATTACAGAACAGTCTAGACATTACTATACTGGCTATTACAGGGTCAACGACCTTAACATTGGTATTTTGGGTCAAATATGATAATAAAATATACTTAGAGATATCTATTACGCAGCAACTGCTGTGAAATCTAACTAGACCATTCGATTATATTTTTATTCAATTTAAACAGTTTTATCAAATTGAAACAGTTAATTGTTATCGATTTTGTTTGAAAGAAAAATAAATGTTAATACCCCAGATACAATTTTTTAAACAAAGCGTTTTATCAATATATTGTTTTATAATTAGTAAATGTGTTATTTTTAGCTAAAATTTAGGTTCAAACCTTTTTTATGATTCTTAGGGCTCTCTTAATATCAGAGAAATTCTAAAACATAAGCACCCCAAAATAATTATTGTAGTCTTATCATCAAAGTTCACAACAGAGCGGTGGTAGCTAAACAATTAGAACACGCCATTCTCATGCGTGAGGTTTTCGTTCAAACCTTTTAATGTCATTTAGTTGCCGATCCATTACGAAATAGCGAGGAAACCGGCATAATCAATTAACTGCAGATAAGTAACCGCGATTCCAAATTCAATCTGAGTAGTGATTGTTCTCTTCCTCTATCTGAGGACAGAGGAAGCAAACTATCATTAATTAGTATGATTTTAACCATTGTAAGGTGAGAGCGACAATACCTAAAAGTCATTTAAAAGTAACGACTCGCTTCATCCAGGAATATGGCTTAAAAGGACCCTGACTAACAACGGAAGTTAGCACTAGAAATAAGCCTTAGATTAAAGTGACCGACAAATATAAAGACTTCTAGCTGAACTAGATACGAACTGCGACCTCTTCCCAGCCAATCGATTGAAATCGACTAATAAACTGGTGGCCGTACGCGAAACAATTAACGAAAGTTAGTCAATCAGACATCCAAGATAAGAGGTCCGCCATTACCTAGATAACATCAGAAGGGGCCCAGGCAATTACTATGCAATCTAAAGATAAATCAACAATGTACCATACAAATAGATTTTATATCTCAATAGTTCGTGTTGGCGCAAGTTTAGAGAAATTGATTATTTTGCTTGGAAATTGCGAGTACAAAATATCATATGTTTACATGAGCCTCGTTCTTTTATTTTATAAGTAGTGCAATTACCTTATTGCGAAGTTTTTTTAAAAGAGAAAATATTTAGAGTACAGAAAAATTTACAAATATGTAAGGTTGTTTGAATTATATGAATTATTTTGAAAAGCGACTTAATTTAAGGGCAGCCATGATTGATTTTAGGGATGTCATAAACTTTTTAAGAATCCTTATCCATAGCTCTTAGAAAATCCTCGCCCAGGAGCTAATTCCAAAGCTTGCGTGGGAGGATAATTGTAAAGTATAAGTGCCTAACTTAAGTCGACCTTCACCGAGCTGATAATAGAATAAAACATATTTTATCATAAATTTCGTAAATTCCAAATTAAATTATTAAAAATGAATTGGCGAAAAAAAACCTGGACTGACTATTTTTAATTATTTTTTTTCATTATTTTTATCAAAATGTTGCCTTTGCACATATAGAATCACTTGTATTACGCCACATAGAATTTAAATATTATTGTATTGTTCTAAATTTTTTGTAGTAGGGAAATCCAACATGGCGGTATAGAGTTGGAGTCAAAACTTTTAATATTTTTAAAACAATTGTTCGATGTCTTATTTTGCGGCGTATTTCTTTACAGAAATACGTTTTATGCTTTAAGTTAGGATTATTAAATCTTGATGTTGCATTTAATTAAAAATACCTTTTTTTTAATAATTAAAAGTAGACAGTTCAGAATTTTTTAGCGAACCCTTTTTTAATATATTTTCCAATATACTAATTATATGATCAGCTCAGTAAAAGTCAACTTAGGTTCTAATCTTAGACCTATATGATAAAAACAAAATACAAATAAAAAGAGACGCAAAAATACTATCAAATTCGACCAAATATTCTAGATCTGCTAAAGCGAAATCTAGACGCGTACCAATTCTGGTTATTAAGCGTTATTGCTCTTATCAAGTGCCCCGAATAAAACTAAAAGTATCACGTCTAACTCCCGATAGTGGCCAGCCACAACAACCAACCGTGCTCTTAACCTCTAAACTGGAAAGTGGGTTATTATTTTAGGATTGAAGGATGACGTGCATTCTCTTGTGGAGTAACATAGCTATCCTTATCTTATGAACTCTGTAGATAAGGACAGCCGTATATTGGTGTGGTTCTGGTACGGTCACAATATGGTATTAACACATTGAGTGATATTTCATTATACTAAGATTTATCTATACTACTATACATTGATCTGACTCCGAGGTAAGAAGCTTAAGCACTTGTGTTACGGATATCGGAAACGACAGTGGTATTACAAATAATACTTAAATATTAGATATTAACACCCAGACACAGAACAAACACAAGTATTCATCATACGAATATTTGTCCTGAGTGGGGTCCAACCCACAACTCTTGGCACATGGGGCAGGGTCACTACCAAATTGTGTTGTCTTGTGCGTGCTGATTATTGTGATCAATATTGTCTGGTTCCCCTATCTATGGGTAACGAAGGTCGTGCAGGCAGTCGCACCAATTTAATAACCAGACTCGCTAAATCCTGGAGCATGGACTAAGTGGACTCCATCGACGATGAAGACTCTATTAAACCAAGAAACCCAGTTTGCATTCTTCAGGCAACTTATATCGATGTAAAACAGCTTTGCTACCGACCCGCCGACACAGCCCGTCGAGGTAACCCGGCGTGCTTTATGAAAATAATTATGTCAGGGAAATGGGCCTGCGCGACATGTTGGCGGCATCACTCGAGCCGCAATGAATGAAGCCGCCATCTAGCCCACCGACAAAAAGTTTCCGACATATGTTGACAGGTCGGCTTTCGTGTAATGCGCTTTTTTCCGTCATACTTTCTATTTATCACCAAACCTAACCTAATAACCTAAATTTGTTTTATTTCGAAATAATTACATACAAGTACATAATGCCCCATATTTTAATGAAATGAAATTATCTTTATTTACGTAGGCTTAGATAAGCACTTATAAATCGTCAGTACATACAAATGAAAATGAAAATTTACCACCGGATTCGGAAAGTAGCTTCTACCGAGAAGAACCGGCAAGAAACTCGATAGTTACTCTTTTCATCGCCAAATTCACAATAAGTATCAATAACAATTATCAAAATTCTTAAGCTACTATGCTATACAAAGCAATTACAAATATTTGTCACTCAAAATATCTTCTATAGTATAAATAAGCTTTACTTTTATTTAAGTAAATGAACATATCTCGTAATTTTTTTCTGGCTAACCGCAAAGTCTAGGTCCATTAGTACTAAGCGAAATAATAAGCGCCAGCCAGGAAGGATACTTCTTAGCGGTGACATGTCGATTTTTTTATATATAGCGTACAATTTCATACAAATTTAGAAAATTCAAGGTAAGAAGAGGCAAGGTATGAAGAGGCATGCTCCGGTGGTTCGGACATGTGGAAAGAATGGATGACGAAAGATTGACTAAACAGATATACAATGCGAATGTGGAAGGATGTAGGAGCCGCGGAAGGCCCAGACTCACCTACCACGACCAGATTGGTCGTGTATTAAAAGAAGGTGATGTTAGGAGTCATAAAAACCGTAGAGCTTGTATGAAAAGGATTATGAATGTTAAAGAGGCGAGTTAGGGTGTGTAAGGATCGTGCCATATGGCGTTCGGTTCTCTCTGCCTACCCCGCTAGGGAAGTGGCGTAAAGTTTAGTTAGTTTTAGAAAATGTTTTTGATATACGAATGAACTTCGTACAACGCACGAGGTTATCTGTGGTACAACGTCATGTCACCGCTAGAAAGTATGACATCTTTTTTAACCGACTGCAAAAAAAAAGGGGAGGTTCTCAATTCAACAGATTTTTTTTTTTTGCATCTGCTTACATTATTGGCGCTATAAACGTGATTCTTGTGGCTTAGTAGACAAATGTCTAGAGATGACGCCACAATCATCTTCCTAGCGTTATGTCCCATGCTTAGACGGGGTCCGCTTAGACCATGATCCAGGATTTAGCGAGTCTGGTAATTACATTGAAGCGACTGCCGATCTGACGTTCCTAACCCTAAGATAGGGGAACCAGACAATTTTTGGACCATGGTTACAAATCCAAAGTTTTTGAATTTGCAGGTTTCATCACGATGTTTTCCCTCATCGTCGAGCAAGTGGTATAAATACGTACATAGATTTTGAAAAATCCATTGGTACGTGCCCGGGTTTGAACCCGCACTCCTCGGTTAAGAGGCGCGTGTCCTTACCATTGAGCTATCACCGCTCACCGAATTGAGATGCCGCCACAATAAAAGACTTCATTAATCCACATTCGCACGCTACTCTCATCGCTTGCGCCTATCCAGTTCGCGTTTAGTGCCAATAAATATTTATTACCTCAGACAGACGTAGGGATTAAGATGAAACTCAACAAATATTGTTGCGGGAAAGCACTCCTAATACAGTCACTTTGTAAGCAATTGATTTGAACGGTAGCCGCCCGTTTATTGCTGATCCTTAATGCATCATTCTTACTTAATAAAAATGCAAAAGCAAAGTCTGTCTGTCTGTCACGTTTTCAAGGTTAAACTACTTGACCAATTGTGACGATTTTATGCGGCTAACATTTTGAAGTTTTAGGATTCAAACAACTTCATCTTGGGAAATCGTATATCCTGCGGGACGGACTATAAAGTTCTATAACTGTTGTGAAAAACTAGAATAGAAATAGGCAACTCTGCTCGATTAGAATCGAGCTTAATCTAACCTAAAGAGTTGATTTTAATTTGGTCTGCATAATTATTATTTTTTTATTATATTTATGGTGATACTTGTACATTACATGTGTCATAAATATAGCATTTTAATTGACATGCTAAAATTTTTTTTTGTAGTATAAATACATAATATTTTCTAAAGGACGTGTTACTCGTAATAAACCATTTCTTCCAGGGAAACGCCGAGAACAAAAGTTAGTACGGAAAGAACTGCTAATATCTTAAAGGTCATTATCGTTATCGTTACCGAAACATTCAACTTATCACCACTGAAAACATGTTAATACGAAACAGACATTCGCGTTACCTATTTGTAAAAAAAAACCGGTTTCGAAAAACCAGATTGAACCGGTTCCCACAACCAGTTATCTTTCAATGGTCGTGTCGAAAGACTTTTAAAGCAAAATAAGTAGGTATTTACACAGCTGTTTCTTGAATCATTCTAGATTTTTCTTTGGCACAGCCATTTTGATCTTTATTTCTAAAGGTTTTACACGACAAATAATGACAATAATGCTTCATCATTGATTTGAATATTAGATGCTTCATTTCGCGGCAGGTGATTAGGACGCGATTACCCTGTGTAAACTTCAACTGAATATATTGTATATATTACTAGCGACTGTCTCGGCTCGCACTATGAGTACACTGCACAACACAATTTAAAACTATACATACAAACTCTGAATTTTGTATGTACCTCATCATCATCTTCCTAGCGTTATGTCCCGTTCTTAGACAGGGTCCGCTTAGACCAAGATCCAGGATTTAGCGAGTCTGGTAATTACATTGAAGCGACTGCCGATCTGACCTTCGTAACCCTAAGATAGGGGAACCAGACAATTTTTGGATCATGGTTACAAATCCAAAGTTGTTTGAATTTGCAGGTTTCATCACGATGTTTTCCTTCACCATCGAGCTAGTGGTATAAATACGTACATAGACTTGAAAAATCCAGAGGTACGTGCCCGGGTTCGAACCCGCACTTCTCGGTTAAGAGGCGCGTGTCCTAACCATTGAGCTACCACCGTATGTACCTATAGTTTCAAAATTTATTTTGAATCACTCTATTGTTAAGATATTTCGCATTAACAGCCTTTGCGTAGTTAAAGATCTAATTCTAAACGAACTTATATCCGTCAGTAATGTAAAAGCCAAATTTCCGCCGCCTTTAATAGAATTTTACATATTTTATGTATCACCACAGTAAAAAAACTATTTTTATGCAAGATTTAATGTAATTTCCTCTGGCTTTCCTAATAAATAAATAAATAAACAGGCAAAACTAGGGCCTTGGTTATAAATTATGTGAAGATTATACATATTAATTATTATATTCAAACATTCAGTTATCATTTTAAACTTTCGCAGAATATACATAGATACTTAAACTGATAGAAATACCATGTCAGACGGAATGAAAAAAAAAATCCATAGAATTCCATCACATCTAACATAACATAACTTAACATCACGCCCATAATCCCCGAAAGAGTAGGCAGCGTCAAAAGGGCAGCTGGGCCCTTTTACCACATTCAGCTAAAAATAAAAGTGAGCTGGGTTAGATGGAAAATTGTGAAAAAGTAGTGGGAAGTGGCAAGCTTGTCGCCTGCATAATCACATACCCAAAACCCAATATACCATTAGTCGCCTTTTACGACATGCATCCATCACATTTACAAAGTATTAAAGTATACTAGTTTCCTAATAAAGGTTTTTTCTGAGCTACTAAAACATATTTAGTATATAACTTAGGTATATAGTATGATTGACCAAGCGGACCCCGACCAGTAACAGAAAATAAAACCGAAGAGAGAAATCTAATCGCGAAAGCCCGAATTAAAAAAACCGAAATCGCCGAAATTATATCAGAATTAATGTGCAACCATAAAAGGGAAGGTCCAAGTCTTAAACCGAGTCAGGAACAACAACCTTCATTAAACGAGTGGGCCAAACAATTTTGCGTTTTAATCTCTGCTGCTTATGACGCAGTATCGCGTGCCCTGACGTCACATGACATATTGGGGTACGCAAGGAATTTAGGAAAAACAATTTCACGTAACGTTTGATTCGCGTTTCACTTGATGTCGGCAATAAACTGTGACACCCTGAGATATTGTGACCCGATGTGCGCGTGTAGGGGCGGCCTGTTTGCACTGGGCCACTTCTGTTTCCATAAATATATGTTGCTATTTTAGATTTTTAGAAGTCAAAGTCAAAGTCAAAATATTATTCATATAGGTTTGAAGGAAATACTTATAAATCGTCAATTACAGGTAAAGCCAAAGCTATATGATTCTACCGACAGTTTGGAATGTTGTATCTGTCGCAGGCAATTTGTATGATTCGGCATTTTACAAACGGCGTCGTCCGTTTAAAAACGCTTGCTGTTTTAAAATATGCCGAAGGCAAATTGTATAATGCGGTCGTTATATAATATGCCGCAAGTATTTAGTTTAGGTCAGTTAAAATAATAGGTACGACGACGAGCGAAGCGAGGAGGAGTGTTAGATACAACTGCGAACCTACAGCCAGAAACGAAGAAGAACAACCAATGTCGAAATTATAACAACTGATTGAATGAGTCGCCAATTTGCCTTCGGCATATTTCAAAACAGCGGGCGACCATACACAGAAGGATACCAGAACTCTACCATGTCAAACACCTCCGAAACTCAGAATAATGTCAGAACTCTACCTCGTCTCAACATTCAATTCCGTAGACAAACCTGGTGTTTACGGAAAAAAAAATCAAACAATCGTTATCTATGTTTCGTCGTCGTAGAGTCTGCAAGCTCGCACCTTGACAACTTATCGCGCTATCAGCGAGTTATCTAGCGGCTTGGCCCAAGTTACACGATTTGGAAGTGAAAGTGTGGTGCAAAAGATGCTAAAGGACAGAAGATTGTTTACTTTTATACAACGATGGGACATCGGATTGTAATCCGCTCTATCTGACGCTAAGCTGATGAAAACGCTCCAGCTATAAGCTGGGGCGTTTTCTTCAGCTTAGCCTGAGCCCGAAACGGTAGCGTCCCGTATTGTACTATGAACTTATGTGAAGGGCAAAATTGTAAATCGCATTATCTGACTGTGCAAGTCTGCAGTAGCCTTTTATATATTTTTACTTTTTTCTACCTTTTTGTCTATGTAAGCTATTGAATTGGTTATGCTTTTTTGATTGATTATTACACTTTTTGTTTTACTACCAAAAGAACCAGCGCCTTTCATTCCGGTAGTTTAATACTGACGCTAAGCTTATGAAAACGCTCCAGCTTATAACTCAGCCCAAGGCGGTAGCACGCCGTATCGTGCAATGAACTTTATGTGAAGGACAGAAGATTGTTTGTTTTTACACAGCGGCGGGACATCGGATTGTAATTCGCGTTATCTGACGCTAAGCTCGATCTTTATTGCGCCCAGATAAATGAACTCAACCCTTTCCGAGCGCTTTCCCTTAAACCCTCGGGTTGTGTGTCTATTTTAATTCTAACGGGTGCGGGTTAAATTTGGCCTTTTTTAACCGTAAATTAGAGGGACGTACGCCTACATGTTTAAGACCTTAAAAATATATATCTATTGTTTTAATCCTTAGTATAATATAAGTGCGAACGTTACTTTGGTCTTTTTGTCACTTCACGCTCCATCTGTGTAACCGATTGCGATAAAAATTGACACGGCTTCAAGTTCAATCGGAAAATTCAATCTTAAGAAAAGACAGGCTTTTTTTGATTTATAACTATTTTTGAAAAAATTGTTTAGATAAAATCTCTTTAGCACATAGACCCAATCGCACGCAGTAGAGTTATCTAGATAGAACAGAATATTCCCGTCTGCTGTCACTTGTTTTAAAACTGATAACTGGCCCGTTGGTCGAGTGGTTAGAGACCCTGGCCACGAAACCAAGGGTTGCGGGTTCGAATCCCGCTAGGGGCAAATGTGAACATGGACATTTGTACTCGATTCATGGATGTTTATAAACGTATTTAAGTATGTCTATCCATTCACCTAGTATCCATAGTACAAGCATAACCTTAGTTTGAGACTATGGAATTGGTGTGTCAGTCTGGAGAAAAAAGAAATAGTTTTTAAATATAAGCAGCACGGTGATGAGTTTCGCCATTTTTTAAAATGTGTTATATATTTTTTTATTTAGTTTTATTTTTGGCTGAATGTGGTTAAAGGGGCCTGCTGCCCATTTAACTCTGCCTACCTCTTCGGGGATTATGGGCGTGATGTTATGTATGTATGGAAATGTGTATTATCTCTCATGTAGGTCAAACGTTCATAACCAAAAACATTGCAAACCTAATCTCTCAAGCCAAATACAATTTAAAACCTGCCTCCTTAAGCAGTAGTAGATAGGGCTGTATCAGTCCAGGGGTCTAGTACCACCGGTTACGCTCTCTTAGAGGTAATTTTACTTTATGAGCACATTTAGCGTAATCTCGAAGCGAATTTGACGCCTCGTTGGCGAAATTTCATCGGGCCCTATACGTGAGGCGACGGAGAATTGCGACTTGGAGGCATCAAGGAAAAAGCCCGGATTGAGGGAGGCGAAAGTATTGTTTAACAGGGCCCGCTGGACCTGCCGGCCTTGTAAATTAACGGGGAGTTTGCGTGAAATGTGACTTGGTATCTTTTTAATTTGTACGGCGGTTTTCTCGTTACGCTGAAGAATGTTGTGCATAAATTCCTTATAAGTAGTTTGACAACGTATTGATGAATACATGATAGTGTATATGTCGATGATGGACACCTTGTATTATGGGCAATGCTCCGATTATATAGTTTTATTATAATTAATAAATAAAATTATACTTTAATTTATTTCCGTGTTGGTCTGGGACTATAAAATAACTTGCCAACTGTGTTTCTTGCCTAGCATGTCGTAAAGGCGACTAATGGTATATCGGGTTTTGGGTATGTAATTGTGTACGCGACAGGCTAGCGACTTGTCACTACTTTCTCACAATTTTCCATTTGACGTAAAGTTTTATTTTGGCTGAATATGGTTAAAGGGGCCTGCTACCCCTTTGACGCTGCCTACCTCTTCGGGGATTATGGGCGTGATGTTAAGTATTAAATACGTAAGTACCAAATTCAATGAAAACTTTAAAACAAGTCAGACGTTCCCAACTAACAATCTGAATATAAAACAACTTATTAAGACAAGAAAACAAGCAATAAAGAAACTCGACTACACACAAACTAATCTGAGTCCCCCGATGAGTAAAGACGTCCGATCCAACGTTTGGTTAAGGTAAAAATGCAATATCACCCGCCGATCGAGACGAGACTGGGTAAAAATGACAATATTGCGAAAGAAAATTATCCGAATTGTTAGACAAAAGTTTAATCTGGGAAATGCCGGTACGGGCGCCGTTTGGTGATACCGGGCTCAATTTGAAAATAACACCAAAAGGTAAATTACTGCTATTGTAGCATTCAAATTCACAGTCGAATTTAAGGTTCGGGTTAAAATTACTAATCACAAAATCAGTAATTTTTATTATCTAAGTTCTAAAATAACAATAAAAAACCGGCCAAGCGCGAGTCGGAATCGCGTACGAAGGGTTCTGTACCATGATCTATAAAACGGCAAAAAAACTCATGACTGTTGTAGGTATAGGAGCCTCCTTAAATATTTATTTTATTCTATTTTTTGGTATTTCTTGTTGTAGCTGCAACAGAAATACATTATCTGTGAAAATTTCAACTGTCTACCTATCACGGTTCATGAGATACAGCCTGGTGACAGACAGACGGACAGCGGAGTCTTAGTAATAGGGTCCCGTTTTACCCTTTGGGTACGGAATCCTAAAAACATGATCTTATATTTGAATTGGATTTCTTCATAGTCAGTTGACACATAAAAATTTTTTTACCACAATATATTATTATTATATTTTTCTGGATGTCACTTATCTAGTTACATCCCATTAGTTGCAAGAGTTTTTAAACTTCGGTGATATCGAACCATCACATTTAATAATTAAACCACCTTTAAACTCCACTGGCATATTCACAGAAAATCCACAAGCACAGTCTATAAAGTTTACTACTATACCAAAATTTACCTTTCAGTGCATTAAAATTACTACCAATCTAGTAGAATTTTTCAAGCTAACAACACCGCCGCCGTTATTTTAGGCATTTTCAATTATGTACCGAGCGGGTTTTTTCTCCAACGTTCGACGGTGGACAACTATGCGAGTTCGTCGGTAGGCGAAGTTTTTTTTTCGTCGCCATTTTCAAGTCGAGGCAAAGGAATGAAGCCGACGTAAAACTGAAAGGTTCCTAGATTATAAACTGCTGACAGTTTCAAATGTTTGAATACTTTAGACTTTCGTGTTGTATTATACTTAGATAAAACACTAGCGGGATATGAATACTACTTACAAGCTTACATTTCGAGCCCGAGTAATCAAGGTTTGGAAATAACCTTGTTCACAAGCTGTCAGTACTCATATACTGTTATAAATAAAAAAATATTAATAAATAAATTCTCCGGACTGACACACCAATTCCATAGTTCCAAACTAAGCTTGTGTCCAATGCTTGTCCTATGGATACTAGGTGAACGGATAGAAATACTTAAATACGTTTATTAATATCCATGACTCGAGTACAATGTTCATCACACGAAACATTTGCTTAGCGGGTTCGAACCCGCGACCCTCAGTTTCGTGGGCAGGGTCACTGACCACTCGTCCAACGCGCCTGTCATATACTATGTATAATGTATAGGCATCAGGAAAAGCGAGTGCTATTTTCAAATTATTTCTTCCCAGAAGAAAAGATTTAACCTCTAGAATGTATATAACAAAGTTTCTTACAATATATACCTAAATCTGGCTCAATCCATACAGGAATAGGGATGATTCCCTATTCCTGATTAATGCAGTCATCAGACTGCATTAAAAAAATAAAATTCTATTTAGTCCGTCAGAGTATACAAAAATACTAGCCACATATTTTTCGCTTTATCAAATTAACAAAATCCCACAAAGATAAAGAGCATCAATGTTTAGGAGTGGGGGCTTGCGACGTCACTATTTATTAAAAATTGTACGAAAGTGTGACGTAACGCGCAACTTGAATGCATTGTATCTTAGTCAATGTATGTTTGACAAATAAATAAAAAAATACGTATTCAATATTTTTTTATAATCTAACTGACGGACTAAACAGAATTTTTTAGTCATCTTGCCTATTGTTGAACACATATAAAAAAAACTGCTAATACCTACATAAATACTATAAAGTAGCTAAATATAAAAACAGACTGGATAGTTTAATTACGGAATATTCGTAGCAACTAAAAACTGCATTATGCATGTATTATTAATCGTTTTATATTAAAGTATAACCAAAGTACATTAACGTATAGTAACGTGCGTATAATAAAAATACGACAGCTCAAAATCTAGCCTAAACTTAAACCAGTAATTTTAAATATAATATAATTTATTATATTTTTTACGCCTTTCATTGAAAACACTTCAAATTGTTAGACTATTTATTCAATTGTTATTTATTCATTAAACTATGTATATTTAAAAAAAGCTATCCTTTTTTAGACAATATTGTTTCTCTTATTACTAAAATGATAACAGATTTACAAATTAAACTTAAAACTACATAAAACAATTAAAACTGCTTTTTTTTAATGAATTATTAATGATTATATCGACATTCATATAAATTGATTTTTAAATATAGTTGACTATTTAAGAACTGAAATCATTCATTACTGAACCCTAAAAGGGATAAAATGCCTCGAAATTTCCCCGTCTAAGAAAGAAAAACTAGAGACCGTCCAAGTCACCTTTCATTCTTTAACAATTTGTAAGCTTCAAGACGGCCGAGAAAAAAAGCGCTTAACTTTGAAATTACAAAAAAGGCGCCACCAATAACAAGTTTCGTCTAGTTTGAATTTTAATAAAGTCGTGCCGTGTAAAGTTACTGATCTCAACTTGTTCAGACCGGCTGCAGTTTAAGGGTCACGGCAAATTGCTTTGACTGGTGTTTTTTTAGGGAATACTTCCAAGTGTTAAGTAACTTAATGATCCGTTAGATTATGTTTGTATATCTAAAAACTAAATCACTTTCTTATCTGATAGACCAAAATTTAAAAATAACAGCAAAAGATGACGACTTTTGAGCGATCTTCCAAGTAGATTCTAAGGAAAACAAAAACAAAATTTCCCGCTGAGTGCACAGTACAGCTGGAGGTGAGTCCGACTTCTCATGAAGGCTCAGGGAAGAGAAAAAAACAACGAAAAAACTCTTACTGAAGACGGTGCTCAACACAGCTGGAGGGGGGTCCAGTTTTGGAGAAAGAGTGCGATATTCCAAGTACTTAGTTACATACAAAGATAAAAAAAATATATATGACCAATAAACTTAATTACAGTATATGCTCAGTGTAGGCAAAGACCTGTGCGACTTTTGACGAAAAGCGCGATCTCTAAGTAGTTTCTAAGTAATGTTAATTGAAAAATCGCTGAGTTCAGTGCTCAGTACAGCAAGAGGTGAGCTTTAGTGATGAAGGCTCAGTAAAGATGTACGACTTTTGGTGAAGAGCGTCCACGTACTTTCTGAGAGAGAAAAACAACAACAAAAAAACTCCCACTGAGGACTGTGCGTAATACAGCTTTTGATAAAGAGTGCGACATCTCAAGTAGTCACTAAAATAAAAAAGAGATATGAACAAGAAACTCAATTACAGTACATGCTCAGTGTGTATTAGGCAAAGATTTGCATAAAAAAGAGCACGATCTCCAAGTAGTTTCTGAGAGAAAAAAACAACAATAAATCTTCCACTGAGGACGGTGCCCCAGCTGGAGGGTAGTCCAGCTTTTGAAAAAGAGCGCGATCTCCGAGTAGTTTCCGGGAGAAAAAAAACAACAAAAAAAACTCCCATTGATGACGGTGCTTAAAACAGCTGACCAGCTTTTGATGAAGAGTGTGACATCTCAAGTAGATACTAAGATAAAAAATATTAACAAGAAGCTTAATTACAGTACATGCTCAGTATAGGCAAAGATATGTTCGAGTTTTGACAAAGAGCGCGATCTCCAAATAGTTTCTAAATAATAATAAGTGAAAAAAAAAATCATTTTCGCTGAGTTCAGTGCTCAGTACAGCAAAAGGTGAGCCCTTGTAATAAAAGCTCGGTAAAGATGTGCGACTTTTAGTGAAGAGCGTCCAAGTAGTTTCGGAGAGAAAAAAACAACAACAAAAAAACTCCCACTAAGGACAGTGCTCAATACAGCTGGAGGAGTCCAGCTTTTGATAAAGAGTGCGACATCTCAAGTAGTTACTAAGATAAAAAAAATATATATGAACAAGATGTGTGTGAGTTTTGACGAAGAGCGCGATCTCCAAGTAGTTTCTAAGTAAAAAGTAGTAAGTGAAAGAAAAAACAAAAAATAAAGATTTCCGGCTGAGTACAGTGTTCAGGTCAGCTGGAGACATCTCCAGCTGACCTGAGCACTGTCCGGCATTCGATAAATAAATGTCTCAAGTAGATAATAAGATGAAAAGATGATGAACTAAAACCACTGATTACTCGCTAAGGACAGCGCCCCGTACACGGTAGGGGCTTTTTGACAAAGAAAACGAGGCGCTATCCACTGCTATCATCATCATTTCATTACGCCCGCAATCCCCAATAGGATAGGCAGAGTAAAAGAAGCACTAAAGCTCCTCAAACCACATTTAGCCAAAAAATTAGGCTGCGATGGGTTAGTTGAAAAAATTGTGAAAAAATAGTGACAAGTGTCTTGCTCGCCGCCTAATCAATCACAAACCCAAAATGCTCACTAAACCATTAGTCGCCTTTTACGACATGCTAGGCAAGAAAAACAGTTGGCACATTCTTTTATAGTCCCAGACCAACATGGGACCACCGTTATCTACCTTAATCACACTATTTACTCGTTTCGTTGTGTATCCTTAATCCATATATTGGTGAAAGACTCGTCAGTGACCTCATAATCTTCCTAGTGTTAGTCCTTAGTCGGGGTCTGCTTAGACCATGATCCAGGATTTAGCAAATCTGGTAATGACATTAAAGCGACTGACAATGTGACCTTTATAGCCCTTAAATAAAGTATCGGGCAATCTGGATCGTGAATATACATCCATAGTTGTTGAGTGTACAGAATTCATCGGGATGTTTTTGATCTGACAAATAAAATCCGACTCAAAAGTCTCAACCTGTCGCAACATGTTCTCAAATGTAAACACAGTCCCGTCCCTGTCAGACCATAAGGAAAACGGGACTTATTCAACCTCACAGTTCCCGTGTGCCAATTTTAATTAAGACCCCGGCTTATTTCAAAACACAAAGAGCGTCTGTTCATTAGACACACAATCTTGCCACTGAGGCTAAGTCCGTTGACACTTCAGCTAGGGGTGGAAAAAAATTGCAGTGAATCAATGAAGCAATAGACATCATTCATCTTTGACATACCTATGCCAACAATCCCTGAAAGAGTAGACAAATTCAAAGAAGCATACAAGCTCTTTTTAACAATTTTAGCAAAACAAATAATTAAGTTAGATGAAAAACTGTGAAAACATAGGAATTAGCTTGTCTACATAACCACAAACCCAAAATCGAATACGCCATTAGTCGCCTTTTACGACATGCTAGGCCAGAAACACAGTTGGTACATTCTTTTTAGGTCCCAGACCAACATGGGACATATTTTAAATATGGGTATGATGGATGTGAACATTTGGGTGTTTATTACTCACTCAGCACAACAATAAAGTATTATCTCAATCAAAATAAAGATAATTGAAGAGTTACCACGAAATATGGAAAACAAAAATAAAGTACTTCAAACACCCTATATTTTGATGAAACTCTCAATTTCCACGCGATATCATCATAAACAAATCTCAACAATTGCTTTGATTGCTAACAACCAAAAAAAAAACGAACAGGACCAGCTGACAATAAATAAACAAAATAGTCGCAAATCGAATTATGCCGTGCACCCCTAACGCCAGCAAGGATTATCTACCAAAACACCAGCGACTCTCACAAAGGGGGGGGATCTAGAAAAAAAGATTTAATAGCGCCCCTTGTACGAACAGTCTATTTGGCTTGGAGTCATAACTTGAGCCGGGAATAAGGCGCGGGCCCGTACGGAGAAACAATAATAAAAATAATAAATCCCCTTCAAAGCCTTCTGACAGACGCGAAACTATTCGCCGACAAATTCTAGGGTGACAATCTGAGCGGGAATTCGTAAAGTACGCTGGTAGCTAGATTTTCGAAGTTGGTTTGAAAATGCAATTTTTTTACTTACAAATTACATTAAAATTGAACTATAAAAATAACATTTCTATGGGTCAATTTTAATATTAATATTACATATAATGCAAAAAAAAATAACGCAGCCAATATGCACCTACTTTCCGAAAATCTCTAGTCGTGTTGAAAACAAAAAAATAGACGAAAAAATTTACCATTTGCAATATTTTCTTAAACAATACAAAATATAAAGCTAGTATACAATTTTAAGTAATTATGCCATTAAAACTACTACATAAAAAAAAATAAACGTACTATTAACTGCACGCTACTTCCCTTGCGGGACAGGCAATGAAATAAATATATTTACTGACTTCATCTAAATAAATTGTTGAAAAGCATTTGCATACGGTATGCAGTTGCTTTCAAACAATTTATACAAGACATTCAAATAGAAACAACGTCCAATCTATCCATCTAAGACTCATAACCAGACACACCCTACCTAAATCCCGTCACCACCAACGCCTGCGAATCCAAACGTATATGGGAGAAAATTTTGTTTTACACGCGAAAATGGAAAATTTCTCCTTTCGGCAGCGACTCGGGAACGGACGGGAACAGACGGGAACAATTGAGAGGCGCATGACAGCTCCACAATTGACTGTTCCACGGTTTGAGCTTTCAAAGAGACGTCTTTCAAGACTTTCTATAATACTTTGCATATTTAACTGGTCTTAATGTTTAAAATTTATATACGAAGCACGGACTAGTAAAAAAAGAAGGACTCCGCGTTAATAACTAGACATTGAAGCTCCTCAGGTGCTCCACTTGACACGCAACTTACGTCACACATTAACAAATTAAGAGCTCCACATGACAGATATCCCATATCTGGTATCCATGAGTATCTCACTCACACATGCATAAACGTAGCTTCACGCTATAGTATGGTAGCGTGGAGTCCTTCTTTTTTTACTAGTCCGTGATACGAAGCTAGAACCGCGAAAGTAGTGTATTTTTTATGTTATCTCAGTGTCATCAATTTGTGATGTTTTAGTTCTAAAATCCTTACACCACAGATTAAAGTATCCACTGGGAAACCTCTCTTCTGATATCAGAACAAATATTTTTTTTTAATATACAGTTCGATATAATCCATCTTTTAATTTCAATATATCGACAGTTTAATTTAATCGAATATTTTTCTCAGTAATATAATTTGAATTTTGTAATCTAAAAATTATAACTAACATTTACGCCATTGATCGATTCTATAGAATATCTCTAGTTTTATAAAATATGAAAATACACTTGATAACGCTATTTGGTATTTTAATTACAATATCTTATAGTAACCCGTATTGCAATTAAAGTTATTTACGGGTTATAATTTTTAACCTGACCGTTAGAAACACTACCCTTATACTTTTTTTTTTATTTCCCATCCAACCCAACAAATATATATATAACTTAATAACTCCTTAGACGTGATGCGGGTTTATTTAAATCTAAGATCGTTACATTAACTGCATCTGCCAAGAAAAAACTCCCTCATAAAAATCTTCAACGTCCTTTCCAGTTCCCCAGTTAAATATTCCGCACTTATCGGCTCGGAACTAGTCTGCAATAAATCTTTGCACCAAAATCTATTATTATGTTAAAGAGTGCAGTTTTTGCGCATTCGGTGCGGATATAAACATGCCGAGTGTCGCGCGTGCATCCTTCCTGCGACGCACACAGTCTATACACGAACAGTACCTTTACAGTAATTATAATATTTTTTATTTGAGACCAGATTATGTGACGGTGTAATTGTAAGCACTGATAGTTTATAATCTATCAACATCAAACCGTCAGGTGCAAAACATTAAGGAGTGTCAAACTTGTACACCATATTGCATCCTACCATTTTGAAAGACATCGTTCTACACATTCTGAAATTCACCAAACAATAAACAACGGTCATCCCAAAAAAAAATATATTTATATGTCGGAATCACCGCGATACCAGCGCCATCTTTATTGAAAGAGTAAGCGGTACGCCAGCTTGCCTAGCGACGCCTAGCAGAGTATGACGTAGCAGTCAGCGAGAGGAAGCTCACTTTCGGCTCATCGCTCTCAGGCTGTGAATCTCTAGAAACTGCCGCGTTCCCTTGCGATGGAGTGGCTCATTGCAGAAATAGTGAACCGGCTGTGCCTTTTCCGACATATAGATACTTCTTTACAGCCAATCTCAGCTTCAGCCAATGCTACTATGTTATTTAATCATTGAGAAGTCCAAAACCAACCATTTAGATCCCGCCATCCTAAGCATATAGAAGTTCATACGTCCTGTACGGCCGCAGATTTTAAAGTGCATTTTGCGGGACTTCATATAGATAGAACGTAAGAACTTGTAATGACTAACGATGGTACGAAGAGTCATACTGGATGGACTAGCTCTAAGATGATTCTGTCTAATTCCTGAATCGTTTAGAAATAGCTACCTCAGAACAAAGACTCAGCCCACTGCAAGTCTAAGACCATTCGCCTGCACTATAGCCTGGCACAGAGGAATTCTCGTTACAGTATCCGAGATAAAGTTAAAATATTATCGCGCCGGATCGAAGCGCGCGTCTCGCTCCACGCGAATAAATGCGCTAATACATTCCGAAAACAACAGTTCAATTTTCCCTTTGCTTCCTCCAGAGTTAGGGTTGGAAAAGGAGATTAGCGCTGGATTTTTCTAGAACTAAACGAGACGTTGGGGGGCTGTGTAAGGTAACGCGATTGTTATTCCAATGAACATTTGTATGAATGAAATAATGTGTGTTTATATGAATAAAGACTTTTACAAAGTTCTTTACTCCAGAGGCATAATATGGGTGCCAGAATTTGAAACAAATTTCTCACATATGTGGTACCTACTTTTTGCCAGAACTACCACTAATCTGTATCCTTCAAATAGAAACTTGCAAAAAAATCTCTTTAAATTAAAAATCAGCCTCATGATCGTTTGCACATAGCTATCTCTTAATCTTTTAACCATACTTTACTTTAAATACTACTTACAGATAGTAATTATAATAAAAATATTGTCCTCCTAACCGATATCGGTTACGGCAGCCAATCTCAACGAGGATTAGCCATCTGCGCAGGAGATATTATAGTGCACAAGTGTGTGCGCAAACACAGGTGCACTCTCTATTCCTTTACTCTCATATTCCGGTGAGACGGCAATTCGACATGACCGGAGAGAGGTTAGGCGCAGGACCAACGGCTTAACGTGCTTTTCGAGGCACGGGGGTGATTAAACCGCTAACTTCCTGAATCTGGGCTGTTACTGAGTAAATTGGATATTGAAATACCCAGTCACAAATTTTTGGCCCAACCCGGGATTTGAACCCGGGACTTCTTGGTCCTTAGGCAGCGCATGCTACCACTAGACCAATGAGGCAGTCAAATGTAGTTACAGATAGCAATAGCCAAACAAGAAGCACACGTTTCAGAATTTCCAAAACAAGCCTTTTAATTACGTTTGCATATTCGATGATAAGAAACGAACTTATATAACTAAATCAACATCAATCAATCCGATCAACAACAACACCATTGAGAGACATAGGTACAGCTGAAACACAAATTCAAAGTGGTACAAATAAATAAATATTAGACTACATCACATACTTTGATCTGACTCCGAGGTAAGTAGCTTAAGCACTTGTGTTACGGATATCAGAATCAATCTGATCAATCGGATATCAGAATTAAATATTGGATATTAACATCCAGACACACTGGTTCCCCTATGTAAGGGTTACGAAGGTCAGATCGGCAGTCGCTTCAATGTAATTACCAGACTCGCTAAATCCTGGATCATGGTCTAAGCGGACCCCGTCTAAGCACGGGACATAACGCTAGGAAGATGATGATGATTAACATCCAGACACAGAAGAAACAAAAGTATTCATCAAACGAATGTTTATACTGGGTGGATATTGAACCTACAACTCTTGGCGCATGGGGCAGATTCACTACCGAGTGAGCCATCGAGCTTGTCAAATCGGTATAACCCTATGAACTTAGCCTTGAAAAGACTTTATCAACAGAATCCCTGAACGCTTCACAAAATTGGTTTGCGCCAGAGCATAGTTGTAAGACAAGAAGTCTTAATTTAGTCTGCGGCGCACCTGCTATACCACTCAGAGTAATTTAGGACGGCGAGCCTTACTCAAACTGAAAGTTATTCGATAGAAAGCCACAGCACAAACTTATATCTTATATGAATACGGAGTTTCGTACGTATTTCGTTGAAAGGCGCTAATTTCATCACGTAAAGCGAGGATACATTTTGTGGATAAATATGCACGTTTGCTAAAAAGTTGTCTTCAAAATTAGGGAGGGAATTAGGGATTTTTTTAGTTCATACTTTTGCGATATATAGTTTAGCTTTTATTATAGTTAACAATGAGTAGATTAGTAAATAATGATTTAAATCATCTCCTTAAATGTAAAAGTCTCTATTTAATCTATACATATAAAACACTTTGTCCTGACTGACTGACGGATCAATGCACAGCCTAAAACGCTGATTGTAGAGCCCTAAAACTTGAAGGGTGTGTTCATTGTATGACGTAGCCATCCGATAAGAAAGGATTTTTAAACATTTCTTCCCTAAAGGGGTAAAAAAGGGGGGAAAAATTTGTATGGGACAACGTGATTCCTTGGTCCAATCTATTTCAGATTTTGTAAAAACATTATTAACGAAATTCACTTCTACGAGGACGAAGTCGCGTGCAAAAGCTAGGACTACTATAAAGAGTAACTAAATTTTTGTATCGAATGATCCTAATTGTTTATAAGTATAGATAGTTACTATTAATCATAATATGATTTACAACTGTCCGGATCTGTAATCTATATTTTGAACAAGTATATTATATAGTATTTTTATTTAATGCCAAAAATGTTCCAATTTGCCCTTACCTTTCCCAACCATTACACTCTCAACGGAATCATAGAGATTTGAGCGTGACCTCCGGCGGATTCCTTAAATATTCCGGGCACACTCGACCACCACTAGAATCCCGGATCCCGGATCCCGGGGCGCACCCGTATTTTTCCGGTTTCCCCGGCGAGCGGGTCTAGCTCGCGTGGTATTTAGACGCACGTCTACGTTATTAGAATGTGCAGGTTAGCTCCACTTTGACTATTTTGGTCTTAAAAGATAGACCGCTTTTGAGAAAATACATGCACATTTTTGGTGAATCTTGACGTAGGTACCCTATGATGTATTTTAAGGAAACACTGACGCCACTTATTGGTTTAGACATGGATTGCGAAAGATATGCACCCCACAACAGGATATTATAGTTGTTAAGAAAATATATTTGTCTTCTAAGTTTTGTGGTCTTTTCTCGACTGACTTATTTCTACAGTAATTGTTAAATAATGTATTCTTAAAACGTTATTTATTTAAAATATAAAGAAAAAAAATAGCACTTATGTTGCAATGTGGTTTTTTAGCTTTTTGACTACAAACCAACTTTAGATAACACTTGGTAAAACGTCACTTTTCCTAGCTGACCTAATGTGCTTAATTATTTTTTCTTTCCTACAACTTGAAAGAACCACGGCCTTCACCGATTTCAAACAAGTCCCTTACTTACAAAAATGAGATACTTAACAATAAGATTCTTGGAGATATCCTCAAACGTTACCCGCTCACGGTTTTTAACGGAACAGCTCCATCTATTGGCCAATATTGAGTGTCAGGTCTGCATTGAACCCGATCCGTCTC
Source organism: Glyphodes perspectalis (assembly GCA_951394215.1). Taxonomy (NCBI): domain Eukaryota; kingdom Metazoa; phylum Arthropoda; class Insecta; order Lepidoptera; family Crambidae; genus Glyphodes; species Glyphodes perspectalis. The sequence goes on from OX596217.1 coordinate 14,034,862, forward strand.
AAAACAAATCGCTCGTTACGTCTCGTCGCCAACAGCCCCGGCGATGCCCTCTACAAAAAGGTAAAGAAATAAAGTTATTAGCGAATTGTGATACTTTATTGTATATACCCTATAATAAAACTTCAAATACTTACAGTAACGTTCTCAGAAATATCCTCAAACTGACCCAGCACAATTCCAAGGCTGCAGTCGCGCCTAGATCGGTCTCAAGGCGGATCGCCCACCCCGTCTCGCCACAAACAGCTCCAGCGATACCCTTTACAAAAAGAGTCAGATATAAATTTGTCAGCGACGCGTGTATACCTATAAAGTAATATTATACCTAATAATTAATAACAAACCTTTAGACACTTACAGTAAGATTCTAAAAATCTTCTCAAACCGCCCTTGCACAGTACATGGTATTTAACAGACAGGGTCCATTCACTGGCCGATATTAGAATGTCTGATCGGTCTCAAAGCGGATCGCCCGTTCCGTCTCGTCACAAACGGCTCCGGCGATTCCTTCCACGTGTGCTAGGTTCGGTGCGGCGATGCGAGGCGGTTGTTGTGCACTGAAAAACGGTATTGTATTCAAAGGAAATAGCTTCAAAGAGTATTCTAAGCTACTAGATAGCAAGATGTATTATTTATAAAAGATTTTATAATCCACAGCATTTATTGAAAAATACATCATTAATCAAACTTTTCAAGTAGGTGAGCGTACATGAGTTAACAGATTTTTAACAAATGAACAATAGGGATGATGACTGCATTAAAAAACGATAATTCTATTTAGTCCGTTAGTTAGATTATACAAAAATACTAGACACATATTTTTCGCTTTATCAAATTAACAAAAAATCACAAGGTTAAAGAGCGTCAAAGTTTTGGAGTGGGGGCTTGCGACGTCACTATTTGGTAAAAATTGTACGAAAATATGACGTCACGCGCAACTTGAATGCATTGTATATTCGTCAATGTTTGTGTGACAAATAAATAAAAAAATACGTGTTCAATATTTTTTTATAATCTAACTGACGGACTAATCAGAATTTTTTAGTCATCTAGCCTATTATTTAATTAACACTTATAAAATTTCATCAACCAATCAAGAAAATAACCAAACAAATCGAAATTGGAGTTCGGAAAGATGGAAATTTATTACTATAAGACCATAATCGGCAAAAAATTTCATCGACCGATATCGGAAATAGCCAAAAAAAATGTATATATAAAAAAAATGCCTGGTTAACTATTAAGAGATTCCTAAACCTAACTATTTATTCATAACAATGTTTATGTTAATATTTATTCATAACAAACCGACTTATAAGCCAAACTTGCCACCTTCATACAAGATACATAGCTAGCACCTATTTCGCAGTATATTCTGTACGGGCACAATCAGCAGAGGTTGTAAGCCCGTCTTAGCTGGGCTTATATCGTGGGCAAGTGAGCAACGCGCCGGCATTGTAAGGCTCTCTATAAGACTTAAACTTACACATTTTGGGTAGAGGCAGTGTGCATTGTTGCAAAAGGCATGAAGGTAGCTTCGAAAACTGTATTTGCTTGTGATATCTAATTTTCAATTTGAGTAAATAATTATTCTCAAGAAAACAGAATGAAATAAAAAATGCCTCAATTTAAAATAAACGAATTTTAAAGAAACGAAATTAGTTCCTATCTATTGTAAAATAGCTTGAGATTTTTAAGTGTTTTTAAGCTAACATACACTTATAAACATTTTTGATTTTTGAACAGTTTTATGGAAATCAAAATTATTTGTCTTGGTTCAGGGAGAAAACCTAGATAGATAGAAGATATACACTTAGTCTTAGTAAATTAATTAAAATGCTACAAAAATACTCAAGTCTACAAATAAAGTCAGATCTTCAGTAACCAAAAACAGATTAAGAAGTTGGTGAATACTTACTTGAGCTTCTACTTCTTAAATACGATATCCTAACTATGCAATGTGATTAAATCTATGTTTTTTTATCGTAACTATTATATTTTCACATGCAACGTAATTTTTGCAAAATAAACAATGAGACAAACTTGTATTTGGATTCACCATTTTGAATGAGTCATGTCAACGCGTTAGAATGTTATTCTTTTTCTTTTTATTGATAGGCAGTACTACTTATTTGAAAAAAGAAGCAAAAAGAAGCAATACTTAGATTTTTATGATAGTTTTTAGTAACGAATAAGGTTCAATAAAACATTATTCTATAATGTTTTCTTTACCATTAGCACGGAATATCATTTGCGTACATCCTTATAAGGTATCGTTTATAAAAGAATATGTCAATGGACAGTTTGTCTACTGTTTAAAAATGGTGCTTTAGTTTCATTGTTTGTTAAATTAATTAAATTGGCTGTAAGATAACTACAAAATCAATTTAACTATAGTTTAAATTAATGTTTTTTTAATTAGAATTAATTATAGTTGCGATTGAAGTCAAATTATATAAAAAAAAAGTTATGTAAAAGACCTAAAAATTGTGTTAATTTGCATTAAATTAATTTTGTTTGACCAGAAAGATAATTTAGTTGTCATACAAACGTCATCTACAATAAAATGTAATACAAGCGAATGTAAACTCTATCTCCACAATTCAAGACTCATAATCGTCTACAGGACAATTAAATCCCCCCACTTCGTATTAATAGTCCGCGCCCTTTGCAATATCGCGATGACTTGAATAGTCTAAGATCCGTTGTAAAAAAGATATACCCTCATCTTTTATTTATTTTGATGAATAAAAATACATAGGTACATACATAACATCACGCCCATAATCCCCGAAGGGGATGCAGAGTCAAAGGGGCAGCATGCCCCATCAACCACATTCAGCCAAAAATAAAGCCGGGTTGGGTTAGATGGAAAAATGAATAAAAATAAAGATAATATACTAGTTGATTAGATAATTTTGAGATAGCCACTTTAGACACGTAGGTTTCGCATAAACTCATTAATTCTAAGGAACCTATTCAAAGGGTTTTAGAAAAAGATCCAATTTTTTTTTACTCTCCATACAAAAGCCAATTCATCATCATCTTCCTAGCGTTATGTCCCGTGCTTAGACAGGGTCCGCTTAGACCATGATCCAGGATTTAGCGAGTCTGGTAATTACATTGGAGCGACTGCCGATCTGACCTTCGTAAGCCTAAGATAGGGGAACCAGACAATTTTTGGATCATGGTTACAAATTCAAAGTTGTTTGAATTTGCAGGTTTCATCACGATGTTTTCCCTCACCGTCGAGCTAGTGGTATAAATATGTACATAGATTTTTTAAAATCTAGAGGTACATGCCCGGGTTTGAACCCGCACTCCTCGGTTAAGAGGCGCGTGTCCTTACCATTGAGCTACCACCGCTCTATACAAAAGCCAATTATAGTACGAAAAAAAAAAAAATTCTAAAATGCTTTTAATTAATTCTATAAAATTATGAGGTAAATAAGTAACAGTTTTCGCATAAAATAACAATTACCCTGTATTTTTTTTACCAGATCTCGCACTATAAGCGGCTCCATACATAAATCCGCTGTAGGAACAGCGTTCATACTTTCGCAAGAATTTCACATTTGCATACTAATTCAACAGATGTCGTTTCAGCGGCAATCCTCGGCATTGCGTTATAATGTTCTGTCTGTGTCGGCTATTTACGTCGCGATGTAGGCTCCGAGCCAGAGGGGGAGGATTTTCAGCCTGGTCGTGTCATGGTACGAACATACTCAGTATGATCTGATATTCTTGGGTGAGAGATGTGAGGATCGGATGATGCGTCAATAGGAATGATGACTTCAAATGTGGCTTAATCCCAAGACGTATCTATGAGTAAAAAAAATCATCCTCATAAATGTTCTCCTTTACGGCCGAGCAATTGGTGTAAATCCGTACGTAGACAAAAATCCAGAGGCACTGCTGGCTGGAAACCGAGAGTCGCGGGTTCGAATCTCGCTAGGGGCAAATGTTTCGTGTGATGAACATGGACATTTTTACTCGAGTAATGGATGTTTATAAACGTATGTAAGCATCCGTTCACCTAGTATCCATTGCACAAGCATAAGCTCAGTTTGGAACTAGGGAATTGGTGTGTCAGTTTGGAGAAGTTAAAAATTAAGTTACTGCCGAGATTTGAACCTGAATCTTGCGCATATAAGGCGCATATCCCTATCAATGTGCTACCACTGCATCTATTCATGAAGTAGTTAAATGCTGTTAACTATGCCATTACTTTAGATACTCTCCACTTTGCAGGTATAAAACATTTCTTTATATTAATAAATTTATACAAGCAAACCCAACGGCTGACACTAGTTACGCCAAGAGATTTGCCACTAGGTACACCTTTAGGTATTGCTCCATAAAAGCAAGCTTCATTGAACTCCATGGTACAACCTACCATTAACTTTACTCCCCAGGAATAAAGTCCAAAATCGTAGAGCTCCAACGCAACCCTTTTACTGTTTTCCTTTCCCAATCTTTCACGGCAACGATGACAGGAATGCTAATCTTTTTGCCCCGTTATTATCGTCCCGGATTAAAAAACCTGGAATACCGGGCGCAGTCCAGATTCCGAGGATGACTCCTTCCCTCGCAGGTGTTTGTTGATGATTAAAATTGTGCTGACTCGGTATTTTTATGAGTCTTCAGTGGCTTGGTTTTTAATCCTCTCCGAATTGGTAATAACACGAACTAGGGTGTGGATTAGGTCCTGGTTTAAATAACTTGGAAGTTAAAAAGATGTCTTAGAATACATTTATGCCTAAAAACATGGCAATTCCTCTGGTGAAGCAAATGTCCTCAGGATGTTTGTTTGTCTACTTAAGTATATCAATAAATAAATAATCTATATATATGTTGGAGCAGTGGTAGCTCAATGGTAAGGACACGCGCCTTTTAATCGAGAAGTGGGGGCTTAAACCTCTGGATTTTTCAAGTCTATGTACGTATTTATACCACTAGCTCGACGGTGAAGGAAATCATCGTGATGAAACCTGCAAATTCAAACAACTTTGGATTTGTAACCATGATCCAAAAATTGTCTGGTTCCCCTATCTTAGGGTAACGAAGATCAGATCGGCAGTCGCTTCAATGTAATTACCAGACTCGCTAAATCCTGGATCATGGTCTAAGTGGACCCCGTCTTAGCACGGGACATAACGCTAGGAAGATGATGATATATGTTGTTGATAATACATACATCATACATACGTAACTTCACGCCCGTAATCCCCGAAGGGGTAGGCAGAGTCAAAGGACAGTAGGCCCCTTCAACCATATTCAGCCAAATATAAAACTGGGCTGGGTTTGTTGGAGAATTGTGAAAAAGTAGTGACAAGTAGCTAGCTCTCGCCAACACAATTATATACCCTAAATCCCATATACTTTAGACTCCTTTTACGACATGCTAGGCAAGAACCACAGTTGGCACATTCTTTTTTTTTTTTTCCCAGATCAACATGGGCCAAATCCCAAACCAACATCTAAGATACTGTACCTTAACTCAAAGGGTGTGGTTTTGTATTAAAAAAAATGTGATATATTATTTCCATTGAATTTATTCTAGAATATTTTCAATTATGACAGAACCTAGTCATAGATTAATGTTTTAAACTCAACTCATTTTTTAATTAGCAGGTGCTTGGAGTACAAATCAAAATTGATTAACGCTATCATTGACAAATTTATATCTCCGAAGAGGAAAAGTCGATGCCATAAAGTCTTAACAGGGGAATAAAAACGCGTAATCGTGTTTAATTAAAAGCGGGCGACGCCGGGTGCCCGATTAGGCTCGTTTGGGGAGCGCTCGTAAAAAACCGGGATATGACGGACATAGCCCGGGACATTGCACACTTGACGAATGAATACCGGGGCTGATATTGGGAGGTTTAATTGTTTTTAATTAAAGCACTATGAAAAAAGAATATAAATACTCTTCAAATATCGCTATGATTTTGAAATTTTTGTGATATCATCATCTTCTTAGCGTCATGTCCGTGCTTAGCCGGGGTCCGCTTAGACCATGATCCGGGATTTAGCGAGTCTAGTTATTACATTGAAGCGACTGCCGATTTGACCTTCGAAACACTTATATAGGAGAATCAGACAATCTGCTTTATAGTATTTCACCCCCATAGTTCAAATACAAATTCAAATTTAAAATCTCTTTTTTATGTAGACTTCAAAAGTTTCATCACGATGTTTTCCCTCATCAAGTCAATAGCTTAAATATGTACCTACACAGATTTAAAATATCTAGAGGTTCATACTCGGTTTTTTGATCACGCAACCCTTGTAAATGAGGCGCATACCCCTACCATTAAGCTTCCTTCGCACCTTCCATGGGAAAAAAAAATACTAAAATACCCTAATCCGTGAACATTCTCCCTGTGAATATTAGAAGCCGTGTCAAACAATTTCCTACGAAGGTTTACGAGCTTTTTAAAAGATTTGCTATCACCACGTCTGAGTACCTATGTTATTTGGTGCCCTGTTCAAAGCCTACTCATATTGTGATTGAAGACATGTTGATAGAAATTGTAATTAAATTTCAGTTATCAATCTCGTGAAATATATCATACTATGCTGACTGGCCCGTTGGTCGAGTGGTCAGAGACCCTGGCCACGAAACCAAAGGGTCGCGGGTTCGAATCCCGCTAGGGGCAAATGTTTCGTGTGATGAACATGGACATTTGTACTCGAGTCATGGATGTTTTAGAAACGTATATAAGTATGTTTATCCGTTCACCTAGTATCCATAGCACAAGCATAAGCTTAGTTTGGGACTAGGGAATTGGTGTGTCAGTCTGAAGAATTTATTTATTTATTATTTATTTATACCGTAAAGAGCAATTTATTTGAAACCTGTATATTTAAAATCAAACTTTTAATGACAACATTGATCAACACCAATATTATTTGAGCAATCTGACTCCAAACTAGACTTTTAACTATCAGGTATAAGGTGTAAGGTAAGATTACATTTTCATAGGATTGATAATATGAAAATATAAACAAACGATAGCACCACAACACCCAAACTCAAGACAAATATCTGTTTCAGCCAAAACTGTTGTCCCAGTGTGGGAATCGATTCCGCGCCTCTTGCGTTCGTCTCTGTAAGTGCAAGTCTGAAGCATTAGACCAGCGGGACATATTTAAAAAAAAACAAAAGTAAGCAAGCGTAAAATATTTTGCAAAAAACAAATTACTCTACATACGATTATTTAAATAAATTCTCTCCAGACTGACACATCAATTCCCTAGTCCCAAACTAAGCTTATATGCTTGTACTTTGGATACTAGGTGAACGGATAGACATACTTAAATACGTTTATAAACATCCATGACTCAACTACAAATGCCCATGTTCATCACACGAAACATTTGCCCCTAGCGGGATTCGAACCCACGACCCTTGGTTTCATGGCCAGGGTTTCTGACCACTCCACCAACGGGCCTGTCAATTTATTAATACAACACCCAATTAACACTAATACTGTAATTCAGAAAAAAATACCAAAAACTCAATTGACTCACAGACCCTAATGGCATTAACACCAAATAATCTTGTGACGTCATAGTCCATGGTCAGTTCCCGTCACTCCCAAAATCTATTTCTCAAATGAACAAACAGTGGACACCATAATAACGGCTTCCCTTTTAAGAAAATTAGTAGTTACAACATATTTACGCTTACAGGGTGCTCTTTTTTGACTCACACATTTAAATTTCCAATTTTAAAGTAGCTTTTAACTTGTTGACAGGTGATTGACGTAATCATTAGGGCCTGGTTTTGTACTTAAAGGGCTGCTAGTTTAAGGATTGAAAGGGCGTCCTTATAAATATTAGCTAATAAAATAGGTATTCGTCTCAAGTCTATGCAGAATGAACTGCGATCATCTCTAAATTAGAATTCTGTAATAAAAGTACCTTACTTTGGAATTAAATTAATTTATTAAGTGCTAGGATATTTCCTATACTAACTTCTACATATATCTCGGCTCCAAGTAGAATTCGGCGTTACAGAAATGTTATCGTACAGCCGTAGGATCTATTCGTTTTTTTGGGATAAATAGTACCCTATATTATTCAGAATAACGAAGCTTTATAATAACGAACGATATTTAAAATCAACCTATACATAGGTACAGTCATACAAATTTATTTATTTTATAATATAAATATATTATACATATATAATAAGATGGAATAGCTAATAAATTAATTAATTTATATTCTTTACGCGTTGTAGGTACGCTTATATTGTATTGTGTCTATTCACATTGAATTTAAAACACGTACCGGTTATTTAATTATGATAATTATAATCACGGTTTTATAATTACGAATACATAATTATTTTATTCAACGTATCGGAACTATTTATAGACTGGCGAATACCATAAGAAAAAGCATTGACTATTTGAAAAAAAATGGGTGAAAAGATTGAAATTAGTTATATTTATAATTGTCTGATAATATAATTAATTGCATAAAAACAATAATTACTTTGCTATTTATTCTGACTGCTCAGCCACGATGACAGTAAATAAAATATGTCTGTCTGTTAACAGTTATTATAGTTCATCTACGAGTACATAAATAATTATCCGCTGTCCGCCATTTCACGATTGAACAAAAAGAACAATTTTTTTAACACGATCCAATCCATGCATGAATTCTGAATTCGATCTGTACCATAAATACTTCATTAACACAAGATAATAATTTATTCCTTCCATCTTTTCTACTTAGTTTAATTAAGTTCTTTTAAACTATTTGAATTTACTATATTATTTAATGTCTAAAATTTGGGTGTACCGAATTTTGCCATTACCGTTTGACCGGTATAAACTTGAAAACGAAACTGAGAAGAGTTTTTTTTGTATTTATCATGAAAAATGTAAGGGTTAGATAAATAGGTATACTTAATTGCACGAAAACAATTACGGGACACGAAATTGACTAGCCCGTTGGTCGAGTGGTTAGAGACCCTGGCCATGAAACCGAGGGTTGCGGGTTCGAATCCCGCTAGGGGCAAATGTTTCGTGTGATGAACATGGACATTTGCACTCGAGTCATGGATGTTTATAAACGTATTTAAGTATGTCTATCCGTTCACCTAGTATCCATAGCACAAGCATGAGCTTAGGTAGGAACTAGGTAATTGGTGTGTCAGTCTGGAGAATTTATTATTATTTATTAATAATTACAGATAAAATTTATTTTACGAATTTAGCTAGACTTGTTAAAAGCGATATGTCTTACAAAAAAAAAAATTAACAACCTGTATAAACAAAGGGCGCTTACGCACTCATCGTAACTGGCCGCTCGATCGGGCACCAAGTGAATTACCCACCTATTAGAAAAGGGTCGGCCATTGTTCTGCGGCGCACGCAGCCTCGCCGGAGTCACGGGCGTTAGTCGGAGATAATGGCGGTCACCCATCCGGGTGTGGTCGGCGCTTAGCTGGAAGTGGAATGTTGATAGATTTAGACACTATTTTATAAGAGTTTTTTTACTGGCTCGATGGCGCATTCGGTAGCGACCCATCCCCATGCGCCAAGAGTTGTGGGTTCGATTCCCACTCAGGACAAACATTCGTATGATGAATACTTGTGTTTGTTCTGTGTCTGGGTTTTAATATCCAATATTTAAGTACATATTTGCAATACCACTGTTGATTCTGATATCCGTAACACAACTGCGTAAGCTACTTACTTCGGAGTCAGATCAATGTTTGTGATGTAGACGGGTATTTATTTATTTATATTTATTTATGTCGCTGTATGTAGATCGGTCGGATTGGGTCTGATCTCATGGATCCTGCGAGCTCAAGTAAGTTTCTTGGGACTCACATCTTTGGCATAGCAAACTTTATCATATCGGTTGAGAATGGTTATAGGCTTGAAAATGATTCCGACTAGGCGTTTCGACTCGATGCCACATATTACACTGGAACGATCTTGAAGAATGCTTTTTTTTTTTAATAGTTTCAAGCTGGTTTGGGTCTTAAAAAAGAATGTGTCAATTGTGTTTCTTGCCTAGCAAGGAGGTGTATAATTGTGTAGGCGACGAGCTAGCCCCTTGGCTAATCCAAATGTTTTTTTTTTGCTTAATGCGGTATAAGGAGTTCGTTGATGCGTAAACTCTACTTATTCCAAGTTAGTTTTTAATTTTTTGGCTCAATATGTTTTCAGGAGTATATCGCTCCTTGATCTCTGCTTAACTGGATTGAGGGGGTGTTAGTATATATGATGCTCGTTTGGCTATTATGTGGTTTAAGGAGTAAAGTAAATCGCTAACTGAACTCTGGCTGGATTGAGGGCGTATTATTATGTATGTACGTTTATTTGTACAAACAAAAAGATATGCGTCGAAGTCATATATCTCATTCACTTATCACGTCACGTCACAATTACAAACGCATTAATTAAAATAATTTACCTGTTTCCTAAAACGAACAGTCAACGAAAGGACATACACGTGGAAGCGGCAGGATGCTCCAAGGCCCCGATCAGTCAAGGGAACTCGATAAGGATAACCGGATCAAACGAATTGCTTTCCGGGAGACACAAATTACGTTACAAGGTTAAGGTAAACCGTAGAACTTGTATTAAAAGGATAACGAAAGTTAAAGCGAGTGGTGAGGTGTATGAGGACCGTGTCGAATAGCGTTCGGTTCTCTCTGCCTACCCCGTTAGGGAAGTAACGTTAAGTTAGTTAGTTAGTTTCTTAATTTGGGGGCTTAGGCCCCACAACTCCATTTTGTAATTTGTTTTGTTCTTAATCAACGTTAACACCTAATTTATTAATAAAACCTACCTTTTTTGTTTTTAATAAACAAAAATCCACTTAAACTAACTTGAGGCCCCAGCTCATTACGCCGCCCCTAAACACAATAAACATATAACGCAAACGTAACGCATGTTTACCCCTTCGAGGGTAAACAACGCCACGTGAGGGTGGCGTTTTGTTCAGCGAGTGCAAAGCTCATGTCACGAAGTCGATATGGGTCTAACCCGTCACTCACCCTCGTTACAAGCTGCTCCGGAATGCATAGGGGCCTCGCTCACCCGCATTCTTACATTAACATTACTACATAACGTTTGCCTTTTCAAATATATACAATTTGTAGAATTGCAGACTTTGTTAATCCGAGTTACAGCTGAGATCATAGGAAAAATGCTTTTTTAATCCATAAGGACGGTATTTTTTTGGGAAGGGATAAAGGGTGCTAATAATATAGTAATCTGCGAAGGGGTAGGCAGAGCCAAAGGGGTAGCAAGCTTCTGTAACCACATTCCGAAAAAAATAGAATTGGGGTGGGTTAGATAGAAAATTGTGAAAAAGTAGTGACAAGTAGCTAACTCCTTGCCCACACAATCACATACCCAACACTCAAAATACCATTAGTCGCCTTTTACGACATGTTAACAAGGAACACAGGCGCATTTTTATTAAGTCCCATACCAACATGGGAAAATGCATATAGGTATTTAGAAATTTTTAGATGTTTAAACGAATTTGTTTTTGTTGCAGTCCCCCAGTGCAAGAGCGCTCCCTCGCGGGTACTCGCGATTGACTCAAAGCACGAGTTTTTCCCTTTCGCGTGATAATATTCTGGGCATGCTCGTTCCCTCTAGGTTTTCCCTTCGAGGGCCGCAGGTCTCGTCGTTAGTGTGTAAGTGAGGAGGGAACGTAGGTACTAGGGTGTTTACCTACGACAATGATGTGCTGTTATTAATATGCGGAAGTATGCATGTCGACATATTTCCTACAGTTCTTGCTACTACTAAGCTCGTGAATTGAATCTAATGTGGCGACCGCGCCACAATATAGTCAAGATTATAGCTGCAGTAATACGTAAACAAATGACGTCGATCGAACATAGAGAAACGCCATGCAATCCTGCATCGCGATGACGAAGTTATTCTCGCCACTAAGTATATATACAATACACCGCGACTGTTATTCGGACCTAGGTCCCCGAGCAAGCAACACCTAGCTCGGCGGAAGTACTTCCACTTTTAGTGCGAGCGCGTAGTTCGCACAATATGTTTATATGTAGTAGGTAGTATTTATGCTTTTTATAAATTACGATTTTGAAATATAAACATCAGGCAACTTGCCGGTTTCTTGCCGGTTTCTTCTCGGTAGAAGCAACATTCCGAACCGGCGGTAGAATCATATTATTAGTTAATTTTCCTATTGAATTGACGATTTATAAGTGTTTGTTTCAAACCTATATAAATAAAGAGTATTTTGACTTTTGACTTTTGACTTTTGACATCTATACCAACTATCATGAAACTTAAGATTATGTTTGTTTGTTTGCTTGAACGCGCTAATCACAGGAACTACTGGTCAGATTTTAATTCTTTCAGTGTTTATTTATCGAGGAAGGCTATATAACATATTACATTAACCATAAACGCGTGGGAAACCGTCTCTAATAGGACAATCATTACTGTAATTTCAACTAAAACTTCCAGTTCCAAAAAATGTGTCAACCAATGATGCTGATTAAATAACCAAGATGAAGTTGTCCTCATGCAGTGGTAGCTCAATGGTAAGGACACGCGCTTCTTAACCGAGGAGTGCGGGTTCTAACCCGGGCACGTACCTCTGGAATTTTCAATTCTATGTACGTATACCACTAGCTCGACGGTGAAGGAAAACATCGTGATGAAACCTGCAAATTCAAACAAATTTGGATTTGTATCCATGATCCAAAAATTGTCTGGTTCCCCTATCTTAGGGTTACTAAGGTCAGATCGGCAGTCGCAATGTAATTACCAGACTCGCTAAATCCTGGATCATGGTCTAAGCAAACCCCGACTAAACACGGGACATAACGCTAGGAAGATGATGATGATGAAGTTGTCCTCATCTCTAAGTATAATTGGAATAAAAATACAGTTATTTCAACTTTGTAATCTATAATAAACTTATTTTTATGAGAAAAGGTTTCACATTATATAATATGTACGTGCAATCTTCCATAGCTAATTAATTTATCAAAATTTGTTAGACTTCATTACTACAGCAAGATTAATGGATGTCTTATAATGATGGCTCGATGGCGCATTTGGTAGGGACCCTGCCCCATGCGCCAAGAGTTGTGGGTTCGATCCCCCCACCCAAGACAAATATTCATATGATGAATACTTGTGTTTTTTCTGTGTCTGGGTGTCAATAAAATATTTAAGTAGGTATATATTTGTAATACCACTGTTGATTCCGATATCCGTAACACAAGTGCTTAAGCTACATACCTCGGAGTCAGATCAATGTATGTGATGGAGACGGGTATTTATTTTTATTTAATAATTTTAGTAATTATTTTATTACTAACACAGCCATTACCCGACATCGTCTGAAATGAAGCTGAAAAAACGCAAGAACACTTTTTATCTTCCGCCCCATTTGCTTCAAGGCTTATTTACGCTGGCTTTTTAAGGTATTGGGGAAGGCGGGTTTCGTTATCTATAGAATGTTTTCGTAACTGAGTCAATTAATTAAAACTATTATAAAGTTAATAGAAAGCCAATATGTATTAAGACGAGTAAAGTTAAGCATTCTTCACTGTACGACTTTATAGAAATTCTAATCATTTGTAAAATCAATTGCATAAAATATACTAAAATAAGGAAAAAATCGACTATTTAATATTTATTGAATTATGTTTTATGCTGATTAAAATTACGTCTCGTATAATTTTTTTTTGAGTGAAATAATAATAATAATAAATTCTCCAGCAACTGACACACCAATTCCCTAGTTCCAAATTAAGCTTTTAAGCTAGTGCTATGGATACTAGGCGAACGGATGTCTATCCATACTTAAATATGTTTATAAACATCCATAACTCGAGTACAAATGTCCATGTTCATCACACGAAACATTTTCCCCTAAAATCAAAGGTCATGACGTTGAAGACTTAGAACTTATTTCTGTCTTGTCAAAGGTAAATTCGTCTATTGTAATTTTCATAAAATACATACGGTACCTTGGAGTCAGATAAATGTATATAATGTCGTCTAATATGTCTTGCAACGCTTCATAACCACATTTCGCAACATAACAACAAAGTATTCCTCACGACACACTTGTGACCTCTCATGATTAAACGTTAAATATCCGCGAGTATTAATGTCTAATCCAAAATAAAAAATTACCATCACCCCCTCACATGAGGCCTAAGGTAACAGAATTCCTTCAATACTTTAAAGGGCAACGTAAACACTCCCAGGGTAAATGAGGCAACAAATAAGGATGTTCCCTGTGGACGTAGATCTATACTTATAATAAATCTGTAGAGAGGTCAATTCTGTACATTAAATATATTTTCAAAATAACTATCAGGGGGTGATAAGTGATCGATACTGATGTCAAAAATGCAATCAGTAAAATTTTTGTCTGTCTGTCTGTATGTTCCTTATAGAAACAAAAACTACTCGACGGATTTTAACGAAACTTGGTACAATTATTCTTCATACTTCTGGGCAGGTTATAGTATACTTTTCATCACGCTACAATCAATAGGAGCAGAGTAGTGAAGGGAAATGTTGGGAAAACGGGAGAAGTTACTCCATTTTTTAAGCTTCCGTCGCGTGTGCAGCCTTAATGGTTAAAGTTACATAGAAATCATGTATGACGGAAATAGTCTTTATAATATTAACCATAAACGCGGGTGACACCGCTGGCACGGCTAGTATAAAATAAAGTCAGTCAGTTCTCTGGATTTGAATGGAACACTCATAAAATGGCTGGAGAGCTGTATTTAAGGAAGAATGTGAAGAAGATGCTACTTTTACTCTATTGCACATTAAATATCTTATGGGTGCGTAATTATGATCCAATCCTACTAATATTATAAACGTGAAAGTTTGTTAGGATGTATGGATGTTTGTTACTCTTTCACGCGAAAACTACTGAATGGATTTTAATGAAACTTTGCTATAATATAGCTTATACAATTGAATAACATATAGGCTATGTTTTATCAATGTACCACGCGAGAAAAGCCACGGGCAGAAACTAGTTAATAATAGTTACGAAAGTGACCCATAACCAAATCTTATAAATTCCTTTACAAACGTCAGGTATCTCTTTAATGTAATAACCAGGCTCGTCAAATCCAGGTTGACGTCTAAAAGGACCCCGTTTATATGAACGTAATGCTAAAAAGGCAACAATGATTATAAAATATTTATCAAATGACGAACGACAAACGAAAAACAAACAACTACAAAGATAAAACTAACCTACCCTAATCTAATCTATTAGGCTAGGTCGACAAACAAAACAATGCTTAGTTATATAAATAATAAATAAAAATATCAGACAACATCACATATATTGATCTCACTCCGAGGTAAGTAGCTTAAGCACTTGTGTTACGGATATCAGAAACAACAGAGGTTTTACAAATATATACTTAAATATTAGATATTAACACCCAGACACAGAACAAACACAAGTATTCATCACACAAATGTTTTTCCTGGGTGGTGATCGAACTAACAACTCTTGGCGCATGGGGCAGGGTCACTACCGAATGTGCCATCGAGCTTGTCAAAGTTACATATCCATAGTCATTTGAATGTGCAGATAATCTCAAATTTTTTTCTCTCAACTCTCGACTAATAGTAAAAATACGTACCTACCCATATTTTGAAAAAATCACATGTTATATAATATGTTTTCGTGTTCAAAGAACCATTCAAACAACCCAGCATGTGAGAATCATATTAACCATTAATCCACCACTCTACTGTCAATGTCTAACATTCCGGTACATATCATCATCTTCCTAGCGTTATGTCCCGTGCTTAGACGGGGTCCGCTTAGACCATGATCCAGGATTTAGCGAGTCTGGTAATTACATTGAAGCGACTGCCGATCTGACCTTCGTAACCCTAAGATAGGGGAACTAGACAATTGTTGGATCACGGTTGCAAATCCAAAGTTGTTTGAATTTGCAGGTTTCATCACGATGTTTTCCTTCACCGTCGAGCTAGTGGTATAAATACGTACATAGACTTGAAAAATCCAGAGGTACGTGCCCGGGTTTGAACCCGCACTCCTTGGTTAAGAGGCGCGTGTCCTTACCATTGAGCTACCACCGCTATACATATCCTTCCCATAAATAGGGAAACTCTTCGAGTACCTCCGTACAAACCAACCCTTTGGAAGGGCAAACGAATGAATAAGTAACCAGTGTCAATCAAACTGTGTCCTTCGTGGCCGCGGCCTATAACGCTGAGCAGTGTTTCCTACTCCCAAAAATATTTATCCCTAAAAGAAGAAAGAATTTTGCCCAGCAGTGGGACTAATAGGTTAAATGAAAAAAAGCTGAAGTTAAATACCCAACTATTACTTAAAATCCCCCATAAAAAATGTTATTACATGTACATATTATTAAAATAAAAATGAATAATAAAATAATTCCTGTACTGAAAAAATATATATCCAGGCAAAAAATAATGATGTCCCATTCTTATTATTAAGGAACGGTACTTAATATCGCTTAATTTTTTTTAATCAAAGAAAAATATTGGGAAGTAAAAAAAAAATACGGAAAAAATATATATAATAAAAAAAATCCCTAAAAATACCCCTTAAACAGAATGCCACAAAAAAAATCCAATTCCTCTAGTTTACCCCTAAATTTGGGGGAAAACCCTTAAGTTGGTAAGCCTGGCGTGGAGGTACGGTTACAGATAAAAGTTGATCGTACATAATAATAGGCCGGGTGGATAAACAAATGTAAATATTTTATGGCCATGATATCCTTTTGTTGTTCGGTTCGTGATACGCAATGGAAAATTCTTTCTAATATGAAGATGTTATGAAGAGAAATGTTTGTAGTTTTCTGATGTATAGGCTCAAAAACTACTTGAACTGTTTTAAATATATATTATAATGCTATTATAAGGTTACTTTATTTAAAAAGTAGTTGCAATGGGACTTAATACGAGTAAGAATGTATAAACTGTTAGTCTATACTAATATTATAAAGAGGAAAGACTTGTATTTTTGTATTTGTGTGTGTGTTTGTAATGAATAAACACAAAAACTACTATGCCGATTTTAAACATTATTTTACCATTGTAAAGCTATATTATTCAGAAGTAACATAAGCTATATTTTATCCCCATATTCCTATAGGAATAGGAACATAGGAATAGGAACAGGAACTATGCGGGCTATAAAAGGCGACAGGCCCTCATACAACAGTCGCCTTTTATAATATGTTATAAAAGGCGACTGTTGTATGAGGTATTAAGATTGTGATTGTGTAGGCAGAGCCTTCTTGAACCTAATGGAGGCCCTGGGCACATTAGTAAATTAATATGTTTGTGCGTAATAAATGTCGATGATGAATTGGTAATCTAGAATTAGGGGGCCCTTTAGATTGGACCCGGAGCGCGTCTCCAAAGCGCCCAGTGGAAAAGACGGGACTGTATGTAGACGACCACTACTATTTTTTTACAATATCCCTTCTCACCTAACTCAATATCTCAAATGCTTAAATTAACACTAGAATCTTGCTATTCCTTGGACCATAACCACATTCAGCTAAAAATTGAACTGGGCTGGGCTGGGAGCAAAACTGTGAAAAATTTGTGACAAATAGCCAGCTGGTGTCCTACACAATCACACACCCAAAACCCAATATACCATTAGTCGCCTTTAACGACATGCTAGGCAAGAAACACAGTTGGCGCACTCTTTTTAAGTCCCAGACCAACGTGGGACAAAAATTGTGAGTCAACTTATACTACATTACGGAAGAAAATACTTCTTCAAGGTTTTCACGGGTGACACCGCCAGAATCGAACGCAACAAACATGTTGACGTGAAAGTGTTTGATAAGCTATCTCCCGGCCGGGTCGTTTGATAAAGGTCGATAAACCCAGATTACGTTTCTTATCACGGTGTCACCTTGTGATATTGTATTTTTAACTGCCTTACACCTGCTTTCCACCACGTGAAATGAAACGTGTGCTGGTGAGTTTCGTAATATTTTTATGTTTACGATATTCGCCTGTGTGACTAAATTGTTAGTAAAGCATTTAAGTCACCAAGTTAAACATAGCTATCGGTGATACTCAATTCAAAATTTTTTATTAAAAAACCTTGAACCAACTTGTTTTTAGTTTTTGTTTTTTATAAAAATAAAATTTATAAATATCAGACTACATCACATACATTGATCTGACTCCGAGGTAAGAAGCTTAAGCACTTGTGGAACGGATATCAGAATCAACAGTGGTATTACAAATATACTTAAATATTCAATATTAACACCCAGATACAGAACAAACACAAGTATTCATCACACGAATGTTTGTCCTGGATGATTGAACCCATAACTTTTGGCACATGAGGCAAGGGCACTACTGAATGCGCCATTGAGCCAATCAAAATGTATAAATGGCTAGGTAAGCGTATTAATGCTAAAGATGTATCACTTACATGCAGATGACCTTTTTAAGGTTATGTTGGGGAATCACCGAGTCGACAACCAGACGTACGACAAGAACTTAGATTCCTCTTGATACAATCTGAGACTTTAATCTCCTGATTTACAGAACGAAACGCGGCAGCTTGAGAACTGCGACTTAACGCGTTTTGTCTGAGAGGGTTCTACTTCGCTTGAATACGAACCATGACCTCGACACTAGATTCTCAATTGGCTGTTATTTGACCATGATAAGAGAATCCTTAGTCTTACAAAACAACATCGCGCCAACAATCCTCTTAGTGTGAGGCAGAGTCGATAATGCAGTATAATACTTCTTTAAACTATTTTAACCAAAAATAAAATTGAGCAAGGTTAGATGACAAAATGTTAAAAATTGTAAAGCTAGCTTGTTTGATATTTACACAATTATGCATTTGTATTTATGTTTGTAAGAGCGGTGGTAGTTCAATGGTAGGGAAACGCGCTTCTTAACCGAGGAGGGCGGGTTCAAACTCGGGCACGTACCTCTGGATTTTACAAGTCTATGTACGTATTTATATCACTAGCTCGACGGTGAAGGAAAAAATCGTGAGAAAACCTGCAAATTCAAACAACTTTGGATTTGTAACCATGATCCAAAAATTTACTGATTCCCCTATCTTAGGGTTACGAAGGTCAGATCGGCAGTCGCTCCAATGTAATTACCAGAGTCGCTAAATCCTGGATCATGGTCTAAGCGGACCCCGTCTAAAACATGGGACAGGACGCTAGGAAGATGATTTATGTTTGTATGTATAAGTATTATTTAATTTAAGTTTTTTATTATCCTTTCTTTTGCATCCCTTTTAACTATCTAGTATAATTTGCTACGCACGGTCGGTTGCACGGTCCTATCCCTCTCTTTTCAGTAGCTTATTTTCTTCTACCTGAAGGTTGTCTGGAAGAGATGGCTTTAAGCGATAAGACCGCCTAAATAGTTTTGTATTTGTCTGTATCGTTATTACTGTATCTATTTTTAATACAATAAGGACTATATATATTTATCTAACTTGTCTCCCGCACAATAACACCGAATATACAATACGTTATTAGTCACCTTTTAGGTAAGGAATATATCAGATTCTTTTGAAGTCCCAGATCAACATGGGATCTAACCAGCTGACCATGATAATAGCCTAGTCTTTTGTAAAAAACAATAAACAATTACACAACATTCTACTCGGCAAAAGTGATGAATGCTGCCGAGCTGGAGAAGGTATGATAGCTGATAGTAGGTCATTGGTCGCGGGTATCTCGACGCTATCTGCATTTAAATGAAATAGATATAATGTTGAATTTCTAGACTGTTTGTTTGGGGCGATGACCGTGTGTTTATTAGAAAAAACAAACTTAATCCATAATGATAGATTGCGAAAATGGTTCTCTAGTTTGAGTCTTCTCATTTGATGTATAATCAAAGATGCTCATAGAATGGTAGACACTATTAAGAATTTTATCATGAACAATTTGAACGTATCTAATAATTTGATTTTACATGGAATGGGCTTGATGACTAAAAAAATCTGTTTAGTCAGTTAGATTATAAAAAAATATTGAACACGTATTTTTTTATTTATTTGTCAATCAAACATTGAAGAAGATACAAAGCATTCAAGTTGCGCGTGACGTCGCGCTTTCGTACAATTTTTCCAAAATAGTGACGTTGCAAGCCCCCCTCCAAAACTTTGATGCTCTTTATCTTTGTAATTTTTGTTTGCGAAAAATATGTGTCTAGTATTTTTGTATAATCCAACTGACGGACTAAATAGAATTATATTTTTTTTAATGCAGTCATCATCCCTATTTGTCCCATGTTGGTTTGGCATGTTGGTCTGGGATTTAACCGAATGTGCTAACTGTGTTCCTTGCACATGTCGTAAAAAGCGATTAATGGTATATCGTGTTTTGGGTGTGTGATTGTGTAGGCGACGAACAAGCTAATTGTCACTACTTTTATTTTTTGGCTGAATGAGGTTAGGGAGGTTTGACTCTGCCTACCCCATCGTGGATGGTTGTAAAATTAAATTGCCTTCCTGAATAGATTAAAGTACTGACTATCCGTTCACAGAAGATCTCCGTTCGAAGACCTTGTTGCTAAATGCTATGTTTTGCTCGATCAATGACAGTTCAAAAACCTTTCAAGGTCGGCAATGCATTTGTGAAAACCATTGGTGTTACAAATATTCTTATGTGACTGTTTATCAACTTACTTATACTTGTTCAGGTAACATCTTTAGCAATGTAACGTAATTATGACGTCAATGTATAAATTATCCTGACGTTTATCTCGAAGGAGGGAAAAGAAAATTTAACTGTTCATCAACCACGACCAACAGATTTTTGTTGGAAATTTGAAGAACATAAACTAAAAACGTACCTAATGTCTATTTTCTGAGGTTATACAAATATGACCCCCTAGGACCCCCGAAGAGATTGGATAAAAAAACATCATGTTTAAGTAACGTAATTTATTGATGTCCTATTTTATATATAACGTTTTATATATACTAACCATTTGACGCATTTGAAGAAATTAATCGAATCTTACCAAATCGATTAATGAAAGAATGTTTAAGTAAAAGTGTTTCTTAAAGAAATGATGTCATAAAATTACTTATGTATCATCGTCTGAATTAAAACTATGTTTAAATTTTAAAATGTTTTTTTTTCTATCGTGTTCTTAACTGCATTCACGTTGAGTGCTCAGAAGTGCAAATTAATGTATTTTATTTCAAATAGTCTTTCCTTACTTTTGAAGGTTGAGTAACTAACTTTTTAATTGTATTTCTCTCATTGCATTGATAAATATATAGTTCAATAAAACTTTGTACAATAAAGGTCACCCTGCTAATAACAGAAATGTGATAGTTTGTATGTTTAAAGCAATTTTTTTAAATTGTTACATTTTGACATTGATCTAAGTCAAGTTGTTAATTTTTGTACATCCATGTTTCCATAATATTTTCTGTTGCTTAGTAAAATTCTGTAGCTTAATGAAATACACAATATGTTGGGACAAAATTACAGGTAAAAATTTGTTTGGGGATTCCGACGCTCTGTCGGAATTATCCATATAACTTTTTATCTGTTTTTTTTTTTTTGTTTTTAAGATATTTAACGACCTTTTTTGTTATATGCTATGAAAGATAGATTCTGGACCTAATCCTCGCAATGCAAGGCGTCCAAAACTTCAAAATCAATTCTAAAAGGTATAACTCCTTTATAAACAGGAAAGGGTTTTGGAGTTTTTAAAACATAGGGCATGACAAAATGCTCAATTGTAACGCGATTTTGTTTAATATTTTTAAAATGTCCCAAGTTGGTCTGCGACTCAAAAAAAAATTTACTAACTCTGTTTCTTGCCCAAGATATCGTAAAAGGCGTCTAATAGTTTATTTGGTGTTGGGTATGTGATTTTGTAAACAACAACCTGGCCACTTGTCACCGCTTTCTTTTCCACAATTTTCCATCTAACCCAGCTCAATTTTATTGTTGGAAAAATTTGATTTCAGGAGCTTATTGCTTATTAACTCTGCCGACCTTCGGGGATTGTGATGATGTATATATACACACATACATATTTAAAAATTGTATGTATGGTTGTAATACAACCATACATACAATTTTTAGAGACCTTCACCAGGTCTTTGATCTCTTCTTATCTCTACGACCCATTCGGCCTTCCCGTTGGTTGAAATTGCAATTCTAGAATATATCGGTAACTGGGGTCTGAACGTTGTGTCATCACACCTGTTTTGTGTTTTAATTAACGCTAAAAGTAATTTAAAGTTTTTATTACGCATTTATTGTGTTTACGTGATAAAGTTAATTGCGCATTTCATTGGAAATAAAAGAAGGTATGGTTGGTGCACCCATATATGTAACTCTTGCTAATCGGTCTGTCAAAGTAAGATTAGTAAGAGTTCAATCTAATGCAATCACGAAAAAGTTTGTTAAGTTAATTTGTAGTACCATTTCGACTAGCTCGATGACGCATTCGGTAGTAACCCTGCCCCATGCGCCAAGAGTTGTGTGTTCGATCCCCACCCAGGACAAACATTCGTTTGATGAATACTTGTGTTTGTTCTATGTCTGGGTGTTAATATCCAATATTTAAGTATATATTTGTAATACCACTGTTGATTCTGATATCCGTAACACAAGTGCTTAAGCTACTTACCTCGGAGTCAGATCAATGTATGTGATGTAGTGTGATATTTATATATTTATTTATTTACCTTAATTTGTAGCCCTCAAGACTGAACCTCTCGCATAACATCAAAGAGAAGTGGAAGTAGCTGTAAACCAGCGCTGACTGGGTGCAAGCCGCCTGAGCCAGTATAAGCTAAGCTACTTCCAATTGCTAACATTATTTATGTACTGATTATGCCACTGTTACTATATATCATGTAATATAAAAGCAATAAACCATTTTTTATTATTATTATTTATTTATTATTATTCGCTGATAAAGTAGCTTTCCATTGGTGAAATAATTTTTCAAATCGGTCCAGTAGTTTCCTAGCCTATTCAATTTAAACAAACGAACAATCTCCTCTTTATAATATTAGTCTGATACTGAAAACTTCCTAAAGGATTACCGGAAAACTTCCCCAAACTAAACCTAATACAAGAAAACCACTAACGAAAACTAGTTGACCGAAACTTCACGTAGATACCTATAGCCGAGTTAACCAATTCCGTACTAAGAGATGCTCCAGTTAGGTCTAGGAAGCCGGTGTATGTCATGGGCAGACGAGCTCATTGCACATGAAAAATTCAAGCAACTCATAAAATAACGTTCGCAAGGCTGAGACAATGACCTGAAATGCATACTTTTAGTAATGAGATCACCGGCGTATCGCGTGTGAAGGAGTTACGATTATAACTCGATAGCGATGTAGGTGTTAATGTTTAGAGGCAATGTATGAATTAATGTCTTAGAAAAAATGGTCAAGTGTGAGCGCAAACGTCATATTTGTCTTGTTGATTTGAGACTTATAAATAATGCACCAACTGCGTTATTTGTAGGGATTGCAATTCAGTGGCATATTGGTGGAGCTTGAACTAGCACATTACTATCTTCTATCTTCTATATAAATAAAACAAAGTCGTGTTTGTTACACCACTTATAAGTCGAGAACGGCTGAACCGATTTACGTAGTTTTTGATTTGTTGGATTTGTCTTCGTCCAGAATAACTATTAAAAACATTGAAAAATTTACGATAAAACAAAATAAAAGCAAAAGTATTTTCTCATATAAAACGGTGGGATTCGTATCTGTCAATGTTAAATGTCAATCGACAAATCAATGTCAATTTTCATTTACTGGGCGATACGAAGTTCGCCGGGACAGCTAGTTATTATATATTTTTTAAAATCTCCCTTATCGTGTTTTTTTTTTGTTGTTCAAACTTAGTGAAGTTTTGACTGGCTCGATGGCTCGTTCAGTAGTGACCCTGCCCCATGCGCCAAGAGTTGTAGGTTCGATCCCTACCCAGGACAAAGTGAGTTTATTCATTACATACACACACACACACACAAAAATCAATCTCTCCTCTTTAATATTAGTATACTATTTAAATAATATTGCACCAAACAAATTTTGGAATTTGACTTTATTTATATAATAGAGGTCTTCCTTTGACATTTTGATTTTTATTGCCGAAAGTTTAATGCAATTTAAATGCAAATGAATTATTTTGGGATTTTCCTTCACTTATTTTGAAGTTTTTTTTTATATGTCAAATCGGATACTTCATGGAAATTTAGCAAGAAGAAATCTTTTAGGTTTTAATTTATTTGCAAGTGTTAAATATTCCAATTCCATGATTATTGCATTGATCATGACTATTTAGAGATGGAATGCTCTATCTAACTAACTAAACTAAACTTCGCTTCTATCTATAAATTTTGATAATATCAAAAATGTATGATTACAAACAGATGATTAATGATATGATGACGTAAGGGCTCAAATTTCCATCTTAAGATACTAACTAACTAAACTTCACGCCACTTCCCTAGCGGGGTAGGCAGAGAGAACCGAATGCCATATGGCACGATCCTTACACACCTCACTCGCCTCTTCAACATTCATAATCCTTTTCATACAAGCTCTACGATTTTTATGACTCCTAACAGCACCTTCTTTTAATACACGACCAATCTGGTCGTGGTAGGTGAGCCTGGGCCTTCCGCGGCTCCTACATCCTTCCACTTTCGCATTGTATATCTGTTTAGTCAATCTTTCGTTATCCATTCTTTCCACATGTCCGAACCACCGGAGCATGCCTCTTCTTACCTTGACTCCGACGCTGTCTGATGGATCAGACCTTAAGATACAGGATATTTATTTTTTTATTTATTTATAAGGACAACTAACAAGATGAACACTAAAACAACACAATCAAACAGAGAAATAAGTACATAAGCTTATAGCTAAGTGCCACCTTAATTAGAGGTTGCCACGGCATGCTATGTGGACTATAATTAACTTTAATATGAGTATAATTAACTTGTGGGAGCGGTGATAGCTCAATGGTAAGGACACGCGCCTCTTAACCGAGGAGTGCGGGTTCAAACCCGGGCACGTACCTCTGGATTTTTCAAGTATATGTACGTATTTATACCACTAGCTCGACGGTGAAGGCAAACATCGTGATGAAACCTGCAAATTCAAACAACTTTGGATTTGTAACCATGATCCAAAAATTGTCTGGTTCCCCTATCTTAGGGTTACGAAGGTCAGATCGGCAGTCGCTTCAATGTAATTACCAGACTCGCTAAATCCTGGATCATGGCCTAAGCGGACCCCGTCTAAACACGGGACATAACGCTAGGAAGATGATGATAAGTATAATTAACTTAAATATTTAATAACAATAAGGTAAAGGTAATTTAAAATAGTATTGTGTTCAGTTACCTATTAGGCGCCTTGTCTAAGGACTGCAATATGCGGTACCTACATTTCTGGTGCAAATCTTAATAATATTTTCGTGCTCGTTTGCATGATTTAGCAGTGCATGCAAATGCAAATGCAAGTATGTCCAGCTAATTTTTAACCGACTTCAAAAAAAAGGAGCAGGTTCTCAATTCGACTGAATTTTTTTTTTTTTCTTGTATGTATGTTACTCGATGTCTCAGAGAATTGTTAACCGATTTCCAAAATTATTTTTTTAATCGAAAGGGTTTATTAGTCGTGTGGTCAACCAATGGGTAAATCCCATGACAATAAGTAAAGCCGAAGTAGGCATGCTAGCAAACTGCGGTTGTATAGAGGACATTAGGTTATATAGGTATAGGATATAATATAGGTGACCTAATAAAAAAAACATTATCAACTTTACAAATATTATAAAGTTAAAGAGATGTTTTGTTTGTTTGTTTGCTTGAACGCGCTAATCTCAAGAACTACTGGTCCGATTTGAAAAATTCTGTCATTTTTAGATAGCCCATTTATCGAGGAATGATATAGGCTATATAATATAAAAAAACACGGCTGAAAACCGCGGCTACAGCCATTATTTTATAAGCGTTGGATGTTGATTTTAGCATTTGTAGGTTAGGACATCAAAGCTAATTACGCTATTTATAAATAGTGTGAATATAGTAGAGGTATATATGTATATTAGTTAGTAAGTTTTGCATGTGGTGTTTAGTTACCTATAAGGAATACCAAAGTCTGTGATTATAACTCATCAGTTCCTTAATGAGTCTTATCTGCCGAAAAGCTAAAATAACCACGTTTAGACAAGCCATTTGCAATATATTTGTTGATATATGAATATACAATACTTTTCATCCATTAACCAGCTAGGTAAAGGTCGTTTTATAGTGAAATCTTAGAATCAATGTAACCGAATGACAACTGACCTCTAATAGTAATGTATAAATAAAATATTGCATTAATTCTTTTAAAACATGAAAGACATTAACCTCGAGATTCGCTAAGAGATATGTTCAAAGAAATTGACATATTAACCGTGCGATCACAATACATCCTTGACTGTATTATGTATGTACGCAAGAACTTTCATAACTTTATTCAAAAATCTGATTGTCCTCATTTTAACACCCGAAATAAACACAAGCTTGCCGTTTCGTATCTAAGACTTCACAAGACTAGTAGTTCATTTAGGGGGTTAAGTATAAAATTATTTAACAAACTACCAGGCAATATAATTGAACTGCCTATGCATAGATTTAAATTACACATTAAAGATCATCTTATGAGAAAGACTTATTATACTATAGAAGATTTTTTAAGTGACAAATATTTGTAATTGCTATTATACGTACTAACTTTTTTTAGATTTGTATAGCATAGTAGCTTAAGAATATGATAATTGTTAATGATACTTAGAGTAAAATTTTCATTTGTATGTACTGACGATTTATAAGTGCTTATTTGAGCCTACGTAAATAAAGATAATTTCATTTCATTTCATTTCATTAAATTTTAATAATTTGTAATACAGACCAAATTAAAGAATCATGTTTACAATAAAATAGTTCCTAAATTACATCACCAAAACACCTAGAATAGTCTCAATCATTATTAGAAGATGTAATATCAGATAAACACGTAACGCGAGCTGTGCAAACATGCGCGTTTTCCCTAAACAGAGCAATATTTTTATACAATTTTAATATTAATAGCCATTTTCCTTGTGCAAATGCGCAACTCGTCATTTGTGATCGGCCGTTGACCTTTCATGGAAACAGATTACAACATGCAATAAACTGAAATGGAATAAATTATTCCAAACGGGCGTTCTTTTCGTTTCTGGAAATCGTGTGAATGAACTCTTATCGGTGCTCAGTGATTATCTTAGGCATTTTTCGCTTGTTGATATTACTTCTATTTGCTAAAACACTATTTGCATTTTTCTTACTAGTGTTATTTCCCGTTCCTATTTCTAATGCAAAGACGTTACGCATATCATCCCACTACAAGGAGTATAAGGTGAAGGGAAAACCCCTTAAACCCTGGAATGTTGCATAGCATCGTTTAATAGGACCTAGAAAGATGCTAACTACCGACGCATCACTCTCATCTACAGTTAGCCTGGCTATTTAAATATTTGGACCTGGATTGAACATTGAATTTCTCCATTTAACTAAAAAAACATATATCAGACTACATCACATATATTAATCTGACTCCGAGGTAAGTAGCTTAAGCACTTATGTTACGGATATCAGAAACAAAGTGGTATTACAAATTTATACTTAAAAAATTGGATATTAACACCCAGACACAGAACAAACACAAATATTTATCATACGAATGTTTGTCCTGGATCACAATGGGGTGGGGACCCACAACTCTTGGCGCATGGGGCAGGGTCACTACTGAATGCGCTATCGAGCATGTCATTAGTTGCTAGATATTTCATCAAGTTTTGGAATTTCATTATCTTGCTTTTGTTTCTCGTCGAGTTCGTTTGACTTTGACTCTAGAAATAGAATCAGATTATGACACTGAAGTATCTGCTTAAACGAATCTTCACATGAACTTGATAAAGAAGTTACATAATCATTATTATTATCTATTATTATTTATATTAGCAGGTCTCTTTACTGCCGAGTTCAATCAAAAGATTAAAAAAATACTTAATGCCTATGGATGACCCAACTATACTGCTGTATAGAATTCAACACAAGTTTGTATCATCATCGTTCACAAGTAAGGCTTGTATCCTGACCATTATGCTACTATTTTTTAATATATGACGATGGAAATTGTAATCTTGTTTTTAATTCAATGTAACAAACAATTAAACGTCACGTCACGTCACGCTAAATGACGTCCATCTAATATAATGTAACAAATAATAAAATTCACTAATAAAAGAAGAAAGTCTTATAATGATTACTAGCAGCAAACATTAACAGTGATTGAAGATTTGTGAGTCAGCTTTCATGCCATGATTAATTGTATACCCATTGTCATTTGAAAGGTCACTGAAGATCGCGAAGGACCAGAATGTGTCATTGACCTGGCGCAGGTGAAAATATTGGTAAACAATATCTGTTTTTACATCAACATCGTTGATTGGAGGCGTGGAACTGTTGAAGGTCGGTTAACCCTTATTCTGTTGACGGCAGGTAAGCAAAAATGATTGAGTGACACTCAAATATTGACGGCGTCATTTAAGGTTAAGGAGCAGTGGTAGCTCAATGGTAAGGACACATCGTGCCTCTTAACCGAGTTGTGGGTTCCAACCCGGGCACGTACATCTGGATTTTTCAATTCTATGTACGTATTTATACCACTAGCTCGGCGGTGAGGGAAAACATCGTGATGAAACCTGCCCATTCCAACGGCTATGGATGTGTAACCATGATCCAAAAATTGTCTGGTTCCCCTATCTAAGGGTTACGAAGGTCAGATCGGCAGTCGCTTCAATGTAATTACCAGACTCGCTATATCATGGATCATGGTCTAAGCGGACTCTATAAGCGGATGATGATGATTTAATGTTGAGGAGCAAATGACAGTTGATGATAGATAAGTTTTTGCATGTTTTTAATTGTTATATGTTTTAATTCCTTGTTGTAAGATACCGCGATGACAGCAAAATATAATGTTTATTTTTTTCCGTTTATCTTTTAAGTGCTTTGTTTTTGGGGTAAAGGTTAGAATAGGATACAGTGTCATTATCCTATTACATAGTTTTAGAATGGTTGATGTTCATTTATAAAACAAATAAATAAATATTTAAGACGTTACACGATAAGCTTAGTACACTATTAGACGCGTTTTACGGCATTCTAAGCAAGGAACATTTTTTTGGTATGTTGGTACATTTTTTTTGAGTCCCAGACCAACATGGGACTCTCAAAATAATTTGAGAGTCTTGTTTAAGAATCTTGAGTTATTATATGCAGACAGACCCTGTAAAAACATTAGAAAAAAATACATAATTTCTTTATATACAAAACCCAGACAAAGACGCCGGCAACACTTAGCTTGAATAATAGCTAAACTAGATAACACGTTGCTGCAAGATAATAACATTTTAAATTGAGTTAGCTCATAACGATGTAATTAATAAGGCATCCTTCAGCTAATGCAGTCTTATATTCTTAGAAGTTAATAAATCTTTGAGCGCTCAATATCTTTGACTAGAGACGGGTGTTTATTGCGCGTAAAATAAAACGAACGAAGCCGCGATATGCAAAATAATGTTCGGAGATGTAAAAAGATTTAACTGGTTAAGACAATAAAGGAAATGTGTTCATATTTAATGACATTTTTAGTTTCTCAATCTGAGTGTGTAATTTTATGACTGCAAATTGAACTTATTTTATTTTCCATTTATGGATTTTTATCACACTCGTATTGGACTTAAACCATTATTCATACATACATAATATCACGCCCAAAATCCCCGAAAGGGTAGGCAGAGTCAAAGGGGCAGCAGGCCCCTTTAACCATATTCAGTCAAAAATAAAACTGAAACTGAACTGAAAAATTCATTCTTTTCTTAACACCTTATTTTCCAGAAGGAGCACAGGCCCCTTGTGCCCTTATGGAAAAAACCGTGGGCACAGGCCCAGGGCTCCTATTCACAAGGTGCCCAAAAGTAGTGACAATTTGTCGTATTAATGACATACATTTATTATGATAGTTAATGACATTTGATTTTCCATACTAAAGTATTATGTTGGAAATGTTAATATGATTTGCTTTCTTTACTTTCCAAAAGAGCCCCAAAGTTATTGAGCGCCTAAGGGCAATAAATATTTATGTAGACTTCCAAAAAGCACTTACAAATCGTCAGAAATAATAAATACAAACAGGTTCAAAAAGCAGATTCTACCGAAAAAAAACCCCAGCATAGTTTAAGACGGCCCTGTCCATCATAATCTTCATGATTTTCCTTCAGATCTCATCTCGCTAATATTCTCGGCCTCAATTGCTTTAAAACAGTGACCCACATGCCTACTTATTCTGCACCAATTAAATACTAATGTTGTGTTTAACATTGAATCTGTAGCACGATCGTCGAAGGGCAGTATGCGAGTATTAACCAGAAATCATGTAGGTACCGACTGACTCACTCTAGATAAATTACAAGGTCTGGCGAGTAGTTGTGTTAACTGCAGACTTTTTGATTTAGATAACATTAGTTTGTTTATTACTTCGGCTAGTCAAGCGATGTTTTTATAACTAGACTAATTGTTGCCCGCGGTTTTGCTCGCGATATCGATCTGATGTAAATTCGTTGTCGTGCGTCCCGCGGAAAATATATATATTTTTTTAATTAAAAAGTCTTGATTCCTTTTTTAAAATTCAAATTATTATTGTAGTTACTCCGCCTATTTGCTTCTTTTTGCGCGTAAAGTAATAATTAAAGTAATTATAGTCTAAGATCCGAACCTAAGTCGACCTTCACCGAGCTGTTAGATAAAATGAAACATATTTTATAATACATTTTGTATATTTGAAAATATATTAAAAAAGGGTGGGCTAAAAAAATCCTGGACTGTCTATTTTTAATTATTAAAAAATATATTAATTAAATGTTGTAACATCAAGATAATAAGAAAATTTTATCCTGACTTAAAGTATGATTTTTTTTTAAGAACTACGGCGCAAAAGAAGGCAGCGAACAATTTTTAAAAAAGTTTGGACTATAACTCTATACCGCCATGTTGGATTTCCTTACTACAATTTTTTTAAGAATAATATTTGTAAATTCTTTGTGGCTTACTGCAACTCATTATATATGTGCGAAGGCAACATTTAATTAAAAACCCTTTTTGAAAATAATTATAAATAGTAAGTCAAGGATTTTTCAGCCAACCCATTTTTTATCTTTTTTTTCAAATATATTTATTTTTTTATAAAACATGTTTCATTCTATTATCAGCTCAGTGAAGGTCAACTTAAGTTCGGATCATCTACTATTAATTATACTTTTGAAATTTTGGTATTATAGATTTCCTAGTTCTAGGATCGTGGTCAAAACACATAGACTATATATAACGAAGCTTGTACAATTTGTAGAAGAAATACAATTTGTAGAATCTGCGGTTTTGTAGTATATAACATCTTGTATACGTAACTATATTTAACAATTTTCACTTAGTTTGTCCCAAATCATTTTGTTTTATTTTAAAGTCAAATCATAAAATATTAAAAGTTTTTAAAAAGGATTTCTGTAGTTGACTGTACATATTTACCTCACATTTTTATAGTAGGGCGAGTTGACGACAGAAATATTATTTCAATTCGAAAGGTGCCAACTCGCCCGATTGGGCGAGTTTTTGTCGGGCGAGATGACGAATAACTCAAGAAAAATAGTGTTCCTAAGGTATAAGCAAAATCTGTTGTTGCTACAACAACTCGAAATGTCAACACTAACAAGTGTACCACGGGTGTCATTGCCTACTAGTGTATCTTAGCCAAGTGAAGTTGCAGGCTCAAACTAGTGTTACATATTTCACGTTTACAACAAAAAGTCTCTAGTCTACCCTTCGCTTACAGCACACGCGAGCCCCACTGCACTGAATCACACTGCTTCCTACATAATTTATAATTTCATGGCTCAACATGGCTGCCCCAATTGTTTGCATGTGATTCATGCTTAACACTCGAGTTTCTAATCGGCTTTTTAGACCGTCCCTTTTAATTTTAAAGTTGACTTTATGAGAATGTTTCTCTCTCGCTTTCTCTTTTTCGATGCATTTTCTTTAAGTTATTAATCTAGAGATTGACAGATAGTGTTTATTACTTGAGATATACATATACATAATTAGTTAAATATCAAATAGGAATTTGTCTCGAGTTAGTGATACATGCATTGATTGAGTTTTCCATAATACAAGTGCATAAGCTACCTGCCTGGGAATATGGTTTATGTATGCAATATTAGTTAGTATCAATTTTAAAGACTTCTTTTTCAAATCATCATCTTCCTATCATTATGTCCCGTCCTCATAAAGACCCGCTTATACCATGATCTATGATCTAGCGAATCTGGTAAGGATAATTTTCTCAAAAAAATATTATAAATTTGAGTTTGCAGTACTCATATCTATTTAATTTTAATTTAGTCACAGTTTTGTTTTTGTTTTTGGCTGAATGTGGTTGAAGGGGCCTGCTGCCTTTTTGACTCTGCCTACCCCTTCGGGGATTATGGGCGTGATGTTATGTGTGTATTATCTAGTAATGCGTTTGGTACGAAGTATCAATCAGCACTTTAAGGGTTAATGTTAAGACTTGAAGCATCTTGCAAGGTCTTTTATGCATTTGTTATAACAATAATAAAACTTATCATAAATATACAACTCGAGCTTAACAGCCTTATCACACGATCAGAAATCAGTTATTTATGACTAATAAACGTATGATTTACAATTTTGTTTCTCCCATTTTAATTTCTTGATCTGGGACTCAAAAATAATGTATGTACTATCAATGTTCCTTGCTTAGCATATCGTGAGGTGCCTAATGGAGTATTAGATTTATGATTGTTTAGGCGACTAGTATCTAGTTGCTTGCCACTATTCTGTCCTTAACACAATACAATTTTACACAATTTTCTATCTATCCCAGCCCGGCTTTGTTTCTGGCTGAATGTGGTGAAATTTGGTTGAAGGGGCATGCTGCCTCTTTGACTCTGCCTACCCCTTCGGGGATTATGGGCGTGATGTTATGTATGTATGTATGTATGTAACACAATACAATTTTAATGTTTGCTCATAAGTTTATAAATAAAAATAAATCAGACTACATCACATACATTGATCTGATTCTGAGGTAAGAAGCTTAAGCACTTGTGTTACAGATATCAGAATCAACAGTGGTATTAAGAATATATACTTAAATATTGGATATTAACTCCCAGACACAGAACATACTTAAGTATTCATCACACGAATGTACGTCCTGAGTGGGGATCGAACATTTTGGGATCGATTCCCACTAAAGACAAACATTAAGTTATTGGTGCATGGGGCAGGGTCACTACCGAATCCCCCCCGCTGGGGTCCTCGGTTTGTCGTACCGGGGGGGCTTAGTAGGCCCTGACGTGACAAGGCTGAAGCGAAGAAGGACCCCGAGGTGAGCCGCAACTGCACGATTTGCTACCGGGCAGTTGCGGCGGTCCGGCTGTAGCCCACTGCGGCTGGACCAGGGTTGCCGAGGAAGAGGAGGAGCTGAGTGTTGTCGTTGCTCGCCTCCCTATCCTCGGCAACCCGACAGGGGCGCGCTGGGTCGCGTCGTGGTGGGTTGCAGAGGGATTGAACGTCTCGACGCTCTCCCTTTGCGACGACAGGGCTCTGCCCTCAATTTGGGTCGCCGGGCGGAAGGCGGCCCCTTTGGCGAGACGCTCTCCGCGTGCCCCTCTGGCTCAGCAGAAGGCACAGCGTGAGAGTGGGCCCACGACGCCGGTCACGGGGATGATCGGCGTCTGAACCCTGGGCGGAGTGGTTGAGACATGCTGGGTGGCCTGGCATGTCTCGACGCGCGCGCGTGCTCGGTGCTGTGCATCCGACGATTGTTGTCGTGGGCTGCACAGAATCGACCACCGCCGCGCGAGGTGGGCCGCGTAGCGCGGCACGCGCATCACCGGAGGAGCTGTCGTATAGTCCCGACAGTGGGGATACAGGCTCCTCCGGGACTGCGCCGCTGGAGGCCACGTTGGGGTTTTAGTCGTCAGTCGTGGTTCGTCTGCGACTATATTTGTATGTATGGACTAACTTATTTTAAAGTTACAACCTGTTGTCATTGAAGTAAGCTATCATTTGAAACTGCTATTTCACCCGGAATTTGTGGGTTAATGATGCGTGTTCGGGGCCAATGTCATTGGAAAACTTAACCTGCAAGTGAGGGATTGAATTGAAATTTCTGTGACAGACTGAAATTATGATAGCCCTGTGTAGACAGACGTGGTCTAGGCAGATAAAGCCGCGATCAAAAGCTATAATATCCTAGTATTAGGTTGTATTCTTAGGTAGGATCCGCCGTCCTAAGGTTCTACCACGTGTAAGCAAATATGATGCAATTTTATAATTATGTAAAAAAAAACATATTATTCGATTGATTTAGTTACTTAATATTTTTTCCTCTTGTAGTTATTTTATAATATTTTATATATACTAATATTATAAAGAGGAAAGATTTGTATTTTTGTATTTCTGTGTGTGTGTATGTTTGTAATGAATAAACTCAAAAACTACTGTGCCGATTTCAAAAAATCTTTTATCATTGGAAAGCTACATTATCCGGAAGTAAACTAAGCTATATTTTATCCCCATATTTCTACAGGAACGGGAACTATGCGGGTGAAACCGTGGGGCGCTCCTAGTAATTAATATTTTGAAAGAGAAACTATATTTAGACGGACCTCTTAGCATTCAATTGCCATTTTTTGTTGATTTAAATTACTTGAAGCTCTGATGATCTTAATCTCTTTAGTCTGGTTATACGATTTTCTTATAAAGCTTGATGTAGTTAATGTGGAATCAGAGCAACATATGGATATATATATATCTACATATCTATATGTTACTCAAGCTATTTATTGTAGGTAAATATATATAAATATCGAATACATACCACCAATGCAATAGCCATAGTAATTCAGTCTGCAACTTTGTCTACATCTATTATTTAAATTTTTGCCTAGACTGTAATACCAAATACCGAAATACGAAACCCCAATCCATTCTAGCCCTAAAGAACTGCCTATACTCAATGTCATATTACGTAATATAAACACTATATATAAGCAGTTAAAGACTCTTAATCACGTACTAATAAAAAAGAAGGACTCCGCGCCACTAATTAGACATTGAAGCTCCTCAGGTGCTCCACTTGACACGCAACTTACGTCACACATTGACATAATAAGTGCTCCATATGACAGATATCCGATATCTGGTATCTATATGTATCTCACTCATACATGCATAAACGTGGCTTCACGCTATAGTATGATAGCGTGGAGTCCTTCTTTTTTTACTAGTCCGTGCTCTTGATACAATTCGTCGCAAAATACGTATGCGTAGTACGTGTAAGCATGTCTATGGTCAACAAAAGTGACCGCCACACCGTTTCCGCAGGTCAATTAGTTACAAGTCTCGGCGTGTGTCGGACAAGTCTGAACATGTCGGTTCGAGCCTGTTCGAGTCACGTGCTTAGAGTGGACTGATAACGAATTATGTTTGGACGTGTTTGCTATTGCATAGACTGAGATCGATGGAAGTGCAAACTTGAGGGTAAGGATGCGTATTTTTTGCGAGGAGTGTTGGTTCAAATTAGAGCATGTGCCTTAATTGAAATAAAACTGAGTAGGTTTGGATTTAGGATTTATACCACTAGTTCGACGGTGAATGAAAATGTCGTAAGAGAATTCGATTCTGTTACCTCAAAAAAACGTCAGAACTATGAAAAATTCCGTCGAGTTTCTAGGTTTAAGGCGATCTATGATCATGGTCCAGGCAGATCTGAAAAAATGTGACGCCAGGAAGATGATGTGTATGATAAAGATGAAGAAAATGGTTTTTTTTTTGCCTTCACGTAATTACGTATTGCCCGGTCACAGGCAATGATAAGGTGCATGCAAAATCGGGTAATTACCGTAAAGTGCGTCGAGGTATAGATTTAGTATGTGTGAATTACCCTTTTATTTTGTAGTAGGTAATATTATGTCTGCTCTGGTTAATCTTTCAACACTTTTAATTGTATTCGTATTATGTCATCTCCGACAGTCATTGACGGTATGATTTGGTTTAGAAGTCAGTGTGTAGTTTATATATATGTACTGATGTATAGTTTGACGATGAGAAAAGTAACTACCTACTGAGTTTTTTGCCGGTTTCTTCTCGGTAGAATCAATTTTCCGAACTGGTGGTAGATTCACATTGCTTTGTACATTTTTGGAAATTTGACGATTTATAAATTATGATTTTTTGAGGCCTACAGACATTTTGAATTTTATGTAAATTACGTTATTGAAGAAATGGGTGATTTTACTTAAAAAAAGTAGTCCGTAAGTTAGATATATCAAAAAATATTGAACACGTATTTTTGCTTTATTTAATACTCGAAAAATTACAAAAATACAGCGCTTCAAAGATCTAAAATGGGGCGCTTTACGTCACTAGTATAGTAAAGTTTTACACACCTAGTGACGTCACGCGGTACATTAACGCACTGTATCGACATCATATTTGGTTTGCTGAACAAAAAAAAAATACATAAGCAATATTTTTATTGTAAACTAAATAATGGACAAAAAAAATTTTGTAAAAAAGCGTATAAAAGAGTAACGCTTAAAAAAGCATGTGAGTTGTAGGGGCTTGTACATTACATGCCTATTATATATTATTATAGACAACAAATCCTTTTGTTATTTAACAAAAACACTGAAAAAATTCGCATGTTTAGTCATTTGCATAATTCCTGAGTTTATAAAAAGTATATGCGCAGCCAAAAATGCCAAGGTTGTGCAGGTTGAAGTTAAATGATCTGCTGTCATTCGGCAATAGACGGGGTTCGCAATGACAGCGCGATGACATTGTTTTAACACGCAAATAATGTTGCGAAATGTTTGCTTTCATACCAACTATGATTAGCACATCTTCGAACAGAACATACCTAATAAAATTTTCCCCTATTTCACATATTAGTTTCTAATTTCCGAGTCATAATCAAGGACTAATAAAAAAAAAGAACTTCGCGCCACTAACTAGACGTTGAGGCATCTGCGGAGCTCCTACTTGACACGCAACTTACATACATCACACATTGGTATAAGCGCGCCAAATGCGCTCAAAAATCTCACTCACACATGCACAAAGTTTCACGCTGTAGTTTGACAGCGCGGTGTCCTTCTTTTTTACTAGTCCCTGGTAATAATATTAGGTCAGTCAGGATAACAGTCCCTTTGACTCTACCTAGCCCTTCGGAGATTAAGGACGTGATTATAGTATGAATGATATTATCGGGTTCAACGGTATAGAACATGTTCCAGGATTTAGCGAATCTGGTTCTCCTATCTTAAGGATACGAAGGTCAAATCGACAGTCGCGTCAATGTAATAAGCAGACTAGCTGAATCCACGACCATGGTCTAAGTCAAGGCCGGCCAAATACAGGCCCGCCGAGACATTTGGATTTGCCCGCCACTGCTCACCAGCGCGTGAATCGGCCAGTTAGTACTTAAGTACCTGTCAAATCTAAACCAAGTGGCCCGGTGCTGATTTTGACTTTAAAAAAAAATGCCCTCTGAAAACATCTATTGGCTAACCTTGGTCTAAGTCAGCTATACTAAACCTTTTTTTTATAGGGGCTACAAACACGTTTCAGTCATGGTGTCGAGGGCTGCAAGCAGAAATTATTTAGGTCTTAATTAAAACGTAATTCAATAAAAAATGGTTTACAATAAATTTGTAACTTCAGATGGGCCAATAACAAAGGCGATAGTATCAATACTATCGTTAGTTCATTGGTTAGCAGCGATAAAAACTATCGATACTATCGATATTGCTGTTAACCGATAGTTTTCAGCATCGATTGTTATCGATAGCCTATCGATAGTTCAACTATTCGAGCGGCAACACTAATAAAAAGATGATGAGTCACGCTTAATCTAAGAATACGTACTTTACCCAACTAGGAGTTAAAGAACAGGAAATGGTACCTACATTATTAAATATCAGCTGCAAATAGAGTTCATAGATCAGATTTGTTATTCCGAATCACATTAACTTTGTGACGCCCTGAGATCAACAACCCATTTCTCCCCAAGGTCGTACAAACTGTTTCCGTCATTATCCTTGATAAAAGATAAACTGGTTGTTTATTCGTTTTTAATAACGCCGTGTCGTCATAGTTTCTAATCGGTTAATTCACGAAGGTGCGATGTTTGGACGGAGCGATCAATCGTGGTGATAATTTCGACTTGTGATGTCATAATTAGAAGCCAGGGTTTAATATACATTTTCATATTGCATGTGTATATTGACGGGCTCGATGGCGCATGGGGTAGTGACCCTGCCCCATGCGCCAAGGGTTGTGGGTTCGATTCCCACCCAGGACAAACATTCGTATGATGAATACTTGTGTTTGTTCTGTGTCTGGGTGTAAATATCCAATATTTAAGTATATATTTGTAATACCACTATTGATTCTGATATCCGTAACATAAGTGCTTAAGCTACTTACCTCGGAGTCAGATCAATGTATGTGATGTAGTCGGATATTTATTATTATTATTTATAATAGTTATAAGGTGTTTAAAAGATGTTATTGTACATTTGCCTACAATCGTGAATAATTTGCATATTTGGAGCCTGAATGTGAGGATTCTTGAGCACAATGATATAATTTATGCGCCGTTAAAAACACATTTGATTCTCCATATAAAGTGAAATCTGTAAATATAAATATACAAACATATATTATGACTGGTTCGATAGCGCATTCGTTGGTGACCCTGCCCCATGCGTCAAGAGTTGTGGGTTCGATCTCCACCCAGTACAAACATTCCTGTGATGAGTACTTGTGTTTGTTCTGTGTCTGGGTGTTACAATCCAATATTGAAGTATAAATATATTTGTAATAGGTACCACTGTTGTTTCTGATATCCATAACATAAGTACTTACCTACCTACCTCTAAATCAGATCAATGTATGTGATGTAGTCTGATATTTATTTATTTATATCTTTAATTAATTTTGTGTATGCATTAGACAATTAAAAGTAAAATAATATCCTTTAGACTTGAGTACTAACTTAAGTACATATTAAGTCCAAAGTCTAGTCTATCGATATACTCACTTATCAAGTTTCATTACCTATTTCGATAAGATAAGTTAATAAAATCAAATTGTCGTATTATCATTCAAGATTGTATTAAGTGTATTAGACAGTAATTTAGATTATACATACATACATACTTATGTATGTATGTATGTATGTATATCATCACGCGCATAATCCCCGAAGGGGTAGGCAGAGTCAAAGGTGCCACAAACCCCCCTAACCACATTCAGGCAAAAATAAAACCGGGCTGGGTTAGATAGAAAATTGTGAAAAAGTTGTGACAAGTGGCTAGCTTGTCGCCTACACAATCACATACCCAAAACCCAATATACCATAAGTCGCCTTCTACGACATGCTAGGCAAGAACCACAGTTGGCACATTCTTTTTAAGTCCCAGACCAATATGGGACAACGGGCTGGGTTAGATGGAGTCTTAAATGTGGTGAGATACATAGGTCGAGTGATGTCTTTATGTGCAGTATAAAACTATGCCCTTGAAAATAAAGGTAAAATATACATAAGTAGCTTAACTACTGTGACTGTTTAGATTGGACATCATAGACTGAATAACGATTAAAATGTTAATCAATTAAAACTAGTCTCAAAGATTAAGACTTGATATTGACACTATCAATATTTTCTTCTATCAATTCGAGTTGAATGACCGTTGTTTGACACAAACGACATTGTTGCATATTATCCTCCGATAAATATCGATTTATTATTCAGTCGACTTGGTGAAAACATGTTTTTGCGAGTTTTAAATTAGCCAAACTACAGTGGATTAGACGGTGGTAGCTTAATGGTAAGGACACGCGCGTCATAGCCGAGGGTCATAGCCAAGGGGTTGAGGTTCAAACCAGAGCTCATACCTCTGGATTTTTCAACTGTATGTACGTATTTATACCACTAGCTCGACAGTGATGAAACCTGAAATTTAAACAATTTTTGTAACAATGATTCAAATATTGTCTGGTTCCCCTATCTTAGGGTTACGAAGGTCAGATCGGCAGTCGCTTCAATGTAATTACCAGACTCGCTAAATCCTGGATCATGGTCTAAGCGGACCCAGTCCAAGCACGGGACATAACACTAGGAAGATGGGAGATGATGATTGTTTCAGAGAAAATTGGTGGCTAGACACTTGGAAGAAGATTTGTACATATTAGTGTTGCTGAAAATTAAGTAGTTTTGCAATCATCTATAAAGTCGACAGGATAATCGATCGTATCAATAATATCAATGTCCCTGTTAGTGCATTACTATCGGTAAATAGCAATACTAACGATAGTATGTATAGTTTCGATCGCTGCCAACCAATGAACCATCGATTGTATCGATACTATCGATAGTTTGTACGATATTGTACTATCGACTGTCTATAGCAATACTATCGATAGTATTTCTGTTTACCTATAGTTTTCAAATATATTGAAAAATAGCTGTCCCGGGGAACTTCGTATCGCCCAGTAAGTAATTGACATTTAACATTGACAGATACCAATCCCACCGTTTTATATGAGAAAATACTTTTGCTTTTATTTTGTTTTATCGTCAATTTTTCAAAGTTCTTAATAGTTATTCTGTTATTCTGGACGAAGACAAATCCAACAAATCAAAAACAACGTAAATCGGTTCAGCCGTTCTCGACTTATAAGTGGTGTAACAAACACGACTTTGTTTTATTTATATAGATTGTATTTGTTCTGTGTCTGGATGTTAATATCCAATATTTAAGTTTATATTTGTAATACCACTATTGATTATGATATTTGTAACACATGTGCTTAAGTTTCTTACTTCGGAGTCAGATCTATATAGGTATGTGATGCGTCTGATATTTATTTATTTATTATTAAGGATAATTAAGCGTGTAATTTACACATTCGATTTGAAGTCTACTTACTTCGGAGTCAAATATATTTATTAATTTACTATATATTATACTTTCAAGCGTCGTCCTTCAGAGATTAATCAAAGAACACATATGTAGTTACACCTTACCGTGTCGCCAGTTAGCACAGATATTTGAGAGCACTATTTTAATTTTTTATTTAACCGTAACCGCTACCACCATTATAACTCCCAACGTTATCGCCGTCTCGACTACTTGACGCCATTCACTGTCTGTGCTTCGCCAGTTGCGCACGTCTTTCCGTCCGTTAAAACATGGGGAATAGGAAACATCAGAACAACTACGGTCCAATTAAGAAAAAGTTATAAAAGTTGGAGAAAAAACATGATTCATCATCATTGTCAAGTGATTCGCATAACACTGATGCGTCGCCGACAAACCTTGAAGGTATGTTGTGCCCACCCACATTTTATGAAATATTCCATTACTGCGGTTAACCGATTGGGTTATCACTTTATTGGAAAAATATCATAACCTACATGTATTATGTTAGCTCTGCGGGCAGTTTTTGGGATTGTCACTTAGCTAATAAACATGTCATTTATACAATGCTGCGGGCTACCGGTTGGGTAGTCACTTTATTGTTACTATATTATGTTGATAATGTATAATGCTCTAATTAAATTAAAAGTTCATTGCGGGCTTCCGTTTGGGTTGTCACTGTGATACTTACCTTTTATTATTTTATTCTACTCTCGGCTTTATTACCTACATTCTAAAAATAGAATGTAAACATGCAATTTTCATTTTTTGACGGCTCAATGGTCGAGTTGGAATCAATGTATGTTGACAAAGAGGTCAACATATCGGAATTGGAGAACACTAATGATGACTGCGTACACGCGAGTGGTCCGGATGTCTCGCGATAAGAACGCGCATCATCAACACCATCAACAAGCAAAGCAGCGATTGCGCCGCTAAGTATCGAGCCATTATCAACACCACAGTCAGAACCAGGTACCTACTTCACACTCTGAAAAAGAAGAACCATAACATATTGCTAGAATTGTTGGGTGATGATACATCTGTAACAAAATCGTATGGCAAATAAATTAATTGTGGGCTCGCAACCCGTACCCAGCATATAGTAACAAATAGCCTTTCTAAAGATACCCAAAGATGCTCCAGAACAAATACCTTCCACTAAGCAATTGTACAGTTTTGGATGCACCAATACTTAATCCGGAATTCAAAACCGCCGTTTCAGATACAGTTTTGAAACGTGACAAGGGCATTGAAGTAAAACAGAAGCTGCTTAGAAGTGTTGAATGAGTGTGAATTTTATGTGTAGGACAAGCTATATCAAGCCTGCTAAAAAAAAAAAAAAAAAAAAAGATACGGAACTAATTAAGCTCCTAAAAATTATTCGGTAACACGTCGAAATTTATTTATTAAAACAGCAAAAAATTTTTTTTCATCTGGAGCCGAACTGAAGTAAGCTTCACCACCTAAACTTTCCGCTTCAAAGTTCAACAAGCAAATTCCAGCCTCCACCCCTCAAAGGAATTTGAACTGGAAGGGTCCTCAGAACCGCAGGCCGCCGAAGGGGACCCATGAGCCGAAGGAGCCTGCTCAGAGGAGTCAGCCCACCAGCACCTCGAGACCATCATATCAAGCGCCGCTCCAGAAGAATCGGAGTTGGCGATAGACACTGTGAGCAATGCCGGTAGGCTAACACGATTTTCTAAACATTGGTGATTGTTGACAAAACGACGCTAGAATATTATCGTGCATATCTGGTTATAAAATACCTTTTCCAAGACCGGTTATACAAAATCATTCTCCTTCATGTCAGTATATCTCTGTTCATGAAAAGTCGCAAATAAGAGATTATATTATTGAGCTTTATCTATTGGCGCATATTTCTTATTGCCAGCCTTGTCAAGGTCAATTTATTTCTAGTTACTTTCTTGTACCTAAGCCCAACGGAAAAAGTTGGTTCATATTGAATTTGAAGCAATTAAATCATTTTATCGATACTGAATACTTCAAATGAAAAGACTTACGTACTGCTAGCAAATTAATATCGAAAAATAGCTACATGTGTACAGTTGACCTTAAAGACGCATATTTTTTAAAGATGTACGAATTTTATGTTTTACCCTTCGGCCTTAATTCGGCACCTTTTGTGTTCACAAAAATCATGAAGCCGGTGGTTATCTGTTAAGGTCGTGCGGTTATATATATATATCTACTATATATCTCGACGATATTATACTAATATCTGACAGTTACAATAATTGTTGAAAGAACCTAAGTGCCACACTACTAATCTATTGGCCGTAGGTTTTATTATTAATTACGCTAAAAGTGACATAGAATCTAAAACTACCTGTAAACTTTGACAATTTCCAAATAACCCTACCAAAAGATAAATCAAATAAAAGAT
Organism: Glyphodes perspectalis; assembly: GCA_951394215.1. Lineage (NCBI taxonomy): Eukaryota > Metazoa > Arthropoda > Insecta > Lepidoptera > Crambidae > Glyphodes > Glyphodes perspectalis. The sequence continues at coordinate 14,078,466 of OX596217.1, forward strand.
AAAATTGAACATTTTAAAAATAAATCTAGAAGCTAAATAAGAGATTTTGTTAGTTTTATCGGACTTCTTAATTCTGCTTGTTTAGCTGTTGAATATGGGTGACAATATACATAAAGTTTTAAAAGATGTAAATTTCTAAATCTAAAAAATAATGACAATTATGATGTTTACATGAATATTCCAAACAACTTGAATTCAGACTTGAATTGGAAATTTTCAGTGACGCTTCTACTACGGGGTGGGGGTCTACGTGTGGTGAGGAAACTGCGAGTGGTGTTTGGTCTTAAAATGAACGAAAAATGCATATCAACTATATAGAAATATTTGCTATCTTTTGAGGCTTGAAGGTTCTTGCAAGCAAATTACATAATTGCCAAATATTACTTTGGTTCGGATAGATGTGCAGTTTCCTCACCCAACTGAAATAGCCAAAGAATTATGGAAATGGTGCGAGGCTAAGAACATATAATCTTTGCTGCATATATCAGTTCCTTAAATAATACTTTAGCAGATGCTGAATCAAGGAAAGTAAATCCTGACGTTGAATGGGAACTGGCAGATTATGCGTTAAAAAAAAAAAAAAAAAAAAAAAAAAAAAAAAACTATGGTCGCTTTTGGGCCACCTGAAATAGAAATCTTCGCTAACGAAGTTAACAAAAAAGTGCACAAAAAATATTTCCTGGCATAGAGACCCAGACGCGTTTGCTCATTAGAATTTTTTGACGACGCAATAAATCTATGCGTTTGCTACTAATGCTTTCACGATTACTTGGGCAATTATTTATTTTTTTCTTCTATAGTTTTCCGCCATTTAGTATGATTTTGAACACTATTCGTAAAGTAATAAAAGATAAAGCTAAAGGTATACTAGTGGTGCCATGGTGAGCAACTAAACCTTAGTTTCCCGTTTTTAATAAATAATTAGTCTCAAAGCTTTTGATTTTGAACCATCTCAAAATCTTATATTTTCTCATTCCAGCAACCGGAACGTACACCAGCGGTTTAGCCTGGTTGCCGAAATCCATGATTAAGAAACAAGTCCCATTGTTTTCAATTAATATAATTCTGGCCTCATTATCTGAAAATACTGTATAGCAGTACGATACATGTTAAGTGGTGTCAATTTTGTACTGCGCATGTCTGTTCCAAATATTTTACCTTTCTTAACTGAGCACTTTGAAGTTGGAGCTCACTACGGCACACTCAATAGCTGTGGGTCCGCTCTGTCTTTGATTCTTGGGCTTCAGATCGGTAATGACATTAGAATTAAGAGCTTATTCAAGGGAATATTTAGATTACAAACGCCATTGCCTAAATATCACCTTACTTGGGATACTTCCTTAATATTAGATCACTTAGCTCAGTGGTATCCCAATCAGTCATTAAGTTTGGACAAAATATCAAAAAAGTTTGTTACATTTTGACCCTAAATACTGCTCACAGAGTCCAAACGCTGTCAAAAAATAATATTAATAATATCGATAAACACTCAGATAATTTTCCGATCGTATTAAAACTTCTCGAATTGGGTCACAACAGCCTACTCTTGTTTTACCTTACTATCAAAATAAGCCTCAAAATTGTCTAGTCAATACATTAAATGTGTATTTAAGTATCACTGAGCCCTTACGCTGTGATAATACTAATATTTTTATTAGTTTGAGGAAACCCTATTAAACAATCACACCCCAAACACTTAGTCGCTGGGTGAAGTATACCCTTGAACTATGCGATGTAGATGTGTCCACATTTTCAACGCACAGCACTTGACATGCTGTAACTTCTAAAGCATATAAACTGGGGGTCAACGTCGACCTTATTAGAAAAACTGCAGGCTCAAATGTTTTTGGCCGTTTTTATAAAAGAGAAGTTCCAAATAACGTGGAACAGACTTTTTTCACCAAATTTATATTATCAGAGCAATCACTAGATGATTAGATTTTGAATTTGTTTATTACTAAGTCAATTGTAAAAGTGGTAAATTTAAAGTATGATTCAAGACCTATAAATGGTTTTGTTGCTTAATGGCGTGATATTTTACAGCCTCTCAAAGTCTACATATGTGTTCTTTGATTAATCTCTGAAGGACGACGCTTGAAAGTATAATTAATGATTAAACGAGCTTACCTGTACGTGAAGTTCTATCATAATTATACGAAAGCGTCGTCCGAAGAGATTAATCACCCACCCAACCCATCCCTGTAGTAAAATATCACGAAAACTCTAAACATAATGACGTCAAGTAGTCGAGACGGCGATAACGTTGGGAGTTATAATGGTGGTAGCGGTTACGGTTAAATAAAAAATTAAAATAGTGCTCTCAAATATCTGTGCTAACTGGCGACACGGTAAGGTGTAACTACATATGTGTTCTTTGATTAATCTCTTCGGACGACGCTTTCGTATAATTATGATAGAACTTCACGTACAGGTAAGTTCGTTTAATCATTAATTATTAAGTACAAAGATAAATATAGGGCCTACGTAATATCTTCATTTGTCAAATCAGAACATACGTCAATGTCCATAGCACGTCAACTTTCATGAGGAACTAAAAATAACAATGACAGTATGTTATTCCACAATCGTATCTTATCTGAGCGTCGCATTGTCTGCTGAGCGAGATTAGTCGTATAGTCCTGTATTAGGTTGGAGTCGGCTGATATAACTATGTATGTGAACAGGGACCGGATAGGGTGAAAAGTGTAGTCAAGGGTGAGTGTGGCACTTGTAATAAGGGGTTCGTACTAAAGATATAACGAATTATTTTGCAACGAGAATTGCTCTTAAAGCCAATAATAGGCTAGATGACTAAAAATCTGCCTACCCCACTAGGGAAGTGGCGTGAAGTTTAGTTAGTTAGTTATGACTAAAAAATCTGTTTAGTCCGTCAGTAAGATTATAAAAAAATATTGAACGCGTATTTTTTTACTTATTTGTCAAACAAACATTGACGAAGATACAATGCATTCAAGTTACGCGTGACGTCACGCTTTCGTACAATTTTTACAAAATAGTGACGTCACAAGCCCCCACTTCAAAACTTTGATGCTCTTGATCTTTGTGATTTTTTTTTCATTTGATAAAGCGAAAAATATGTGTTTAGTATTTTTGTATAATCTAACTGGTGGACTAAATAGAATTATAGTTTTTTTAATGCAGTCATCATCCCTATTGGCTTGCTGACATTTCGGACACAAAATGTTCAGACACTCTGTCCGTATCGACATTCTTGTAATTTATTTATTTTTCTAGCTTAGATTTTAGGTTTTTAGTGCCTTTACTAAACCAAGCGGCTTGCTAAAACAGTGATTATTATTTTAAAAAATGCATTCGAATATCATATCTAAAGCATTAGATAAGTATTTATGTAAATTATATAAATATACCTATACACAAATAAATGAAAAGATTTCACCGTAAGTCTGAATAAAATAAAGTATTACCTAAATAGTATAATCGTTTCTGAATAGTTGTTTTATATAAAAAATTTAATATGCATATTTAGCAACGAATTTATGTTTATTTGCAGAAAATTTACTGGCTCTAGTGCGCGTTCGGTAGTGACCCTGCCCCATGCGCCAAGAGTTGTGTGTTCGATCCCCATCCAGGACCAAACATTAGTGTGATGAATACTTATATTTGTTCTGTGTCTGGATATTAATGTCCAACGTTTAAGTATATAATTGTAATACCACTGTTGATTCTGATATCCGTTACACAAGTACTTAACCTTCTTACCTCGGAGTCAGATCGGATATTTATTATTAAAGATGTGTGAGATTCACACATTGTATTCGAAGTCCTAGCAGAATATTTTTGATACGAAACCCCAATAAAGTGTGCCTATAGATAAAACGTCAGTCGATGTAATCTAATCATGTGGCTGTAACATGGGCCTCTTCAAGGGTAGTGAAAATAATTTAGAAAATACCGATTACTCTCTAGGTACGTAGATATTAGGTATATAATTCACATATGATATTCAGTTTGATCTGGAAATATGGGAATATCTATTGGTTTGGTCTTGTAAAGAAAATAAATATTCAACGATATCACATACATTGATCTGATTCCGAAGTAAGTAGCTTAAGCACTTGTGTTACGGATATCAGAAACAACAGTGGTATTACAAATATTTACTTAAATATTAGATATTAACACCCAGACCCAGAACAAACACAAGTATTCATCATACGAATGTTTGTCCTGGGTGGGGATCGAACCCACAATTCTTGGTGCATGGGGCGGGTCACTACCGAATGCGCCATTGAGCCTCATATGTTGACGTTCATAATTTTAAATACACATAGCATGTTTATTAGCCGACAGCTGTATGTACCTGCAAAAATACATTGTCCAACACGCTATACCCCCAAATGCAGCGAGATTAACTCGCCTACTTAGCATTCACTCGGTATTCGGTACGACTGCCGAATTAATCGAGCGATTTAATCGGCTGTTAACTGATCAGGAGACCGATAGGCCGATTGGGTGACCTCGGTGACCAGGCATGATCGTGGAGTGTGTTATGTATTCTTAGAGTTTCTCCCTGATGGGCATGCGCAATGCTTGCCTGTTGAAAGTGATCATAGGTGATGTCTCAACGTTTATAGTCAAAACATGTATTTAAAGTATTGGCAAATGATTAAGTACAATGAAAATTATTGCGACTTCAAAGATATATCTATTCTAGATATGTATTTTGGCGTCAGAATAACATAAAACTAAACTTCACGCCACTTTCCTAGCGGGGTAGGCAGAGAGAATAACATTTATTTCAAATAGCAGCGCCCCGCGGTTTCACCCGTGTAGATGCTGTTCCCGTAGGAATATGGGGATAAAATATAGTCTATATTACTCATTGATAAATAAGCTTACGATTTGTGAAATTAATTTTTAAATCGTTCTAGTAGTTTCGGAGACTATTCAATGCAAATAAATAATAAAATTTTTCCTCTTTATAATATTAGTAAAGACTAGCTGTGCCAGCGGTGTCACCCGCGTTTATGGTTAATATTATAAAGACTATTTCCGTCATACATGATTTCTATGTAACTTTAACCATTAAAGTTGCACACGCGACGGAAGCTCAAAAAATGGAGTTACTTCTCCCGTTTTCCCAACGTTTCCCTTCACTACTCTGCTCGTATTGATTATAGCGTGATAAAAAGTATACTATAACCTGCCCAGGAGTATGAAGAATAATTGTATCAAGTTTCGTTAAAATCCGTCGAGTAGTTTTTGTTTCTATAAGGAACATACAGACAGACAGACAGACAAAAATTTTACTGATTGCATTTTTGGCATCAGTATCGATCACTAATCACCCCCTTATAGTTATTTTAAAAATATATTTCATGTACAGAATTGACCTCTCTACAGATTTATTATATTAGTAAAGATAAAGATTAAAATGATAATTACACATCTATAATTACTTGGATGTGCAGTTTTTCCCACGATGTTTTCCCTTGTCACTTAAGTGGTCTACATACTTAATCTTTTCATTTGATTGTCGCTATTTATCGGTGACTACATAAGCTGAGTCTCGATTGGGGAATTACCACCTACTCATAGGAATATCAACACTTGTGCCGCTGTCTATCACGAGGTTAGTAAGAGCGCCGGAGCTCGAACCTGCTTCAAAGCCGGCAATGCATCAGCAACTCCTCTAGTGTTGCAGTAGCCCATAGGCGGCGATGATTACGAACACCCTTGCTATATGTATATGCTTGACTAGCTCGATGACTCATTCGGTAGTGATCCTGCCTCATGCGCCAAGAGTTATGGGTTCGATCCCCAGGACAAACAATCGTGTGATGAATACTTGTGTTTGTTCTGTGTCTGGGTGTTAATATCCAAATATTTAAGTATATATTTGTGATACCACTGTCGTTTCTGATAACACAAGTGCTTAAGCTACTTAGCTCGAAATTGGATCAATGTATGTGATATAGTCTGATATTTATTTATTTATATGTGGTTGTGCAGGCGACGAGCCGGCCACTTGGCACATTTTTAAAATTTTACATCTAACCCAGCACAGTGTCATTTTTTGCCTGTTGTTAGGGCTGCTCTTTGACTCTGCCTACCCCTTTGAGGATTATGTGGAGTTGTATATATAGTAGATATGTTTATTTACCCCTCCTGTATAAGGCGCGTGTCCTTGCTACTGAGCTGCGCTAATGATAAGCAGCTGATCATTGCACAATAATTTCAATACAGTATTGTTTATGTAGGCACAAATAGGCGCGCGCGCAGGAAACGATAAAATGGCATTATGTTGATTCACTAACCCTGGAATGCCTACTTAATGCGACGATGATTTTAATTGACTTGGATTTTTGTTTTGTCTCTCATAATTATTTTCTATATGAAGATTATGATCTACCTAGCGTTATATCACACTTCTATTCAGTATAACATAGCCCCGTGTTGGTTCGGGACTTAAAAATAATGCGCCAACTCTTCTAGCCTAGCATGTCGTATAATATTTATTTAAGAACGATGGTAGTTTAATATGGACGCGACTCATACTCACGCTGTTGATACGAATCCGGGAAAGTACCTACTACTAGATTTTTCATACCTAATAATTTATATTACTCACACGGTTGTAACATTTGGATATTCATATAATTTGTATTTACTTTTAAAATGTTACGACAGTTCTTCACACGAATGTTTGTCCTGGATAGGGATCAAACCGTTGGCGATCGAATCACAATTATTAGCGCATAGGACAGGGTCACTGAATGCGTCATCAAGCTAGCCAAAAAGGTAGAAATGCATCTTTGAATGAAGTTCGGAGGTCGTTACCCATAAATTGCCAATACCAAAAAAGTTAAACCTTTGACGCCACCCAAAAATACATACACGCACAACATCACGCCCGTCATCCCTGAAGAAGTAGGGAGTCAAAGGGACAGCAAGCCCTATAACCACATTCAGCCAAAAAATTAAGACTAGGCTAAGTTAGATGGAAAATTGTGAAAAAGTAGTGACAAGTGGCTAGCTCGTCGCATACACAATCACATACTCAAAACCCGATATAAAGAGTAACTACCGAGTTTCTTGCCGGTTTCTTCTCGGTAGAATCAGCATTCCGTACCGGTGGTAGATTCACATTGCTCTAAAGATTTTGTATAATTGACGATTTATAAGTGCTTTTTTTTAAGGCCTACATGAATAAAGAAATTTTGAACTGAACTTTTGAACTGAAATACCATTAGTCGCCTTTTACGACATACGACTACAGTTGGCACCGTTTTTGTCCCCGAAGAAATGCGTTACGCTTACCACCTCGCTTGGAGAAGGGCGAGATGGTTATGTGGGACTCCCAGGGACCTCTGCATCAGGAGACCCCCTCTCCGGCCAAGATGTTAGCACCCGGGGTACACCCACTAAAACACCGGGATGCATCCTCCACGCTTCTTTTTTAAGTCCCAGACCAACATAGGATAAGAAAGAAAGAAAGAAAGAAATAAAATTTATTGGACGCACAATTGTTAATACATATACAGGAAACCGAAATTTGACACGGGACAAAATAGTACAAGAAAAAGGAAAACCAGTAAAAAAAAAGAAAAAAGAAAGCAGATTGGCGCCAATTGGGTCCCTGCCTCATTATGCTACTGCGGCGTCAAGCTAACGCCGCAAGAGCGCTGGTATTCTGGCGGGATAGGCCTGGAGCAACATGGAACCCAAAAATTTACAAAAAAAAAAGCTTCGACAATAGCCCTACGCTATGCACCCATGCGTCGGCGTCATACAGACTGCGCCGCGCCTCGCACGCATACACATTGCCTCATAACTCACGCTGGCCAATAACTCGCTGAATTATTGTCCTTGATTTATTATTATGTGAATGTACGGAATATTGATGGCGAGCTAGTTCTGTCTATGGTGCGTGGTAGGTTTAAGCTGGGAGGAGTCGTGGATGACTATTTTCTGCATGTTGTTAATAATATAAGATTAAGAGTTAAAAGTGTTATATTGTAATTTCAAAGACTTTATGTTAACTGTTCTGAAATAAATAACTAAGTAAAAGAGATAAGTTATTCATGTTAAAATGTATAGGGAAAATAGGACGTCCTATAAATTTATATTAATAATTTTTATTACAACCGATCATTTCAAAATAAAAACATTGTGTCTTTCAAGCCGAATAAAGTCTACTTTAGTGGTTCAGTTTCGACAATAAATTAAATATAATAACTAACTAATTATTATGTGTATTTTATTTGTATTTCATACTAGCTGTGCCCGCGGTTTCACCCGCGTTTATGGTTAAAATTTAATGGTAATAAATAGATATTACTTAATGTTATATAGCCTATAGCCTTCCTCGATAAATTAACTATACATTACAAAAAAAAATCTTCAATTCGGACCAGTAGATCCTGAGATTAGCGCGTTCAAGCAAATAAACAAACTCTTATGCTTCATACATTAGACAAATTGTATTCTGACCCGAGCACCACTATTTTCCAAATAGCTGTTTTTTGTTTTGCGTACTCATCATAATAGCAGAGTTGTCAAAATTCATTAACTATACAATGCACTGTACAGAGCTCACTTAACGAGATAAATCTACAGATGTTTGCCACCTATTTTTAGACCCAATTGACCATATTTTGACCTGGCTCAATCTAATAAAGCTGTTAAGACGAGTGGCAATAAAACATAATTAATAGATAGCACACACTGTAGCCTCTGGCTTAGTGTAGAGAACGACAGTGAGGCGGTAGTACTATTGGTATTTCATTGGAAATCCTTAAATTAAGTTTAAGTAAATTAGAATTAAGTGAATCAGACTTACGTACAATCGATACGAGTTTTATTTTTCGTTAATTTTAGTAGAAATAATAGCCAGATCAATTAAAATAATACCATCTTATCTAGATTTGGAAATTTGTGTAAAGTTATTTATTTTGAAGGATTCCCTTGTATTTCAATAAGTTTAGAATAATTTATATGCATAATTGACTTCTTAATTTGGCTTTATAAAATCTTCACTTATCTTTAATATCTTTTAATAATTTACATCAATTAAAATCAATATAGTTATATTTTATAAAGGTATGTTTTAGACTGATTCATTAAAATTTCATTTCGAATTTGACATTACTTTACTATCCATAAATGCCTCCAATATGTTCAAGCTTATTGTTTTTTTTATGCCAGTTTAAAACATTATCATCGAAAGACTATCACTTTCGAAACCAGCTGTTAATAGCCTGTTTGAACAGCGACAAGGTCAGTATGAACCTCGCTCACTGCGATCCATTATAGTTGTCAAGTCTTAGTGACCCAAGATCATTTCATTAAGGCGACTCACAAATAAGAATCTCCCGCTGCTTTCTGGACTATTATTCAAATTTATTACTTTAATTTTATATGCCTTTCCTTATATTAGAGGTTTCATTACTCATTTTTGATGACGCCATCACGCTCTCGCAATTTCATGTCCTCAAATTATTATGGTGTTGAAATTACGCTCTTCGGGATTAGGCAGTTTTATGCCAGATGAAATTTAAATTTCGGCACCGTATCTTCTTTATTTTACGAGCCGCGTGAAAAATGTATTTTTTTCGGAATATCGTTCCGCCACTTTACATAAATTACAATTTGTTATAAACTATTAAAAATGTAGGAAACGTCAAACAGTGTTAAAGAACATGAATTTGAGCTATATCATTTTGTTTTTCGTAATTGGTCGTGTGTTAACAGAAGGTTATGTTAGGAGTCATAAAACCGAAGAGCTTGTATGAAAAGGATCATGAATGTTGAAGAACCAAGTGAGGTGTGTAAGAATCGTGTGTAGTGTATATGGCGTTCGGTTCTCTCTGCCTGCGCTAGAGAAGTGGCGTGGAACTTGTTAGTTTGTATCATTTTGCTCAGTTTTTTCAGCAAATAGTGATTGCCATAGAGTTAACAATCTATCTCAGACATTTAAAGTGAAGTAACAATTGTTTATATTCATTTCTGTTTAGTGTTTAAAAATAGTTACACCACTAGATCTTATTTTTTTTATATCTTCAATTGTAAATGTGCCTGTTATTTGTAGATATTAGAGATAAGATCTTCTATTTTAAGATTTTCATCTAGTACAGTCGGCCAAGGAAATTATCTATCATTTTAAATAAAACAAATTCAGACGGGATTGACTTCATATTTTAATCTCTTTTCATTTAAATTTAGCAGAAGTAGAAGATTAATAAATAAATTTCTTGGCAAAGTGTTTCTGTTGCTGCACTAATATCAATAAAAAACATATATATTTTAACTAGAAAATATGTTTTTATGACATTTTTTAAATGCTACTGTCAATATTTTTCTAGACTTTTGTGTTTGATAGGAGTTCAATGAAAATCAGGTTATTTTTTAAAAACTGAATGATTTATTTTTACCAATGCGTTATAATATATATTCATTATTGAACAAATTACGTTACAAAATGTACACGTTCTCCTTAATCAGTAGATAGCTACAATATTATTATTTCATACTTAACAATTTAAATGTCTACGTACATTATATGCAGTTAGAGTAAGTATCTTAAAAAATACATAATATCAATAATTTATACAACGAACGACGGAAAAACCATTTAGCTTCCAAATCACACTCTCCTCGAAATACAAAAACTTATCGATACAAATTAAAAAAATCTTAAACTATTACCAGAAAAAAAGATTTTAATAAAATAAACCCCTGGAAGGGTCGAAATTTCGATTCGTTTGATTTTGAGGATCGTGCATTTCATGTTTCCACTTATAAACAAACCTGATCTATAATATGTACAACACTTTAGAACCAATTATAAAAAAATGTTGAAAACAAACGTTTTCTTTATTTGGTTAGCCGAATTCTCGAAATAACTGTAAGTGCTACAAATAAGAGATCCATCGGTAACAGTTTATAAAAGCATCATATTTTTTTTGGTATAAATTGAATAAAAAAAAAACTAAAAAAATCAGGTATCGATGATAAGTAGGCCACCAGACCACCGAAAACGCTGAGTGCAAAAGCTGTTGTCGACACGACAGCGAAATGTACAGATACATGGAGTCCCAAAACAAAAAAACTTTCAAAGACTAGAATTATTCGGAACACTTGGCAGAAGAACGGAATTCCGAAGATCCTAAAAAATTGTGGCCTTAAAAGTCATCAACAAGATATTTACAATGTCCCATGAAATATTGAAAGCGTGAATACTTCAGTCCAATTCTTAGTGATAAAGCCATGCTTTAGCATCGAATGTAGGAAAAGTTTGGCATTTCACTCGAAGAAATGTTTAATGTAATGCGGTTAGGCATTCATTTATAAGTATACATATGCTGCACTACTAATACCCTATATTAAAATCTATAAATGGACCATTCTTATATTTTTGTTCCTAAAAAAATTGATCAACATATTATTTACAGTAAAAAAATTGAAATAACTTCAAAATTCAAACTTCAACAACGTTCGTTTCAAAATTCTGACGACGAAATTCAAGTTATGATACAATCTACAAATGACAAATATTAGATTAGTGTCATAACTTGAATTTCGATTCTGTAATATAAAACATTAAATAAGTAGCAGTAAAAATATTTTATTATCCCGCAGATGAGTAATTAAAACTTCAACTTTCAATATGAGCGTACAAAATTCTAGATTTCTGTATAAAGCAAATAATATGTAATTTTATCTCCTATCACACCTAAGTATCCTTGCTCTTACAAATTACAATTTTACAACTATTATTGTTACGACTACATCATCTTGATTGTGCGAATTTCTTTGTTTAGTCATTACAATTAACTTTATAATTACCAATTATTAATGACACGGCTACATCAACAACAAATTGGATTATTATTATATATGAATCCACTACAGTTTGATCTCGACATACAATATTATGGGGTATTGATTTCCGTACTGTTTATAATCTTACCACCTTATAGACACCAATTAAATATCATATTATTTACGTGATACAATAAATGTGCTTAAGAAAATTGATAGAAAGAAATGCTTCGTTGTGTCTCAAAGTTTGTAGGAGTAGAAAATCATAATACACCTTAATAGAAGACGCTTACCAATTAAATCAACAATAGAAATAGATATATATATATACATAGAGATAAAATTACGTTCAATTTTTATTCAAACAACATAACGAGAATATTCAACTTTTCAGTTCTGTGAATAAATCACTAACGTATCCAATTGAATCGCATTTTTTACATCTAATTACACAATTTTATATGTTACATTACATATAGAGGTTACATTCTATCTGACGCTATATCTTTTCAGAAATGTATGAACTACTGGATGGCAAGCGAGTGTTTAAGCATCCATGCGATTTCAATAGAATGAAGACAACAATTGTTATTTTATATAAGTATTTAATATAATAACCTACAACAACTAACTACGTCCTCTATGATATTTATTCCTTTGAGACGTTTATATATAACTTCTAATTTTTTCTCACAGTATCGCTTTATTTTGACTTCATTATTATAAACAGTTTTAATACTTATATACATACCGTTAAATTTAACCTTACCTCCATGGATTTATGAAAGAAAATACTACAGGGAAGAAAGCATGTGATTGCAGAGAACAGAAATTTCCAAGGCATGTTGAGTAACATTTTCAATTATCATACACCTAATTATTAAAACGAAACTTTAAACCCTGATAATTCCAAATATTGAAACGCCACAACAACAAGCGCTACTATACAACATTATAAATTCGATGTTGCTTTTAATATAAATACTTTTGGGGTTATATTTCTCCCTACTAATAAAAATAATGACTGCGTATACCAGACCCGAAATAAGACTGTAATCTATAGCTAGCGTGAAATTCTAAATTGGCTGTTTAATGGAGCTGTAATTAATGATTACGTTAAAATTTTTATTAGTGAAGGAGATTTTTAGACTAATTTGAGCTTCGCTGTTACCGTTTTATTGCTTTTGATCGTTGATTTCAGGTATACTAATGGCGAACAGAATATTGCAGTAAACGAAATAGTACATTCGAATCGCAAGCAGTTTCCGAAATACATTTAAACGAAACGCGATACAAAACTTTTATGCGAACGCTCCCAGCTCGCAGAGAGGCAAAAAATGACATTTTATTGTCAAAGTTTGAAATTATGGAGGGATACTTTACATAGGCGTAGTAGACGACAATCCAAAGAAATATTTGTTTTGTTCCGTAAGAGATACATAATGAGACCCTCTCGCATTTTCGTTTGAACTCGTGGAAGGTAGCAAAGTAAAATCATGTCAAATGCATTAACTGGCGCTGAGGAAATAAACATTTTAATTATTATTCCCGTATTTTCTCCTCTAAGCAACAGCATCTAATAACAACTACATGCTTAAAATACCTTGAGCATTACTAAAATATAAGTATTATGAAGAATCCCAAATAGTTTATTAGGCACAAATTTATTTCTTTCCATCATCGTACATATATCAATATATAATAATTATATCATTCTACAACACACAAGAGAGTGTAACTTACGATTTGCAATAATATATAGATAATAACATGTAATTTTTGTTTTTTTTTTTTTCAATAATTGGGTTTTCGTAGACACTTATTAAGTAATACATGAACTTGTTTTTTACATATATATTTATAAGAATATAATAATATAGGTAAAGCATTTTCTTTCTTAATATTTAGAGCACAACGGATCCCTTAAATTTACATTTATATAATTAGGGACACAGGATATCTACAAATATTGATTTCACAATTTGAAACAGTTTAATTAGTAGAAGGTTTAACTATCTTATAAATGAGTGGAGTCCATTCACACGAATGATCTCCTTAACTGACATCATTTTCTCTGAATTGACAGGGTTTAGCAATTTACAATTCATTTAGCTTATGCGCTACTGTGGAAAGCATAGATTTGAAATGGACAGATTTTTATTATAGAACACTTCGAATTATCCAATCTACATTTAACCAGCGAATTACTTAACAATACTTACTCCGTTCACGATAAATGTTAATGCAATTTTACAATGGATTTTTTAATTACAACTAATGTTCTTATTCCAACTTTCCACAGCAACACAAAGTATCAAAAATAGGTAAATATTGATTTCCACAATACAATGCAATATTCCCAGTTTTTTTTAAATTAAAAAAGTTACTGAAGCTAGCGCTGCTAAAACTAATTCTATGCGATATCAGTCTCCACTAGAATCTTATAATTTAGAAAATCCATAACGTAAATCACAGTGTTTAAAATAGCAAAAAATCTGAGTGAAAAACGAACGATTGTATGCCGAACCGTTAAAGTTATTCCACCGTCCCGCATAATTAACACATTCCCAATATTGATATGTATCTTTCTATAGAACTTTTATATTGAAACGTTAGCGTGAAACGGAGAAAGAAAATAGAAAAATTGAAGTGTCCCTTCGCATTGATCCTTAGGTGCCGTCGAATTACATATTTTTATGCCCGTACCTAACCACTGAAGATTATCCTTACCTTAAACATTCTAGCATACATTACAGCAAGACATTCAACGCGAAACATCGAAAATTCAACCTCTACCATGACAACCCCTTATAATTTCTTCAGGAACGAGGTACGCATATATCGAGGCAGAAGAAGAAGGGCAAGATTATGCGCCACTCGTTCCATCATCATGGTGAAGACCCCCCAAATCCACCGTAACATCTAAACCTGCGAGAAAATCCCGTTTTCCAGCAATTCCTCCAATGGCATACCGATTAGCTTCCAACAGTAAACTTAAATCGTCATACTATCATCTACATGTGCATCAAAATATAAGGTGAACTTACGTACAGTAAACGCAAGATGACTATAACCTAGTCTTATTTTTCTATTACACGAATGATACATATTTCATCTAAGAGTCCGAAAGTAAAACGTAAATCACGCTTAAAGTACGAATGTTAATAAAATAAATGGTGTGTCATAGAAATTGCAAACTTACTATTTTTAAACGTACTAGAAGCCAAGTCAAGTAATATTGAAGAGGGACGCGACGCGGAGCGGCGAGCGACGTGACCGGCGCGTCACTCCTCCGGAGCCGGCTCGACGGACCCTCACCGAGACCTTATGTACATGCCCCATCGAGCGGGCCGAGGAGTGCCGCCGCCGGTCCCCTAACTGACCCGTGGCTTATCAATCAGGCGACGGAGTGTAGACGGATTTATTTACTGAGATGCGTCTAAGACGTGCCGTTTGGAAAACACCCACAATTTACAAAAAGTAAATTTCAACTAAAGCAACGACAAAAGAACCGACTCACAGCCTTTACTTTGAAACCTGATGCACTTCCGAACGTGACGTTGAAGCGTCGCCTAACAGAACAATCTACAAAAACTAAAATTAAGAAACCAGAACTGAAGGAGAATGCGACCGTGCGGCCGGTTGACAATAAACATAATTATCTCCCTCGACCCTTATTAAATAACTTTGTACATTGAATCCAAATGTCGACACGTCATTTTGGATGTAGGCACTCTCTAGGCGGGGCGGCGTACGGGCGCCGCGTCGTCGGCCTCCGTGTGGCGGCTCATGGCCGACCTTATGAGATCAGTGGAACAGGCCGGCAGCGGCCGTGGCGACCCGAGCACCGCTCTAAGACGTTAGATACGAAGAGAACGTGTCGTTGTCCACCCAGTCTCCGGCCACGCCGATCTCGCTCAGCATGTCCGACACGTCGGGCGTGCACGAGAACTCGAAGTGGGAGCCGGATGACGACGACGCCGTCTCGAAGGACTCCATGTCCGTCGTCAGCGCGTCGAGGTCGACCTCGCAGTCCGTCGGGAGAGGGAGCAGATCCGTGATCGAGTAGAGGTCCGTCAGGTCTGATTGCTCGCGGCGCGTGCTGTCTTCGTACAGGCAGGCGGATTCGGGGGAGTCGGGGGAGCCGGCGGGGGAGGCCGGCAGCGGGGGCGGGGCGGGCGTCTCGACGGGAACGCTGGGGACGGTCGGCGGGGTCGGCCGCGTCCGGCGTCTCGACATGCCCCTGTTATTGTTCGAATCCGCTTTCTGCTTGCGCTTCTGTTTGGTGACGGCGCCTGTTCTCTGCGTGGGTTTGGCCGTCTTCTTGCGGGGCCTGTATTTATAGTCGGGGTACTCGCGCATATGTAGCTGCCGGAGTCTCTCCGCCTCATCGATGAAGGGCTGACGCTCCTCATCGTTCAACGTCTTCCACACGCGGCCCAGGTTCTTCGATATCTCCGCGTTGTGCATGTCCGGGGTCTGCTCACATATTTTCCTGCGCTCGATCTGGGACCAGACCATAAACGCGTTCATTGGCCTCTTGATGTGATTAGGGTTATTCTTCTTCGTCTGTGGACAAACAAACGATCGTGTTATTTAAGACCGCATTAAGAATCAATTAACTTTTATTGGGGGACTATAAAATAGATTTATGTTTGAGACAGAAAATCAGTGCTATCTGTTTAATTGTGGGGAGCGCAATTATTATTTCAGACATGTCCGATTTGCCGCGGGCCTGGCAAAGAGCTGGCTTTATTGAATTAGTATGCATGACATTGCACCATTAAGTCTGCGGCCTTACTATTAATGATATTGTTATCATAGGAATTATTATTACAAACAAGTCGAATTATATTATATTGAAACTATGGCAGTTCGATTGCGGAAAATTTTATAATACTGGCGTAGGTTGAATTTGTAATGCGCAGTGATAATTGGATTATCAAGTGCGCGTAACCCAATTATGTATCTGTCCGTTTACTATAGAACTAGTGAGTTCTTTTACTGCAATAAACGTTTCCGCGTCTCTAAATGCTTGTTGTAAAGCATTGACAGACGAGGATATTAAAGGACACGGGAAGTCATTATCAAATCATGTAGGAAGCGCAAAGGACGATATAGCGCCCATACTCGGCAGTACGTCGTTTTCCTTAAACCGACTAAATCGGTGGATTAGATAAGAGTACGTATTCGTCGAAATGGAAAGCATATTTTCGTGGTTCACCAAGGAAAGTTTACGGGCCACTATCTCTGCCGCTTGACGCCGTCACATAAAAACAACACCGCGCAATAAGAACATGGGCAAATATTCCCCTTTATTATTCAAATCTTACTTTCGCTAAACTCCACTCCGCCGGTCCCAATGGAAGCGGCGTGGAAAAAATCCTCGCTCGACTTTATATTTTTTGTTCACCTTATTTATATTCAGGACAAAAAAAGGGTTTGTCAGATGGCGACTAAATCAAGTTCGAAACGCCCACGTTGGCTCAAGGTGAACCGAGTAGAGGTAGGCAGTTTTTTGCACCGCCACGAAATGTATCCAGGTTACCAAAGGTATTATTATTAGACTTTTTTGTTGGACCAATTTGTTTTGGAGTACAATCTAGAATGCAACGGCCTGCCTCCATTAATCACGATGTGTGCAGTTTTTTATCCGTCGCTAAATAAATGTTGTTTCTGAGTGCGTATTTGGAAGACACGCAAAGTCACCTTCTACACGTATTTCTTGCAAACTAACTCTGAATTGAAACGATTTATCAATGTAACAGTAATAAAAACTTTAACTGTATTTGTTTCCTTTGCCGATCGTTTCAAAGAAACGTTTTAAAAAGAAATGAATTATTTAGTCGATATAACATTCTGCATTTTCAAAGCAAGTGTTAACTGGTAGTCTTTGGATTTGTGATTCATCTAGACACGTTTGTTCTCGAGTCATGAGTTCAACGTCAATATAAACTAGCTTCCTCATAGCGACAGATATTGTCGCAACGAAAATGAAAATGATGTATCAAACTATCAACTGAAGCAATATCATATCGTAAATATAATTACAGATCCCAAAACACTTGTTCAAACAAGAACCTTCTACTTCTCATAAAACAGAAAATCCAAGCTCAGTAAATACTATGGAGATAAAAGGGAAGATACTCGTATAAGTCAAGCAGTTGTAATAAGACGCAGTTATACGTGAAAATCACACGTGTAATATCTTGGAAATGTATGAATACGTATATATAAGGTAAACGTATATATAACATACTTATAAGGAAGAGGTGACGGCGACAACTTACGATAAAATACGTAGACAGACAGAGTCGCAGTAAGTTTACTATGTAATGGTGTTCAGTCTAGTAATTTAATACCTTAGTTCGCTTATAATAAAATGTGGTGTATAAATGATTATATTATATTTCCATGTAATCACTTAGTAGATTCAAGCAAAGTATTCTTTCTAACAACAACACAATATGAATGTAAAATATATTTAAGTTTGTGCTGTGACTCATGTTACATGAATTGCAATCTATTTTAAACACTCTTGTATCCTGTGGAATCTTTTATTTTTCTAGAATGGAAATAATGCTTAGAGTTGAAATCGTTGGCATAAATCAACAGAAAGCATTAAGTGCTTTTTAATTTTCTGACAAAGAGAATATTGCGTCTAATTCAGAGGAATAAAATTTAGCGCATACTCGTTTCAAGGCGACTCTGATAAAAATGTACCTCCCATAGCACCCAGTAAACGGGGCTTCACCGAATTGATTAAAATACTTGAACAATTGATGATTCAACCATTAAAATGAAATACTACTTTAAACACATCATATTGAATTCCAATCAACCATGTTTTTATTAAAATCAGAATCCTAGCAAACTTTTCCCCAAGCGGATTAAACCAGCAAACAGCTTATCAACCGTTCAACTCAACTGTACAGAACCATTTATCTATCTATCTAGGAAATAAACTGGATGCCCTTGTAAAACGAGGCTTGGAACGACGCGCCTCTCATAATAAATATACTGTATATGTTATAGCACCTTAAATGGAAGGTTAGAAAAACACCATACACCGGTCTGAACGCGTCTGACTTGCACGTGCATGATCTCAAACAATAACTTGTATGCAACGCGGTGTGAAATAATCTACTTAGCTGGATGAATGTGGGACTGGCGTGCTGGTCTCTTTAAAATAGAACTCAAATAATTTATTTGAACATGAGACGAGTTGAAATCAATAAAGGACAAGCCTTTTAAAAAAAACTTTTTGGAAAATTTATGCTGAAATTTTTACATTTAAAGTAACACTTTAAAGTTTTACGCTTATATTTTTTTTAGTCAATACATTATCAAAATTTAGTTCTACATATATCTTCTTAAAAACATATTTACTTATAGCAAACTTTCTCCATCTTATATATAAAAATGAGATGCTATTCGTTACTGAAGAACGGTTGGACAGATTGGGCTGATTTTGATTTTAAAATATTTTTAATTTTTCAGGGAAGGTTTGTACGGTAAGAAAATATTATAAATATAAACATTGCAAGGAAAATAATAAAAAAACCGAGAACGGGGCGTTACGAAGTGAGCCGGGACAGCTAGTTATTGCTAATTATGTGTCATTTTAAGATCATTGTAGTAGTAAAAATAATTTTTATTACACTTAATCCTTTAATAGCAAAGTGATTAAGATTAATACATATTAATCATATGGTAGCTAAATGATTACGATTAATAAAAAAAATATGACTTATAAATCAGAGACTCTTAAGACCTTGATGGTAATTACCCAGTTACCCAGTCTTCTAAAAGCGTTAAAATATGTAAACCAGGAATTCAATTCAATAAATTGCAGATGAATTACCATCCAAGATCGTAAAATAGGCCCGTACCTACTGTTTTTAATATATTTATTAAGCTATTTATAATAAGCGTTTCCTCAAAGGAAGTTGTTAGTAAATCATCTTTTAAAAAACCTTATCTCAGCTGTGACCTCAATTTTATTTGACTTGCAAAATTCCGGAATCGTGGCGTATACGCGGGCCGTATACGGAAATGTACAGCTGGCCTTGGTTCGTATCGGCGTGCTATTAAGTGCGTGCTAACGAACATACATACGAATGATGCTGGTTTATAGCGAAAAGCTTAGCTAAGACTATATCTATACAAAATTATTAATTGAAGTGTCTGCTTGTAACATCGAAACAGCCTATTACTAAATGCATGTGAAAGTTTATACGGTACTTAGATAATAGCAAAATATAAAAAAAAAATGTTGGTCTTTCTGTCTGTCTGTTTGTTCTATAGCCGTCCACTGATATAGCTGATGTAAATATGGTTATATGCAGTAACTTAGAATTAATATTCCGTGCAAAAGAAATAACATTTTTTTTTGTTTTATTTCGCAAGGACGAAGTCACAGGAACTAGCTATGTTCACTATAATTTGCTCGGTTTGGCATAAGGAAACAAAGTTCAATTTGATATGGTCGCTCGATCATGAAGTTAAGCATTTCACGGATTGTTATATTTATTTTGATTTTGAATCTTAATTTATCTATGTTAGGCAGACCTAAGTCAGGATCAGGAAAAAGTCAGGACTTTTCAACAATCTGACAAATATAATTAGCATTTCGATATATGACCAATCAGTTTCTCTGTATATTGTTGGAAAGTAAAAAATATTATTTAAATCACTATGATTTACCAAAATTAAAGGTCCGTCGTCAGGATTTGTTATTATCATAAAATTTGTCAGGAAAAAACTTGTAAGCTGTTATTAAATATATGCGTGTTTTTTTAATGTTCTCAATAACACAAATAGCCATTAAGTTTGTTGAAGAAAAAATTATAAAAATGGTTATAAGATTTTAAAATCCTTTTTTAGATTCCAATTAGTGGATTGTATTCGTTTGACGTAAAAGCTCTAAGGCTTAATATTATAAATAGGTTATGTGTATCATCATCTTCCTAGCGTTATGTCCCGTGCTTAGACGGGGTCCGCTTAGACCATGATCCAGGATTTAGCAAGTCTGGTAATTACATTGAAGCGACTGCCGATCTGACCTTCGTAACCCTAAGATAGGGGAACCAGACAATTTTTGGATCATGGTTACAAATTCAAAGTTGTTTGAATTTGCAGGTTTCATCACGATGTTTTCCCTCACCGTCGAGCTAGTGGTATAAATATGTACATAGATTTTTTAAAATCTAGAGGTACATGCCCGGGTTTGAACCCGCACTCCTCGGTTAAGAGGCGCGTGTCCTTACCATTGAGCTACCACCGCTTAAATAGGTTATGTGTATGTCTACAAAATTTCATAGAGCTTGTTGTTCGTAGTTCACCCGATGAAAAACAAAAAGAAACTTTATCATGTACACTCATACTTTGAATAAGGAGTTAAGTTTTATCGAGTTTTGAGAGATTAGACTTTAAGATAAAAGACTGGATAAAAGAACTTAGACAACTTAAAACATGTTTTATGAGCTAAATGGATATTGCTTCCGTTTAGAGCAATTAAGTTATAAAGTGCAAGGATTATAAAACAAAAACAAGAATGGATTTTTGATGCATGTACTTGAATGAGGATTTTATAACTAAATGTATATATTGATAGTAAAATAACCATTTCAGATTAAAAATGACTGACTCCTAGCATCTTTTCATATTGTAATATTAGCAAAATAATGTACCTACTCAACATTTATAAGATATCAAATCCCAAATGGCGAGCTCAGAAGCCATAAAAGGTGTTTATTTCCTAACACATAAGACTCCAGCTGAAAGCGAGGAAATATTAATGAAGATGTTGGACATTTCCAAGCCTTTTAATGGGGAACAAAAGATTATATTCGGGCAGACGATTACGGCCCCGCTCTTTGTAATACCCAAGTGAGGCCTTCTAGATGAAGTTCGTACCTTTTGTGTTTGGAGATAATGAGTCACAATTGTCGAAATGAAACTTTTTTTTTATTAAGCCAGACCCTTATTACTGAAGCAATTTGATCGGGTTCGTTTGAAAATAGATATTGGAATTTTTCGTCGACATCTTGCGCTTTATTAAGTCGGTCTCCGGGCCTTTGTGAGAAATTTCTGTTAATATTAACTTATCGTGAATTGAGTTGTAGGTGGGGCTGTAGTCATCGGGATTGTTTGCGTCTCTTTCTAATGTTGGAGTTTTGAATAATTATTTAACAATTTGTTTACTCTCTTTTGTATGAATTTCACTATCGCGATAATTATTGATATTAGCTTCACAGTTTTCTGAAACAATTCTCAAGTCATTAGGAATTGTACTAATCTAATCCGAATTAATAGCATGTGCTTGATTAATTTTAATATTTTTATTTGCATTAGTCTCGTCAATGATAAAAGCTGGTGCAAAATCATTATGAAATTTATTACAAAGAATGATGGAGGGAAAACAATATCTTTTCTTATATGTCTGAAACTAATATAAAGAATATGGGAACAGAAAGTATGGTATTGTGTAAAATTTAAATGTATCAAAGTGTTGACGCGCTATATGCTAAGTAGGAGGCTAGGGAAAATTTTGTAGCTTATAGTGGCATAAGGAAGTGAATATAAATTAGGTATAAGTCGCGGATTTTGCGACTCTAGGGATGTGCGGGCAAATTCTAGATTCATTTTATTACATGTTTACGGATTTTATTACTGGAGATGTTTATTCAAGCGGTCTTGAGTTGACATTTTATTATGTTTGTGTTGCAAAATTGTGTATTAAACTTTATGTGTTCGCATATGTGTAAAATACTAAATAATATCAAAGTTATTTATATACGATTATATTTAAGATTTTATAATTTTCAAAGTCTTGTTTAGCATCCATAAAGGGTAAAATTAATATCTATACGATTTTTTCTTCCACTGCTAGAGATATATTTTCGTTTGAACATCATTTGTTGAAGCTATAAGCAGCTAAGGAAATCAAAAGGATTAAATCATAATTATCAAAACCACATCTGAATTGGACCCTTTACGTGAACCATCATCATCATCTACTGATCTACCACTCTCCAATAATCCATCACTGCTCAACTCAACAAACCAGCAACTAGTCCACAAAGCCACAACAGAATCACGTTAAGTCCAAGCTCGATATTTCTTACACGTGCTCAGTACCATCGCCCTAGCCATCGTCACGACTATGCCCGCACACACACAACGACCTTTTCTAAAGATACGTCTACTTTGACCCCTTTTCCCCATAATCGGCTATTCATACACACACATGACCTGAATTTTAACTAACCTATATTACTATTCAAATGTACTAGATTTCTACTGTCAACGACTCAGTTTAAGTCGACACTAAGTAATAATAGTTTATGTATGAATATCAAAACGTTTTGGCTACAGTGTAGGATCGTAAAATGAGACATTATGTTGCTCTGTTTTTTGTTCAAGGCGATAGAATATGTGAGCATGAAAATAATACGATGCAATATAATACGATATTACATTTGTATATTTATTTGATTATGAAATGATCTGCAAATGTGTATTTCGAAATCGATAAAAATTATACTTTTATTATTATAAGTGCCTTTTTTAATGCAAAATAAATGTCGATACATTAAAATATCCAATTAGTGCAAAATAACTGAACAAAAAACATCATACAAATAAAGACTTCAAAGAAAAAATTTAATGTTAATATAATTCAATTATAAATGTATAACACGCTTGGAATAATAACACAAACATAACCATTAATCCCACAGCAAATTACAGCAAACTGCCATTTAATATTAATTACTGAGACACTAAAATTATCATATAAACACTGCATTACTATGTTACTAAAGATAACATTATAGCCGGCTTGATAACCAATTGTATATTTGTGTACAAATTTGGGATCACCAAATGCGGCTATGGATTATTATTGTTTCATACGCCGAGACATATTTGCTGTCAGACCTTCCTATTCAACATTAGTTCTTATTCTCAATGTAGTAAGGATGCATTTTTGCAAACACACGTATGCCTGTATTTACAATGGTGTTACCAACTCAATGATATATGATCAATAATTTATAGAGTGCGTGGCGTCTGCGGTTTAACTATTATGGGTGACACCATTTTTAGCTAACACATTTGGTTGTTCAAAGCAGAACAAATGTATACGAAGACAGAACTTCGGAGGTAATAAATACATCATCTAGGTACACAATATTAGGTAGCGGTTTGTGCTTTTGTGGCGAGTTAATGGTCCAAACTTCCTTTTCAATTGGGGGAGGTCTCTGCTCCAATGGGGAATGAACAGTGACAGTGATAGAATAGTTGTGAATTGCCTATATAAACACTTTCTGACTTGCCATGCTGAATGATGGCTTCCCATGTACCCAAACAAGTCAAGCGTATTGATTGTGAGTAATATCTTCAATACTTATACGGAAATATATTTATATTATTAAAAGCAAGATGTAATAAACATAAAAGTGTTATTGTATTGAATTGGTGAGGAGTCCTTCAAGGTGCGATATTATGTCCTTTGTTTAATCTTTTGCTAAAGTAAACAACATGTTTTTTAGAATGACTAATTCAAATACCTTGGATAGTCAGATGTTGAAGCTTGACCTATGAAATGTAAACGGTGTAGTCAATCATCGTAATGATAATGCATTCCTATTGGTAAATATAAATGAAGTCAGTTATCAAAGTATACGGGTGTGTGGTCAGGTATGTTTGAAATAAATTATACTACTAAGATCTTAGGTTAAGAATAAATTTACATATAATGAAATCATTAACCGTCTAATTTTATATAATTCTAGGAAAATTCCTTGTAAATGGAATTAAATTAATGCAAAAAAAAAGTTTTAGATTGGTATATAAAATATTCTTCATTAGATATTCATTCTTCATTTGATAATTTAAAACTTTTATTTAAACGGTTTGTTTTAAAATATAAATTCAAAATCATTAAAATATGTAACTAAACTTAAAAAAGGTATTAAAATGTTAATGACGAATTTCATTTACAAAAAGCTAAATTATCAGATTCCTGACTTTACTTTACGTTTAAAATGTATTAGTCTCTAAAGTATCCAATTTTATGGCCGAATAATGAAGTCGATAACGAAAATATAAAACAAAACCATCATTTAACCTTGCGAAGCAGACGCTAGAACGATTCTAAACAGGTAACTCATTCAATATCCTTTATTGAAATTGTACTCACACAGAATACAAAATACTCGCGAGATTTATAACTAGAAACGTAAAAAATCCTTTAGCAAAGAATACGTGGTGTTACACACTGCGAACCTTGGCCTGCTTGTCTCGCTCTATGATTTCAAAATTTTTGATTATACAAGAACAATATAAAAAATAAATCAGTGCGTACTGTATTGTTGTGAGAGACAGTGACCTCACGTCCCGCGGTGGAGCGGACTCTCACAAATTATTGGACTTCGAATTACCAAAATGCCTCGTCGGATTTGTGGTTTTTGTAGCAGGCCTTGATTTTTTCTTTAGGTACTTAGTTGAGCGGTGGTAGCTCAATGGTAAGGAAACGCGCCTCTTAACCGAGGAGTGCGGGTTCAAACCCGGGCATGTATCTCTGGAATTTTCAAATCTATGTACGTATTTATACCACTAGCTCGACGGTAAAGGAAAATATCGTGATGAAACCTGCAAATTCAAACAACTTTGAATTTTTAACCATGATCCAAAAAGAGTCTGGTTCCCCTATCTTAGGGTTACGAAGGTCAGATCGGCAGTTGCTTTAATGTAATTACTAGACTCGCTAAATCCTGGATCATGGTCTAAGCGGACCCCGTCTAAGCACGGGACATAACGCTAGGAAGATGAAAATGATAATTAGTTTGGCGTAATGTATTTGGATTCGAACTGATCTGGTATTATACGAAATATATAAGACCTATTTCATAGGTATCTGTTTTTTGTATGATTACGTACCTAATGTTACAAGTTTCAGTAACTAGATAGGAAGTGCAGGCAGAATTATATCTTACTGCATTGTGATAAAGACTTCGTCAGGTAGACTAATGGCATTGGTTTAATACAAATCAAGAATATAGTATATCATACCAGCTATAAAAGGATATTTGCATGCCATTCTATGGTACTATCATAATCTGATAATATTGACATTATTATATTATTGTAACATTATGATATATAAAATTTTTTTACTAATTCAATCCTTATAAGAATATAAATAAAATAAAATAAATAAATTCTCCAGACTGGCACACCAATTCCCTAGTTCCAAACTAAGCTGATGCTTGTGCTATGGATACTAGGTGAACGGATAGACATACTTAAATACGTTTATAAACATCCATGACTCGAGTACAAATGTCCATGTACATCACACGAAACATTTGCCCCTAGCGGGATTCGAACCCGCGACCCTTGGTTTCGTGGCCAGGGTCTCTGACCACTCGACCAACGGGCCAGTCAGCCAGAATATATGTCGTATTTACTCAATGCAAATTTTTAAAAACCCTTTCCGTTTTATATTTTCTTATATTAACACGTTTACGCATTAAAACTACGTACATTATCTTAATTCAAAGTAGTTACCTCAAAGGTAATAGCGAATTCAAAATAACTAGAGGTCATTACTTTTTGAACTACTTTGTAATAATTTTCGACTGAAACAGCAATTTCCTTGAGTTTTAAGAGCTCTCCATTTTCACTATAATAAAGTTACCGTACAATCAAAGCTAATGTTTGTTCGAGACCAAACTGAAGTAAATCAGGTCGGAAGAAAAGAAAATAGCATTTTGGTCAATTTAACGAAGCAAATAACAGTAGCACTAAAATTTAACGATAACGAACCTAAGATACGGAGGATGCACCGAGATATTGCTTACGGGAACATAAAGATAGCCTTAAAGTGTGGTAATGGAATATTTCTTACGATCATAATTTATTTTGAAAATATTTTTATCATTTTTGGCTTTGTGATTGTGTGGGCGACGAGCTAGCCACTTGTCACTACTTTTTTACAATTTTCCATCTTACCCAGCCTATTGTCCCATGTTGGTCTGGGACTTAACATAATGTGCCAACTGTAGTTCTTGCTTTGCATGTCGTAAAAGGCGACTAATGGGACTACTTTTTCGCAATTTTCCATCTAACCCAGCGCAGTTTTATTTTTGGCTAATTGTAGTTAAAGGGGCCTGCTGCCCTTATACTCTGCCTAACCCTTCGGGGATTATGGGCGTGATGTTATGTATGTGTATTTTTGGCAAACATAAACGAGCTAAACAATTTTACTGTCTGTTTGCATAATAGTAAATAAAATAAAAATTAAAAAGAATATATATATTTTTTTTTTTTACTTTGGTATTTAATACAGAAGATGTACATACTTTTGCCATATAAATAAACCCAAACCAATATTCTTTTTTTTATTTCAAACATCGGCGAATGATTTACGAATAATTTTCTTTGCTTACGTCGGGGAATTACTTTCAATGTCAACGAACTAGTAAGTACTTACTAAAATAAACGACACTTATTCTAGAATACACAAAATAGGCGAACGTGCTAGTATGAACGTGCTAGTATTACCGATGCTGTTTCCGTAAGTTACTTTGCTTTATTATTCATTTTCCCTCATTTTAATTACATTACAATCAAATGCTACTAATTCAAAGTTAGTTTATGTAAATTAGACCATCAGAATACCATGGCTTACTGGCAAGATAACAGAGATTACAGCTTAAATATAAAATATAAATAATGCACCTTAAAAAAAAAACTAAATCAAATTCGGTTCATCCGTTCGGGAGCTACGATGCCATAGACAAACACTCACACACCCACACACAAACACGTCAAACTTGTAACACCCCATCGTTTTTGCGCCGGGGGTTAAAAATAATGTGTGTCTTAGGTATTCATAGTTTGTAGAAGAAGAAGAAGAAGAAGAAGAAACAATTGTATTTGCATAAACACAGTTATAAAGTTGTTACAAAGGTTATAATGTTCTATTGTGTTTAGCCTGCTCGCAGACGTGCAAAAAGTATACATTAGAGAATACGGGCCCATTATACCATTAGAGTCATTAATTTGATAGTAATAAAATAATTGAATAAATAGATTAACATTGAATGAATTAATAAAATGTCAGCGTTTCCAGTTATAATAATCCTTAATACTCGGTCAAAGTTTTTCTAAATAACTTGCCTTGTGATGTATTTATTTGTTCCGGCAGTAAATTAATATATTTTAATGGACATAATATGTTTCTCTTATAAATATCTTTACGACAAGGAGGTTGATGTATTAAGTTTACATACTGTTGTCTTAAATGTCTACTCGTGGCTTCTCTACGCGTTTTGTAATATTCAGGAAAGGTTTTAACAAAGAGGCAAGCTTCTCTAATGTAGAGACAAGGTAACGGTAGCAAATTAAACTTTTTGTAGAGGGGTTTGCAGCTGTCAATGTACCAAGCATTATCCAGGGCGCGAATACACCTTTTCTGTATTTTAAAGGCTTTATCTATATCAACTGAATTACCCCACATGAGTAAGTATAAACATTTCCAAACCTTTTAAACATAATTATAGTTATGGTAATAAAATTTTTGCCAGGCCAATCAAAACATGTATAGAAGATACTTTGATAGTTTAAATATCTAATTAAAAAGTGATAGATGCAAACTAGGGGCTCCATGGATAAGAAAACATTGCGTAACAGTAAATAGTTCTAAATTCCTTCCAGCAAAGCGTAACGCTCGATATTAGCTTTTTCGACATCAGTGAGGCAATATTGAGTCAAGTAGACAATAACTCAAAGATCATCATCATCTTCCTAGCGTTATGTCCCGTGCTTAGACAGGGTCCGCTTAGACCATGATCCAGGATTTAGCGAGTCTGGTAATTACATTGAAGCGACTGCCGATCTGACCTTCGTAACCCTAAGATAGGGGAACCAGACAATTTTTGGATCATGGTTCAAAGTTGTTTGAATTTGTAGGTTTCATCACGATGTTTTCCCTCACCGTCGAGCTAGTGGTATAAATATGTACATAGATTTTTTAAAATCTAGAGGTACATGCCGGGGTTTGAACCCGCACTCCTCGGTTAAGAGGCGCGTGTCCTTACCATTGAGCTACCACCGCTCCTAGACAATAACTCAAAGATATCACTCGTTAAATGTAAAGGTGAAATGAATCAACGTCAGATGGTTACGAATACAAATCACACGGCCGAACACAGATGAAGAAAATAAATATTTTTGTAAATCATTACGATTGAACAATTTTTCGGAGCATGATTTATTTCGAATGATGATTCGGCGTTCTTGGTCACTCAAGAACGGTTGGAAATTGTTTGGATTCAGTTTTTTTGGGAAAACCTTTTTACTGTAAAGCGCATTCAATTTGTTTTTGAGGAAAACCCGACTGTAGAATTTATAATTACCATTCAAAGGTTTAAGGAGTTTCGGTATAAATGGCATAGGCTACCTATTTCGGATGTTTTTAAATATTTTTTTATCATCATGGTAATCTTTGTTTAATTTCTGGTCGAAATATCAATGGAGTATTTCAAATCCAATTGAATTAAAATAACTTATTTTTTGAAGTAACCTTCTATTAGTAATTTACTATTGAATTTGATTGTATGAAGCTATTGTAAATTTTCAATTTCAGTACACAGTGAGAAATATAAACTGTCCAGTAGCATGACGTCACGAATATCATCAATACCAACTTTTACTTGTATTTTCGCCACCCCACCTATGTGTACCCGAAAATGTTATCCAAAACCATATTGACCGAAGGCTGGGAGCTCACGATTCTAGTGTTACATTACAAACAAGCTATTTGCGAGTGTAGGAAAAAAAATAATCCAAACGTCGTGATTACCTCGACCGTAGTTACCAGTACCGTTAGCAAAAGCGACGTGGGACGCGAGCTTAATATAGTTCATGCCGTGAGTTACGTTTCCCACAACGATCATTTTCGTATTGTCGATTTGTGGAAAGTGATCTTTAAGGTGGAAATGGGCATTGGGATCTAGTTCAAACACTATTTTAACTGTTTTCTTTAAGAGAGCTGATTTTAGTTGTGTCTTTCTATTCTTCTTTCAATATCATGATTACAAGAAGTTTAATTTCTTTAAAAATAACAATACCGTCGTCTGGTAATTTGTTTGTGTAAATAGGTATGATTTTTTTTCAGGTAAGCAAAAATAATAAAACATGGCAAACCGGTTTCTATCGAGTTAATTTGCTACATTCGTGATATAAAACGCAAGAAAACTTTGTTACAGGATATATTTGACTGGCTCGATGGCGCATTCGGTAGCGACCCTGCCCCATGCGCCAAGAATTGTGGGTTCGATTACCACCCAGGACAAACATTCGTGTGATAAATACTTGTGTTTGTTCTGTGTCTGGGTGTTAATATCCAATATTTAAGTATATATTTGTAATGCCACTGTTGATTCTGATATCCGTAACACAAGTGCTTAAGCTACTTACCTCGGAGTCAGATCAATGTATGTGATGTAGTCGGATATTTATTATTTATTTATTATTATTATTATATATTGTCTATATTGTTCAGGGTTACATTACTTTCTCAGCTGTTATTTTGTTAACGTTACCAAAACGCATTGCACAGGTATCTACTTCATGCGGGCCAGTCGAAATTACATGTAAGATGGTTATAAATTGTACACCACTAACGTGGAGCGGTGACCTTGGCAGTTCGTCTATCTCCCGCCGCGGGCGCCGATGTTATTTATGTTTCTTCCACCAGTGTATTATGGGTTTTTGTTTCGGCTTAAGTAATGAGCGCTTGTCTTTTGATATGTTGGCAAATGTACTTATATTTAAAGATTAGATTTTGAGAACAGCAAAAAAAATCGGCTGAAAATTTGCATGGACAATGTTGGGTTTCCAACCATAATATTTACCATAGTAATATGGACAAGTCAAATAACATGACAAGACATGATAAGCAAGCAGTTTTTTGGGTTAGAAATTAATAAGTGTATAAAATTAGCTTAAAAGTAATTTTGAAGTAAGCAATAATTTAAAAGGGGAATTACACGTCCACAAACTTATTTTTAGAAGGGGAATAACACGCCATTATCTCATCATTCACACCACAAACTGTCACAAATCAATATGAAGGGATAACGTAATAGTTTTTTAAATAGATGTTTTATACTAGCCCTTTGATGAGGCATAATGGCCTGCTAGTTTGGGCGTGGCCTGCCCTCGAGCTAGCGTGCATAAAGTTGGGCAATTTTTGGGCACATTTTTGTTTCGCGTTGCGTAGAAGATTGCCCTAGGGGGCCATACTGCGGCATGTGCTCGGGCATTCCATCCCAGCTACCTGTACCAGCAGCTTTGTAAAATAGGTGTTTTCCAAGGCTTTGCGTGTTAATATTGAAGGTGAAAATAGTCGTATAGCAGCTAAGTATAAGAAGTTAACCAGTTTATCTGCTAATAAATCGCAATTTCTTTATTAAATTACCGCAATTACCTATTGAAATATGCGCAAAAATATGTGTACAATAAAAATATTGTTTTGCAATTAAGTAAACTTAGTCTGTAGGTATTCGGTTTTCATTTGTTATATAGACATAAAACTTAAAAGAAAGTTGAAAAATGTTATTATTGAAGATGTATAAATACAACATTGAAAATACTAAAACATTTCTAATTTACTCATCAAATATTTCACTTGCAAACTTTTCGGTTCAATTTGCTAACAGAACTTTTGACTAAACGACTACTAAATTGAAACTAAATGAGCTATAACCATTCCAAAAGCAATTTTTTAATGAAATGTAAGAGAAGTTTCAACAACCGTCTTTTTAAGATCTAATTCAATTAAATTGGCTTTTTTATCGTCGTGAAAGAAAAAATAACAAGTCAACAAACTGAATTATTTCTATGTCTAAAACTCAAAGGCTGTTATCTTAATATCCAATTCGTTTAATGTAAAGCCTGTAGGCATAATAACTTCAAACATTGTAGCGAGTAGAGTTGAGTGGAATGTGTATCGATTTAATATTTTCGTTCGTAGGCCATAAAAAGAAAACATTATTAAATTTATTTTAAGAGTTTTTGTAAAAATATTTGTATAAGAGTTTAGAAGTTATCTTGAAATATTGTTTTGGGATTTCATTTAAAATGACTGTCGATCGTTTATTGAATATTAACTAGATAGTTTTTTGAGCTGTATTGGATTTTTGCCATTGGTAAAGATTTAATTTTAATACAATGATTGAACAGAAGAATATAACAATCAACTGTCTATTTTGTGGATCACTGCAAATAGAGCAGTATTTTTTCCCCGAACAAATTTCACGTGAACGGAAACCAGTTGGGATTCAAGTCATCAAAATATTGATTACTCCATAGCCCACGAAGCTATAACAACATGTCAATGGCTGACTTCCCTATTAGTTTTTTTACGATGCCACTGACACGATAGTAAGTAGACGTGAGTAGAAACCCGGTACATGTACCGATCTATGGTCGAACAGGATGATGGTGTTGATAAATTTGTTATTGCTTT
The DNA here is from genome assembly GCA_951394215.1 of Glyphodes perspectalis. NCBI lineage: Eukaryota > Metazoa > Arthropoda > Insecta > Lepidoptera > Crambidae > Glyphodes > Glyphodes perspectalis. The sequence continues at coordinate 14,110,816 of OX596217.1, forward strand.
GCATTTTATTGGAGCAATCACCCCAACGCAACGGTGTTTTTGTGAACACCTGGGACGTAAACTTGAATCCAATTGAGATTTAAAAGTAACTAGCAATGATCATCGCAATAACTTCATAAATTAAAAAAAAGAGTCTATTGGAAGGATAATAATAGGTACCTAACGTAATGAAGTTTGAATTGATAAAAAAATTACCAGCTCAGTAAACAAAGTAGGAATATATCAAAAGTTGATTTCAAATAGTTACAATTTAATTGTGGAATTTCTATCGAACATCGCACAGCACTACTCAAGCAGCGGAAAGTTTGCCGAGCAATGATGAAAGGTATAATTGGAGGTCAGAGCGCTTTTGTACCTAAATCTGAAGTTAGGCATTGTATAATTTGTGAACCTAAATTGTCTGTTCTATTGAATGTTGTGGAGTTAGCCAGCTTGAGTTTGACTAATTTAATATTAAAAGGTATCCTTGGCTATCATTGTAAAGTAACTAGACACTGGTAGAACATTTGTCTGTGTTTGATTTGAAATTGATTATATTTATTTGATTTTCAAAATATTACGCAGACTTAGTGAAGCAATGTTATGTTTATTTCTTATTTATATGGTCATTATGACCACTTTGATTGATCCCTTCAGTTCTGGAAAACTATTTTTTCTTCGCGCAATAGCAAAACTTCGCTGTTTTCAAAATAGTTGGTCAATTATTAATGATGATTTATCTGTTGAACAGATATTAAGTAAAAATTTTGCGTTGGTACCTGCATCTTAAGTAATTTAACTGTTGACACGACTCCTGGGCTTACCTGCAACAAATAAAAACAACAAATTGTTAAAGATGGTTTTAAAATGTAATAAAAGAACACGCTAAATCGACCCTTATCCTTTTTAATCGTTAAAAAAAACCGCAGCCAATAGTCAACTACGAGTATTAAAAATTCCTAATCCAGTTAGTTATGATTGTTAAATTTTATTTTTGGCATGATAATGACAAAATAATGGAAGTAAAAAAAAATGTTGATTGGACTATAAACATGATTAACTTAAATGTACACTAATTCCATGGTTACATAGACAAACGGTAAATATAATAGGTAAACGCCTAGAAAGGTATGAGCATAATTAAATAATAAAACCGGTAAACACTATTAAAAGATCAATTTTGATAGGCACTAAGTCCATAGAACTATCTAACCGATCTGCGCATTAGAAACCTTCATTTAACTTAACTTTAACTGAAATAAGTGCATGCATAATCCAGTTTCTTACTGGGTCAAGTTAGAAACGTAGCTCAAACGGGAACTGTACTCGCTACATGACAATTATCGATTATTAACCACTTAGCTTGAGGTGAAACTTTATGATAAAACTAGATTTTCAACGCACTTTTCTCTATTCACACATACCTCTATATTATAGCAAACGGTTCGAAGTAAAAGGCGCTTAAACTGTTTAATGTGGGTTATTTTACATGATTTATGGGTAATTTAAGATATATAGCCTATAATTGTGCAGACTTTAAAATATGTGTTCGTAAAATACTTAATTACATCAAGAAATTTAAAGAACTTTTCTTTAAAGCTAATTCACATTACACAGCACACAGTAATGTTCAAAGAGTTTTGAAATGTATTTAATATGATAATAAACTTACATGCAATGAAAATAAACTTCAAAATGAAATATCACGTAATTCAATTATGCAAATCGACAATGAAGATTCACTCGACAATGCGCAAAATATATTGTTCGAATAAAAAAAGGAACATTGCAAAATCGAAACCTATTAATAACCACAATAAGTGGCAATAAGCATTTTTTTCACGAAAGCACATAAAATAAATCTGTCGAATGACCTTAGTTATAAAGTCAAATACCAAGCAAGAAAAGACTGGTCAGATCCGACGCACCCCAATATTCCACCCCGCAAAAATGGTGTACTAAATAAACGCGATGTCGATGTAGCGGATGCAAAATATCATTACAGTTGAATTTATGATTTTGGAAGATAAATTGGATACTAGTCTCGATCGTGATTTCCTGCATATAATGTATTCCACTGGGACGGCTCTTGCTCGAAGTTCGTCATAGAATACTAAAAAGAGAATGGACAGATCCATTAAACGTGGCACGTTTTGGTGCTTGCGAGAATTTGCGGGTCGGACGCCGGTTGGCGTCCAACTTTTGTGTTCTGTAATGACCTTTATGGGCGAGTTTAAAATTTTAGGATCGCCACGACTGTAGTTTTGCTTTAGAGATGCTTATATTCTTGTAATTTCAATTTGGGGCGGCCGATGTTGGTGTACGTACGTGTTTCATTTAGTAATTTTGTTAGACTTATGATCATAATATTCTAATCCTAAAATAAAGGTAGTATGAAATCTATTAGATATATAGGAATAATACACATCAGGAATAATACATCTATGTATATATACCAGAATTTCTTTAATCCATTACTGCGGTGATGGCATATTTAAAATTAAACCAACAATTTATAGAATCCTTTTGCTAATTTTCGTGCATGTAATACAATTACTTATTCAAGAAAAAGTTCACAAGCTATGCCTACCAACGTCAATCCTTCTGTCGACTCTAACGCCATTAGGCACATCATGCTGACCACTCCGAGCTCTCTGCGCAACTAATTTGTGTCCGAATCACGTAGAAGCCGACCGATGTGAGCTGCCTACCAATACGTGTTTTTATGGCCCACCACACAATGTTTATTGAATGTTGTATCGTACCGTAGATCAAACCTCGACTTGCACGATCCGCAATGTCAAATGAAAAGGGCTGCGTTTCTTTACTCCTCAGCTTGTTCGAGCTGTATTACGTTTTTCCCTCGGGAACAACTGGCGTGTCTACAAGTTTGAATATGTAAAGGCAGGAGATATGCATAATATCAATAGTTTTGCATTTAACTTTTTCATTGTTACACTTTTTTAGTCTTCCGCATTCGTGCGGTCTAATAGACATATCGGAATGGAATGTCGACTTTTTGATTAATTAGGCAGATTTATTTTTTGACTAGAAGACTTAATTTTACAATTAGTGTTTTCAGCGGTGAGAAATAAATTATCAGGTCTTTTTTATAGGATATCTGAACCTAAACAGTCTTCATTTCATTTACTTTTAAAGAAATACTTTTTGCTTTTCCAGTAAACAATAGATAAATGTTGTTTTTTTTTTTAGGTTGATATTTTTTTATTGCAGAAACGCAAATACGAACCAAGATAGTGTAAACCATTGTTACATTAATCGAGCTATTAACTAACCAGGTGATTGAATAAGTTACGCTTGTAGAAAAAATACACGTGTTAAATTCTATTGACGTAATAGCGATTTAACTGTTTACACGAGACTTTTTTATGCTTCTCTAACAATTAATGCTATTTTTTAAGACAACTGTCATATAAATATCTGCAAAATTGCAAAAAGACAAAGAATACAAAGCCACAAGAGTGTTCGATCGTCACCCTCTGTAGTTGCTTGCTCTATAACCAAATTGAATTTGTTCTGGACAACGTGTTATGTCTCTTTCAGTTACACTTTATATTTACGTAGAAAATATAATGCATCGGTCCGTTGTAGGGTTGTCCAATCCGATAAAGAATATTTACTATTTCAAATCAAATAATTTTAAATTTTTTGTCTTCTAAATCTTCAATGACACATTTTTAGCAATATCTACAACTATCCAGTTTTGTGGTTATTACAAAAAAAAAACAGCTTGAAAATAATTACGTAAAAACGATCAAAAAGGTTGATTGATAATAATTACTCATAGTATTAATATGATAGTACAGAAAATTGAAGTGCAAGCAAAATAAGAAGACTAATAACAGTAGCTACGTGATCAAAAATTACAAAGATGCAAAAAAATCTGCTCGACTTGAAAGAAAGCTAACTCATAACACCTCATATTAGTTTGTAGTCGGGTAACTATTCCCGGCAGCCCTATCAAGCTCACTTTATGGGTCCGATGCACCTCAGCCGCGTCTGTTTCTTATCGATTCCTATACAAATAATTGTATTATCGTTGTGTTAACTGTCTTCGCGAAATTGATGCTAAATTTTATGTGTAAAATTTCTGCAGTATTACCTTTTGTATTTGAATTGTAATCGCTTGGATTCACATAAATTTTTGATTTGGTCTTTAGTAATGTGGAGTAGATATTATCTTTGTGTTGACGATTCATGGACATACAAATGTTAAAGCAAAATTTAATGTGTACTTAATTTCTTTAACTTGCTAACAAACTTAGCACACATTTACTAAAACCATACTGAATGCGTATTTATTTTTAGTAATAGCATTGATGACTATATATTACTGTAGATAAATAAGAAAACTTGTTTTCTTCATGTACTTTTAAAACATAGATGATAAACCACAGTTTCACAATAAAGTGTCTACTTTGCAATTTATCTTAAAAACGATGATGGTTTTGCATATAACATTTATTTGTACAAGTTCGTAATAGAACGGCCAAAGTTGAACGCAACTCACCTATCTGAAAAATCTACGCCTTCAAGAATTTCAACGCGAAAAGATGCGAACGACTCAAACTTCTCCGTAGCAAAAGTTCATAACAAAAAGCTGAATTTATTCGAGCTCCCACAAATTTATACGGCACAATAAATCCAAACTTATGAATATAAAGAACAAACAGTGCAGTCATAATGCAATTTGCAATATCATTACCACAGACGCCGCTGAGATTAACGTCACTTGCAAACAAACATCTTCGCTGCACCGACTCGGTTGCAAGTTCGGAATTTAGAGGTGGCAATTCTAAAACATGATATATTTAATGGTTGTCTTGTACGAATGTTAGGGCGCAATAATAGCGCCGGTGTTTTGGGGACTAGCTTTGCAGAATTCGGGTTCGATAAACTGGAATCGTTTGTTTATTATATTTTTGATGCTAAATATTAGTGACGTCAACTAGTTTAAATAATATTGAACTGTTGTAAAAAGTCAAGTTTATTTATTTATTATGACACTAGAGTAGTGTTTAGAATTTAAATGGATAAATTAATGCTTAATATTTAGAAAAAAACATGATTGTGTTAATAATACAGATAGACTGTCAGTTTCACTTATATTCACATTTGTGAACTTAAGTTCACATTTGTTCTTAAATAAGAACTATGTACATTTAGTACATAGTTCTTATTTAAGAACTATGTACTAAATGTAGATATATATAATTTGTATTAAAATAGAATACAGTCTGTTCGCCAGTTTGCACTTGATAACGATATCGTCACTTTAGTAATCTGTCACACTGCCAATAGTATCTATGCTAAACCAAACAATAGTATTGATAAGTTTACTATAAATAGCATACCAATAAAAGTAAACCTATTGCAACTAATGGACAGACATAATAATGTTTTCGTTTTATCGCAAGAAGAAATTAACTTTAACATATTCAACAAAATCTCTTTAATTAACGAAGCTTTTAAGATTTTAGACGACATAGCATATGAACTCTTTTATAAAGTAAACAAAGACGCAGAAATTTTAAGTCTCCTTTTGAAAGGGCTTATGGAAATGAAATCTAATCTAATTGGTGTCAAATTGGCACGCTGTAAAGTGTGAAGTGCATTGCTTGAAAGCTATCAAAGAACAAATAAAATGGCAAAATCAAGGCTAGCCAACGCATGAATGCACTCAAGATAATTACAAAACTTCCGATTCACCCATTCAAATCTGCAAAAGTATGCTGATAAAGTTTTCAGTACAAATTATGTCTTCACGCCAACTTAAGCGAAGTGCTCCAAAAATTATGACAAGCCTTTACTTTTGCTTTTCCCCTGTTCTTTTTACCTTAACGCCATCTAAATCTTAAAAACCCTTCACATTTCAACTCTTTTGTTTTAATTTGGAACTGAATCAAGAAAATTCAAACCAAACACGGACCATCTTATTTTCTTTAGCCCAGCATCTGAGAACTGCGACTTCACCGTTGTATGAAACTAGAGTTTGCAATCCAAGAGTTTTACATGCGTAATAAATGGCTTTATTATCGTAAAGCAAAGTATGGGATGGAGTTAAAATTTTCTACCTCATAAAACAGTGAGACTTTGTTGATCTCTGTCTGGGTAGTCTTTGTAAATACTTTGGAGAATGTTCGTAACGTGAAGAGCGTACTGTCTGCAAATATGTTACGACTCGTTTTAACTGTTGTCTGACTGCTTTTATTTGATATCTTTTATGAACGTCTCTTTTTCTTTTTTGTCCGTTTTGTATTGTCTTTTTCTTTTGGCGTTCTTTAGATCTGACTACGTTTGCAATGTCAAAGGCCGTTTTAATTGAATTATGGGTTTTGTTGCTACGGCCAATGTAGTATTGAGAAGTTATGGCTTGTTTCCTATTATGAGTATATTAGCTTTATAAAATACAAATGTATGTAGTTTTTTATTTTACCTATATTATTAAAACCAATACTTATAAATAAATCAATCAACATATTAATACTTAATGATAATTCAGTATAATAGGAATATAATTTCTTGAGTCTTTGAAAGACTTTCCTTCTAAATGAAATTTAATAAGAAGCTTATTTTTTTTCTAATATTATAAAAATGATGTTTTGTCAACAGTACTGCGAAATTATATTAAGGTAGAGGCCATTTCTGACTTAGTCGCGTAATGACATCTTGGGTTCCATAACTAAATTAAGCAAGTGTTACTTACTCTACCACAGTGTTTGTGGGCCGTGACATATATGTTTGTCTTTGTAAATAGTTACTTTGGAAAATAGTGATTCATATAATCATTTGATGTTATTATTTGACAGGCCCGTTGGTCAAGTGGGCAGAGACCCCGTCCACGAAACCAAGGGTCGCGGGTTCGAAACCCGCATGGGGCAAATGTTTCGTTCGATGAACACAATGTCCACATTTGTACTCGAGTGATGTTTATAAAACGTATTAAAGTATGTCTATCCATCTATCCATCTACCGGGTATCCATAGCACAAGCCTTTAAGCTTAGTGTGGAACTAGGGAGTTGGTGTGTCAGTCTGGAGAATTTATTTATTTATTATTAATCAAATTAGGCTTAACTTAAAGCTCTACCTTATTTATAAGTATTTTAAATGGCTTAAACTTACTGGAACCTATAAATATTTCTTATTAGTTAATTTAATCTAAAATGTTATACAACTATAGTTTTCTTTCTCTAAGAAAATCGTTCTAAATATATATGGATCTTACAATTTACAATCAACAAGTCGAATCCATGCTCAAAAAGTCATTGACCCCAAACTTAAAAAAGAGGCTTCAGTTTTCAAATACAACATACCCCGCCAATTCCTGATACTAGTAAGTACAGCTAGCCCTTTCCATTACGTGACAAGCAGAACTCCGTGAGAAATGAAACGGTTACCATAACATCAAAAGGCGATCTCTCAATAACTACTCTAACAACGATCACGTTTCACACCTCAAATCGTAGCTGAGGCGTTTCAAAAACTACGCTTAAAAATGTTATTGCGCCTATAAAAATGTATCGCTGTAGAGAAGCCGAGTTAGTACGATTAAACGTGGCGAATCAGTCTGATGGGGAATGTCACGGTGTCCATAAGACACAAGACCACAAAAACTGATGAAGCGAAGTGCGGTAAGAAGACAAACAAGATTTGATACTGAACTGCAGACGGAGTTGGGGCACGACAAAAAGCTTACGAACTCTAAATGATAAAAGGAGGAAATGAATTGGATGTTTGTTTATTGGGAAACAAAAAGTTAGGGAGTTTGTTTTTGTTTGTTGCACTTGAGTCTCTTGGGAGAAGCTGACGAGACGTCTTAAATAGGTTAAGTTAGTTAGTTACCAAGTAACATTATTAATAAGAGATTCTTAAATACATACGTTATTGGATAAGCAAAATTAAGATTAATTTATAATATATTTTTTTCTTACTAAAATACAAAAAAAATGTTTTATTATAATTGTCTATTTCTCTCTAGATACCTTGAAGTTCAATATAGATTTATGTTGTCAAATCATAGACAATGTAAACAAAAAGAAAAACAAGAGAATCACCGTTCGCCGTTATTCTCAAATAAAGAATTTCGGCCACGAGTCGGAAACGCTGTAACGTTGATAAAAGAGCCAGTAAACATTTACAAAACTCTGTATAAAATGTTGTAACTGAAATTTTTCAGCTCATCCCCGTTATTGGCGAAGAGGGAGCACTCGTAAATTCTCTCCCTGTCAATGTCCTAAGTTGCAAAGTAAAAACTTGGAAATTTTGCAACCAGCAACCTCTAGCCGACGCTAGGTAATATAAAAGTTTTAAAAGGTGCGTCCCAAAAGTCCCGTTTTATGAACTGCGTAAACAGAGAAATAGGCCGAGCCGTTCCTGAGTAAATTTAAGGATAATTTGTGTAACCTGTTCTTTATGTGGACTTAGACGAACTTGCTAACTTTGCAATTAAAGGGTGAAATATGTCAACTTGAAAGGTCAACCGGTGTTTTAGTTGACCTTAACCTTTTGGATTGAACGTAAACGTAAATATAATAAATAATGACTTTTCGTAAAAAATAATTAAGGAGGTTGACGGCTGCATTTTAAGACTAAAATATAACATCATCATTACTACTAACAGTTATATAGGTGACCAATTGCTTCAAAATGTTGTAGAGAACAGTTATATAAGCTCAAATAACATTCAAGAGAAACTTAACGTTTTTAACACGAGACTTTACAATTCCGCACTAAAACCAGTTTCTGCAGTAACCATAATCAAGGAAGGTGTGCACGCCAAGCCTATAGATAATAGAGCAATAACGAGAATAATAACTAGCAACAAAACTCCTGCTGAGCCCCGCGGAAATTCAAAAAACAATTCAATTACTACAATCGGGAAATAGAACGAGGTTGGTTCTGGCACCTCCAATAACAATATTTCAGTGGAACAACTGAAGTTGGGTGTGTTAGGTAACGGAACGGGACAATTCAAAAATGTTCCGCTAAACACGGTAGAAGTTCTGAATACTTGCATTTAGGACCGCCAGCTGAATAAACAGAATGCAAGCGAATATAGCTTTTCAAACAACTATCTGTACAGTTCATATGAAGTAACTAACTGTATCTAAGCATATTTTAGTAAATAAATGATTTATAGAGCTGATTTTTAAACTGCAGAGACATTTCAATTATTTACAACAAACAAATACTAAAAACCTGAAGTTTTTTTTTAAATACCGAAATAAAGATACAGCAACTAATTATTTACTTCGGAAATAAAACTTCATATATATCAACATCAAACAAACATTACTGTAGTAGTTTTATCCGAGTCCATGTTTATTATTCTCATCCAAGAAAATGAGTTCAGCGCTTCGTTCTGACAAAAGTAGGTGAGACAATCTTGTGCATTTAAATTTTTAAACGCGAGTTTTGGCACAATACTTATTCAGAATCCGTTTTGCGTTAATTGCAGAATCAAGGCTATTTAAAGTACGTTAAAGGAGACGGAAAAAATAACAAGAATTAATTTACATAAGAGAGCGTGCCACTCAAAGATTGAATCTCCTAATAATTGGGTACCCTAACTAATGTTGGTTTGTAAAAAAAACGCAGGCAAAATGATAAAATCAGCACGCAAAAGTACGGGTGCAGGTAAGCAATTTTAATTATGCAAACCTTTTTAAAATCAAGCTTCGAATGACGGCAAGAGTTATTTTGTTTGCCTACAGAGAATTTCACAAAAGCACCTCTGAATTTATTAAGCCATTATTCATAAAATAACACAAAAAGTATCTCGGATATCATTTTTATCATGCCTTCATTACGGCAAAATATTTTATCAGAGCTAACAATAATAATATTAAAACTCGGCATTGGATTTCTATTTTCGGAATTCGACCTTAAAATCTCATATCTTTTATTAAATGAGTACTTTATCCTTGCATTTTTGTCAATAACAACCTTGGTTAGCAATCATCAATGTTACGAAGTGTCATACCTTCAAAATTAAGCTCTGTTTCTATGTTTTGCTTTTCATACATCATTCAACATTATAACCGCCAAAGATCAACCGACGAAGTTGTCTTAAGAAGTTATAATCATACTTAAGCCAGGACTAATTCAACTCTTAATTAAGTTAACTGTAACTCTCTGAAATGCCCCAATTCCAAGCTCAGCTGATGCGAGGGAAGTTATCGAGGGTTTCAATGAAAATTTATTAGTCCAACAACTATTTGTCAAAATTGTCCCAGAGGGTCGGGCCGTTGGAATTTTAGCAAATATCAAGTTGAGCGGCCAATTTATTTAGATGTGCGGCGCGCTGAAATATGTTGGGATTTCGGTGGAACTTTCAATTTCTGAGTTGTGGACGTTTACGGTTTGGTGTTGATTAAAATTTGTCGCGTTTATTTTTGAGAGCAAGTGTAATGCACTTGTTGGGGTTGACGTTGGTATTTTAAAAAGTAGGCTATTAGAGAAATTTGCGCATAAATTATCCAGTGCAAAACAAAATATATTTTAAAATGTTTTGTTTTACCAACATTGTTATAAGTATGTAACTATGAAGGTTGGTAAAGAATATATCTTCAAAGAGCTAAAATATTGTATCTATTTACGACTACAGGAAATAAATGACGCGTATCCATCGCTTATACCCCCAGGCTCCAAGACAAAATACAAATCAAATTATTTATTAACGTTTTTCTATTTCAAAAGTACCCTTGCATGAAAGTACAGCCATTTCCCAGAACGCTATTCACAGTTATTACCAATTCCAATATTACTCGCACTCAGATGGAGCGTTTAGAAACTTACCCGGAAACATATTCCCGACAAATTCTTTTCAATAGAACGGGCATCTACATTGTGCAAGCAGACAACAAACTGTTGCCTCTATTTTATTTTTCCAATACACGCCTCTGCCAAAAGCGGTTTCGCGGTTGGACAATTCGCCGTTCTGTCAGGACGACTTTAAAACTCTGATAGGCTTAGTACAGTGCCTATTGCTGAACAGAAATAATGTCCATTGAAAACTTGTTTCTAGGTCGCCTGAAGACAGGACTCTTACAGCCCAGTAAGTCGTGTTCTTTATTGTGAAGTTTCGTGATCGAGCCACACAAGTTTCCTTGGCTTGTTTGAATTAACTATCTTCCGTTTTTTCTTTAAACTCACCATTCATTGGGTATTGTAGATTATAGTTCTTTTACAACAATCAATGGTTGCGTATAAAGAATGAAATCACCGTTTCTATAAAATTAACTATTGCTATGGAAATAAAATTAATGACTGTACTTAGAGCGGTATCACTTATATTTATGTTATCTTATTTATTTGATTGTAGAAATAAAACTGTTTTTAAAGATTGTTTTAAAACTTGTTTATATAGATTAATCGATCGCGTATTTATTTCCAAAGTCATTTCAGTTCTTGTTTGTCTAATTCTATTCTAAGCCTGCTTCCTTTTACCGACATGCAAAGCTGTGCAACGGCACAGCTTTGCATGTCGGTAAAAGCTGTGCCGTTGCACAGCTGTTTAAGAGCAAACCTTTTGGGACTCCAATAGAAGCTTATTGTCATTGACATTGCAATTCCTTTATCATCAGATCTCTGGACTCCATTGTCCCGTTGTGAATATTACGACCGTTGTAAAGTATTCTCTCAAAAAAGAGTCTCCCTTACAGGCAATAAGCATAAACACAACTCGCTAAGTTCGTTTCAAAAGAGGTTCACAATATTCAAAACGGGGGAAGGTTTAATGATATTCATGAATGTTAAAGCAAAGCGCTGTTGTGAAACGTCGCTTAGACTTGTAACTTACAAAACAATGACACTAACTTAAACCCGGGATGTAAAGTCGGTGTTATCTCTATTTGATGGCGCACATAAACAACAGATAGAGTTTATTGCCACACCGCAATTTCGTATTAAATTTCAAACTTTTGAAACTCGAAACTTTAATTAAGCAGCTTGGGATTATAACGAAATATGTCACCAGAAAGGTGAATGGCGTCTTAACTAGAGGAATTCACTTAAATTCAGAGCTAACAAGATAACTCCGGGAGGGCTTATCTCTGCCACCCCGAAGCTGTCCGAACTTTAAACAAACAACTAACTGTTAAAGAAAGCCAAACAAATTTACGGATCGACTTGTAAGACTCCTGGAAACGGCGCGGAGTGTAGCTTTGAGCAAAAACGTCTTAGTACGGTATAAAAGCGTAATCGTGTAGCCTTAGCTCATAATGAAATGACGTCTAGAAAGGAAAGGGAATAAATTAAAACCAAGGATTAGGTCCAGCGTTGCTTTTCACTTCTCTTTGTTAATGTTTTCCATAAAGAATAGTTAAATATGTTTCGGTGAAGGTAAAAAAATCCGATAGCAGCAAACGGAAAGGTAGATTTTGCAAACTTGTCTGGGATAGGCTGCAGCGTTTGACTAGATACCTAAAGGTGTGCCCTTAAGGTCCAAATTTAAAAGTGTTAAGCTTTCAAAACAGTTTTAGGCCACTGTTTGTTTTCCTCGAAGTTTGAACAAAAAATATTTTAGATAAAACTTCGTTACTTTTGTTAACCTGTTTACGCGAGCCCATGTGTTTCTGCTACCTCTAAAAAGACCTTCTAATTCCCAAGACTCGCAACGTAGCTGCCGTTCAGTTCGAAAAGGACGATTTATAAAGTTAGTAAGACATTTTACCTTAACGGCGAAGTCGATGATAATTTAATTTGTCCGAAGCATCTTCCGATCGTTAGATGCAAATAAATTGCACCGAAGGCATCGCCTGCACCGCCCAGTTCTAGCTGAATCTCCATAGTCAAATTATTCACTCTAGCAATCCGAGTAAAGCCCCTCCCTACACAGCCGAGCCAGTCTTGTAATATTAAATAATAGTGGCCCAAGTAAGGCATTTCCAAATGGAAAATTGTATCCATCTGTGCGTTTTGTTAGACCGTCCGTAAGAGGATTCTGCACTCTTCATTCGTTTATTTTCAATAAGTTCCTATTATAAAATTCCGTTTGCGCCGGCCATGTTACACTAATGGAGCTGATGTAGCATTTTGCTCCGATAGACTTTTTAGCATGCGAGCTATTGGAAGCAAAATCTGTAGTCTAGACTTGTTATAAATGCGTTGTGAGAGGTCGAGATAACAAAAATGTGTTCGAGCTAAAACAACGTCGTCCGCAGTCTGGAAATTGTGAAATATGAGAGGAGATCACAGTGTCATTCTTCGGTAGAATTTATATCGTTTCTCTGTTTGTTAACAAAATGGACGAGTAAAATAGGCTACCCGACGTGGGCGCACACAAAGTGAATTGGTCCGTCCTTGGAGGTAGGTATGCCTTTTCACAGCGGATTGGCTCTTTCTAAAATATTTGCCATATTGGAGGGAGCCTCCCTTTCAGAGTCAGCGTTATTCAACTATACGGAGCTAAGCTCTTCCTGCTTTGCTTTGGGCAACGTTATATTAAAATAGAATAAGATGCAGATATGAGGGTAAGTATATTATTTCGATTCAAACGTCTGTTTGGGTTCAGGTAGGTGAATTAGGATGCGGGTTGCTTTGAGATTTTGCATTATTATTGAGCGACTAATGATCATTGTAGCCTGAGGTATTTGTTTTGTGCATATTTTGTTTTTAATTGTTTCATTAGCAGATTAATCACTAAGTCAAAGTCAAAGTCAAAGTCAAAATATTCTTTATTTATATAGGTTTCAAAGAAACACTTATAAATCGTCAAAAACAGTTCAAAGAAATATGATTCTACCACCGGTTCGGAATGTTGCATCTACCGAGAAGAATCCGGCAAGAAACTCGGTAGTTACTTTTTTCAACAACAGCATTAACAAAGTTATAAGAATCATATTTAACTTTGAACCATGTTTCAGAGTGGGCCTGGTGTGAAATAAGATAATAAAAATTTATAATTACTAAGAAAAAAAAAAATATATGACCCTATCTTCTTCCTAGTGCTATGTCCTGTGCTTTTTGGGTCCGCTTATACCATTTAACAGTTTCATTTATAGAGCTATTACGTTTCTATAAGAAATATTTCACTCATATCGTATGTTCAATACTTTAAAATATTTAATTTTTTCGTTTATGCTTTTCGAATTCAATAAAAAAACATTATACTCGTACATTCATTGACGGTAATTGAAATCACCGAGCAAATTGTCAAACAATTTACTAAAGAGTAAATTTTGAATAATCACAAACCAACTATTACTGCGGTGGCGTGTTGATTGAGTACGAAATTGTTTACGTTTACTATCTTCATGCCAATTACAACGAGACCCAACGTTTACAACTCTTACATAATATTAAACGATACTTTGATGAATTTATTGTTGTTGCGCAATCATTTGCTGTCTATTCACCGAGCGATGCTAACTTTAAAACAATTTCCATCGTTAATCCATCGTTAAGTTTGCTAAAAAGGAAACTAATGTCGGTGTGTCTGTCAGTTGTGTCCCTTGATATGTTTGTCAATGGTAATTATTTATTGGCAACTATAAAAGCTATTGTGTTTTATTTTAAAGTACTAGTCAGTAACATCTTTAAGTATTTATGAACCATTTGTGCGAATGGATGTCTTCTTTTTTTTATATTCATTACACGTAGTTCGGTAATGGACTTTAGTAAAATCAAATTTAAATATCAATTTTAATACACAGTTTTATTTTTCTTAATCAAACAAGTCAAGATTAGTGATGAGTACATTTCCATTTATGTACATTGCGATAAGTACCTACGTAATTGAAACACAGGATCCCAACTCATGCCCTGAAGTAGCCCTTATATTTTATTCACTAACAATTATTTATAACATACGCATTGTAATTAATGCATTTAGCGTTACTATATAATTGAAAACAGAATTCCGGAACAGCTAAGCTTACGTCTGTTTAGTCGCACGCATCGTGTTTCATAACATAGTCGCATCCCATTCAAACGCAAAACGGAATTCTAAAAAACACGTAACAAAATATCAATCAAATAGATAATCGAACATATGCAGTTTCGCTTTACATTAACGGCACTGTATTTGCAGTACATAAAACAGATAAATCATGCAAGTAACACGATTCTAGCGATGGGTAATGTCCTATAAAGTTATCGCGCGATGAGCATGAAAGCGAAGTAATAGCAAACTCACTGATACCGAGTTCAATTATAGAGCTGTGGAAGTGGCGTGTTGTTTCGAAACGAAATGTTCTTAGTGGAGTGATTTTAAAATATTTCGCGTTATAGTAACGTTTTTGAAAATACAGATCAATATTTCACAGATTTCCCTATGAAATATTGCCTCTAACATTTCAATATAGCTATATTAGTAGATACTCTGTAGAAATTTAATGATCACTTAGCGACCGAACTAATATGCACCTACTTCAATTCTGAGAAGTCTTAGTCAACTTTAAATGGTCTAGGTCAGCCTTAAATAAGAGCTTAATTATTTTCTCGGAAAACAAGATATACAATCCTCAGGTCGCCAAACCTAACAATGTGGTTGAGTCGCTTTAATATTAAATCAACACTTATAAGGAATTTGACTTACAATTGCATTCATTGAGGATATTCATTCAAATGTTACTATTACTGCATGCCTTGTTCTGATATTCATGTTTATATATGGTACTTAATAACTTCTATTTTATTTATATTTATATACAAGAAATAACCGTAAAAGATAATGGATTTTAGTCTTCCAATTTTGATTTTAGTCAAAATTTTTATTTCGACAATATTTAAAGCACACATAGTGTTGCAAATGGCCCATTCACGTTCATTGAACATTCAGAGAGTTCACTGGACATTATTCGTGACAATTTGTTTGTACGCCACATTGTCTACGTCTGTCCGGAGGCACACCAGTCATAATTCAAACATAAAGGCCGTTCAACCGCCAACCTTGTTGTTATCATTGCACACGCGTTAATCGTAAAAGATGTTATTTTTAGACTAAAACACTACAAAGTATGTTTATCGATTCAGGGAGTGGGATCGGGTTTTTTATATTGATCACTGGCAAGGTTTGTGCTGAAGTCATGGCCAGATTTTTTTTAATTGCTATTTTTTTACTGCTTTTTGGAGTATCGTATGAACTTTGTGAATGGTAGCTGAGACATTTAATGCCGTTGTTATAAATAGTACAACCTCCCGAAAACCGAATTAAGGTTTTGGCGAAAGAAATTATTATGGGAAGATGTAGACTAACATACAAAAATACTAATAAAACTACATAATTTGTTCAATAGAAAAAATTATATGATGGATATTATTACAAGCTTAAGTTTTACTTAACAACAGACTTTCCTTGAAACGAAAATTTGGACACGCAATGCATTAGCTAAAGACTTTTATTCGTTATAAGTATGAGATATGATCGTAATATTCTCGGACATCAAATTGTATTCTCAGATATTACACGCTTCCTTAGATGTTCATTTTACTTAGCAGCAGAATTCTGAAGTTACAAGTTTCATAACTAGAGTACTCGAGTTACAAAGTGTCGCAATATTTTAATGCCATTTCCTGAAAGAAAATATATTTATCAAGGAAGCAATTTTAACAATACACGCCAGTTCCCGTTACTCGAAACGCAAAAGTTTGAGAATCACTCGCGTAGACACTTAGCTGCAACACTTTATTTAATTTCAACGTGATTGTTCTTCTGATTTGTAAAGCAACGTAAAGTTTTGTCAACGCTCTCAACTCGTTTCGACTTAATCTTGTTTTGTTTTAAACGAGACATGTTCGTTGAATTAATACAGCCTTTTTGTACATTGATCTTTTTTGGTTTAAGTGGTCTAGTTAAAAAATAAGAAGATAATTGAATCTGCGTTTATAAATGTCAAGTCAGATATAGAGATGACTCCATCCCTAATTATTTATTATTTAATACTATAAAGATAAATTTGATACCAGTTTATTAAGGAAAAGATTTATAACATTTGTTATGTTGATTGATTATGTTCAGCAAATTGTTTAATGAGAATGAACAGGAGCTTCGTTCAGCATATTAAAAGATACACAAACAAAATTGGTATGACAGCGGCAAACTTTATTAAAAACTGCATATTTATGACACAATTAGCATTAACAAGATGGCAAATGAAAGCGCGGGAGCGTCTCTGAAATTCCACAATAAAGGAATAAAGAGCGAAATTGCGCCCTCAGTGCAAGAACATCGACACGCCATCAAATTTTAAACAAACCCCACTGGCGAGTACAAAAATTTAATTTACCGCAACGGAACACAGCGTGTTAATAAATAAAATAAGTAAAAACACTGCGGGCCCGATTCGAATTGCAGTCATAACAGGGCAATAAAACCGAGCCTCGGAAACCGACGTACACCAGATGTGCAAGCTCCAATTTCAGAGAAATAATACAAAACACACACATAAAAACTTCGTTCGCTGTTGCGATACCTGCGAACGTAAATAGGGGTTTCGGAGATCGCGATTCGAATGCAGCTGAATATTGTACGCCCATTTTTGCGTCTACCACCAATATATCCTGAGCAAAACTGAATTTTCAACGAACTGCCGCGCGAGATGATATCTGGTGTTGGATACGCAATAACAGTGAATAGAAATCGCTTTCAGTCGGAATCCCATTTCCAATTCTGTATGTAACTGTAATCATGTCCATCATGGGCGGAATAGTGAAAGTAATGAACATATTATCATGTTATTTTATGTAATGTGGCTATTTATGAGCTGAACTTTGGTTGAATTGGGAAACTGAGCTATAAATAAGAAAACCAAACCATAAATGTCTGCTGAGGAAATTAATACCTCATTGAATAATCTTAATCAAAATTATTATGAAACACTATTTATAATTAAGAACGATGACGCAAAATATGATCGAATTGATAAAATTTAAAAAAGAGTTATTGAAAATGAAGACAATTATATTCTAACACGTTAATATTAAGAAAGGAATTAAGTAATCAAAACTCAAAAAGCAATTAAGTTTTGAAACACGTGTGCCAATTCCTCAGAAAGAACCATGTAAATGAATCCACATCAATCACTGGCCTTCTACAGTGCGAGATCATAAGCCCGTGCGATGTTAATCCAAAGCAAAATGAGTATACCAATACAGAAATTGACTTTAAGCCTTATTTCAAAGTAATAACACAGATAATGAACCGCCGTGATGGTAAAGTTATCGCTGAATTATAATTTTGCTTTCGCACACCCGTATCTTCCATTTCTCGCGTCTAATGTCAATAATGTTAAGTGCTCTTTTGAAATATTGCCAGACGAAGGAATTACTCCGGGGATTTAGGTATGGCTCTCAAGAGTTAAATCGGTTGAACACTTGAAATTCCAAACATTAGTTGCCCCGACGCTTTTTCTCTCGATTATTTACGGTTCATTAGCAATAACTTGTTTTTTATTTACCAAAAAGAGCTTTCCTCTAAATGGATTGTCAGTCGTGCCCTCCTTAAAACAATTTAGTGGAGTATTGCTACGGAAGATTAATGTCTCTTCCTCAACTGTTTATTACTTAAAATCTCTGATGGAAATATCTCAGTACAGTAACACAGGTAAGTCGAAAGCTTTTATCGATTGTTTAAATAAATTTTCACTTCGTGATTGTCCAGTCACGATTTTTACGATACATTTTCGTTTAAGCTGTTTATACAATAAACACGGAGTGACGCTTTTAAGGTGGTGCTTATCGTTGGAACAAAACACCAAAACTCGATAACAGCCGTCAAAAACTACTAAAACGTTCATAAACATATATCATGAGAGCAGGGATCAGAAATATCAGAATGCCAATCCATTGCGTCCCCAATAATGACAGACCCCACTAAATTCGTCGCGGCGAAAACTTATATTGGACTTTATGTTGTACGTGATACAGGGGAATTTTGAGCAGTTATCAGCAGATATATCTTTGTAGGGGTGTAGGGCATTTATCGAGCGACCAACTGTGTCTAACGATAACGCAGGATTAAACATCGACTCTGTAATCTAGGACCAAATTGGAGACTGAGTAGTCAATTCCAGTTTTGCTACTGCTCAGGTAATTTCGAGGATTGATGATACAGAATGGCTCGGAAAACATAAATTTGGCAAGGTACATAATTTACTGGGGCCCCAGAAGCGAATAGGAAAATAAATGAAAGTATCTTAAAGGTTAATGACCTAGCTCTAAATTGTGTTTCGTGCGGGAGGGTCGGAATCCTGTCTCAACCACGAAGCAATGAGTTTCCGAAACCTATATACATAATTTATCTTTTGCCACGGTAAAGGTAAACATGGTGTAGAAACTTGCACACGTGAGAAGAAATTTGTAATGTTTTGGCGGAGCGTGGAAGCTTCGCGAAAGTTTCGCTATACACTTAGCAGGAACTACTTTTGGGAACTGTTATTCTAAGGATGAATGACTGGCTAATAAGAGCTCTTTTAAAAAAAATATTACGTACAGACTTTTCGTAATTTTGGGGACTTAAAGATAATCTTAGTTGTTTACTATAATAGTGTAGAAAATGCGATCAAAAGGCACAAAAAGAAAAATTCATCCACTCGTCTATCTCACAAAAAAAAATATTGTCACAAAACTCAACTGTTTATCTGAACCATCGATTCCAAATTACTCCCTAATGCTAGGTGTCCATAGCACTATCAATTCGAAAGCACATTCATGCACCGGCATTTTGCGCTCGTGTATACTCGGGTATTAAATTTTTGATTCCTGGAAAAACTGGAATTTCGTTATTGAACGGAATCTGGTATTGAACGCACGGATTAAATTGTCCATCGGTGTTCCCGTTGAACCCGGCTGGTGCCTGGTGTCCGATGATAAACGTAGATTAAGCTTGGATCGACGTCGCTGTAATCCGTCGTTGGGTTTGATCCGTCGTTTGTAATACAACGGTATTTTTAAATTTCACTGATATTTTGGCTCTGTTGTGTGCATTCTGAAAGGTGACGTTGAAAAAGAAAGGAGTGGATCTTAGATTGACAGTGAACAGATGTGTTAGAATAGAAAATTTAATCGTGTTAGCGTAATCGTACATATGTGATTGTCATAAATAATAAGAAACATATATATTTACTAACAAAATTTTATCTTAGAAAAAGATTAGCTGTAGAAAAAATGTGAGAAAAAAAGCGAACCACTTTATGTGATTTATAGTTGTGTATTTGACCGCTACCTCATATAAGTGATAATGTGACCTAAGATGACGTAAGCTCGTCTAGATAGAGTCTAGGCTAGCTTCAAAGATTTATTATTAGCATTCAGTTTTAGCTTCGGTCGTCAAAGAACAGTATATATTTTGGCTGACTTATTCATCTCTCCTCAACTCTTTATACAGCCTTAAGCTTTGATATTGCCATCACAATTATGATGCGGCTTTTATAATTTTGGCACCCGACTTTATTACTTTCTGAGCCCAGAATGACGGCTCCGTCTATCTCTTAAGTAATTTATGGGCGCAGCTATTTTGTAATGCAAGCTACGTTATATCTGCCACAGCATCATTAACTAAATTGAAATCACCCGTTAAATTATACGCCATCAATAATACGGAATTACGGGTACAAAACTGATTATTTTAAGCAAGCCATATCGATCAACGATACAAAATTTGGTCAATGACAATTACTTGCGAGTTTATCTGGAACAAATATCGGACCTTTTCAATTTCATCCAAAATGGTATCTGGAAACATATTATCTTTATTGACATTAATAACACTATCCGGTGGAAAACGCGTTTAGTCGTAAATAAAATATGCAAAAGCAATAGAAAGTGATAGACATTTGTGTTATCAAGATAAAATATTGGACGCATGTCCATAGGGTTATCTATGTCGTAATAATAGCAATATACTGTAACTGGGTCACGTGGTAGCTAAATGGATACCTACCAATGAAGCCGTCGAGTAGCTAACACTTGAATTTATTGGGGTATGGCTAAAGACGCCGGTTTCATCAAATCTATTATTTACTAGTTCCAGCCTGCGATTACTTTCGCGTGGAAACTTTTTCTGTGGCACCTTTTTTTCTGGGATCAAGAGGCGCTTGTGACACTTTTCCTATACGATGCACATAGTTATTTTCTCTAGAAATCTAGAACATAATCGCTTGCCAAGACATAAAGAAATATTAATTGTATTTTAAAATAAGAATTGTGATATCTTTGTTTTAAAAAAGTGTAGTCTTATGCTTTTGATGATGAATATTCATACAATCTAATTTAATCGCTTAAACTTATTTTATATCATCTGACATATTTAGGTGAAATTTTACGAATTCCAAGACATCAGATTCTGTATTAATATTAACTTTCATAAAATTACCACTATGTACCGTGAACTTCGCTATCAATATATTCTACAAAATATTACATCCTCATAGACATTTCGTATAATTATCTAATCTGTTTAGACTACTGTTAACGACAAAGCCGTTAAAGCAATTATAAAACAATTACAAAACGATTTAATTAAAATGTTAATGATTGTATATCTAGATGTTACAAGTTAAGTGTCACGACTATTATGTAATTGGACCAATTGATCAGAAGCATATTGAAATAGTAATTTGAATCTATACTGTTTTTTAATATCATATGTCTTGAGTTTGTAAAATGAGCTATACATTTCACAACAAGTAACATAAATCTGAATTTACTGAGTGTTTTAATACTACATAAAACATGACGTAACAATCGTTAATTAATCATGGTTATCAATGAATCAATTCATTATTAAAGAAATGAATTAATGCGAAGATACATCAAATAAAAAAGAAAAGCGCGAAGACGATCACGGTTTGAAAGCGTTTATGAATAAAGAAATCGAAAATGATGTTCTATTGCAGCAGAATCATAAAGCTTTTACTGTCTACCTCAACATTGTAAGATTTAATATTAACTTCCACACTGCATCGCCTGAACGTAAGTAAGTAGACGGACACGAAGAAGCAACATTTACAACCATTGAATTAGTAGCGTCAAAAAATTTATAGGCACTTAAATTCTGCGCAATTTCTGCTGACAAATTTGTTCACAAAAATCTTTTTGCAAACTTATATATTAACAGCTGTGAAAACATTCGAGGCAGTACATTAACAGTGCGACATAGATAATAAGGTCGTTGAACTTGTTCGAACGCAATACTAAATAAAATACTGATAAACCTTAATGAAGATTGTGATCGAGAATTGTCTTCGCGCGATTTTAGTTTTTAGGTGTTCAGTTAGAACACTAACCTGGAAAATAATTTACACGTGGATTGATTTGTTGGTTTAAATATTTTAGTGCTTATTCATCTAACTAGTTTCGCCGTTAAACTGCAAATGGTAGAGAAAGTTTAGGATTGTTCAAAATAAGAATATGAATATTATTTTCAATGTTATCAAGTTTTTTTTTTTTAATCAGTTACCTTTGCTCTATTTGGAATATTTTTCAAATTCAAAACTCTAATAACACGGAAATGAAATACAATACACATAGATATTTTAATAATTATTATCTTAAACGGAAGATAGTCCGAAACGCCCGTGAGTTAGAAATTGAAAATGCACATATAAAAACTGACGACAGACACTTAAAAAAAATTAAAGTCACTGAACGCTCTCAGGTTGAAACAAGTCTCGAGGTCGTTGACCTTCAACCTTACATTGACAGCGACATAATACAAGATAATTAACTTTTCCTCAAAGGAAATCCGTTAAATCTGCAATGCATAAGGATTTACTTCTAATCTCATTTTGAAAAGTCAACGCTCTCTCGCAGTTCACACTCAGGGTTAAGTGTATATTCCGTCTATGTTTTATATTTTTAAGGCAAATTATATAGAATTAACCTTTTGCCTAAACATCAAAGGTTTATAGATTGTGTATACACATTTTTGTAAGGATTTCACTCTATTAAATATAAACCTTAATAGTTAAAATTACTTTAAACTTCTTTATATGTGTTTTTAATATTGTAACGTATGATTTTGTTTGAATTCTATAAAATTTCGACATTCAAAGCAATTCAAACATTATATTATGTTAGAAATTAATTGCAATAGTGTGTAATGGAATTCTATGAAAAATGTGTATGTTAGTAAATAAAATGTAAGTGTTTTTAATAAAACTGCCTACAATCTCAAGCTAAAGTAATTTTGCGATCTACTATGTACATAGGTTAAACATCAACAATATCAGCTATTTACGCGTTAATAAGGTTCAAATTGGCATGCACCACTTTCAAGATCGCTCGTAACTTCGCTCTGTGGCGGAAGGTTATTTACCTTTCACCTTAACTTATTTCGAACCCTATATGACGTGCAATAAGCTGGACCATATTTAAATCACTGACGCAACCTGAAAATCATTTGTGGATTCACATGCCAAAAATTGTCCCATATATTATTCACTACCGACAGTTAATGAGGGTATTCAACTCGACCATTTAGATACAATCGTATACGTTATAGTTAAGGCGAATATCTGCACTGATTCTTTTTTACAACACAGAAAAGGTCAGGCTTGAGTAGCATCCTTCGATAGCGTCGGGTCGTTACTTAAATTGCTATCTTTACGTCAACCAGAAGTAAATGTTGATAAGTTCGGTATATCACCGGCCGTTATTAAGCGAATGTGTGTGATGTCTCTGTGCAGTAGTAAATTATCTTCTATATGTACTTTTAAATCAGTTTGTATGTTCGTATGTCGATTTGCGTTCTCACATAGTGTTATTGATTGATCTCTTTAGCAAGTATTATAATTAGTTTCATTCTTCTAAACAATCACTTTTATCTCTTTTTTTTTTAGTTTAGGTATCATATCACAAATTATTTTCTAATGTGATTTTTTTTGGCCACGGTTTTTTCTAAGTTTGACTAATTGAGATTTGACTTAATTTTTAGCGAATTACACTAGAAAGAACAAATGTTTTCTAAACATTGCAACAATAAGCTAGTTAGATTCATTTATAATATACTGGCTGTGAATTTCGACATTTTGACAATTATATTTTAGCCATTAGTCGTCGCATTCGCCTTAATGGGCTTGACACAAGACTTTCGGAAGTGTCAAAACATATATCGCTCTTATAGAACATTCCCACAGAATCAATTGGATAGTAAAAGTTATTTGTAGACGTCTAGACTCAATGTTGTGTCTGCGTGTACTTACAAATAGATAATTGTGCCAGAGTGAGACTGGTTTTGAGGTTATTACCTGAAAGAAAAAAAAAACACTTTAGTCACTAGTTTATCAGATTTTTAAGCATGTAGC
The DNA here is from genome assembly GCA_951394215.1 of Glyphodes perspectalis. Taxonomy (NCBI): domain Eukaryota; kingdom Metazoa; phylum Arthropoda; class Insecta; order Lepidoptera; family Crambidae; genus Glyphodes; species Glyphodes perspectalis. The sequence continues at coordinate 14,135,062 of OX596217.1, forward strand.
AATGAATATTCGTTCTTCATTTTATTATCACTCTTAAAAATAAATCAAGCGAATTGCTGGATTTGGTTTTGTTTATAAAACGTCTTTTAAGTAAAGTTAATTTGTATGCGGCATCAGGAAAGATGATATCGGATTTTCAAACAATTTGAAATGCACTTTACAAAGCCCTGGACTGCATTGAGTATCCGGACCGCAAAAGGTGAACGGCCGGCCAAATTTTTAAATCTCCACCCAGATTTCAAACGTAAAAAAATGTTAATAACATGTATCGACATTGAATTATTCATAGTTTACCGCGCGGCCGTATGCCCAACTCTATTTTTCACATGAACATCATTCATGTATTCCGATATTTCCGATCTAGATATTTAAATCGTGATTATCTCCACTTCTGACGTATAAGCAGATTTTATTAACTTTGCCATGTTAAAATATACGCTTCATATTTTCGGGTGCGGTTCAAAATGGCTTGCCTGTTGTAGATCGGCTGTAGAAGAAGCTGAACTACGATGTTCCTAGTTGAAATATGAATGAATATTGTATAAATATTATTTGTGAAAATAAAGAGAAATCCTCCTACGATTATGTATGTTATCTACCGTTATTTGTAACAATAAATAAATGCTCTTTAATTTTTTATAAGAATTTCTTGTTTCGTCATGTTTAACCAGCATAATAAATACACGACATCAGGTCCATAACCCCCAAAGGGGTAGGCAGACTTTAACCACATTCAGCCAAAAATAAAACTAGCCTAATATTTTCTCAAAACAAAAATATAAAAGATTCCCTGTTTAAAACAGCCTAAAACTTAAATAGCTTTTCAATAAAGACCATATTAATTTCAGATTTAATTTCTTCTGTCTTAAATTGAACATCTGTTAAAATTTTTAATACTTTTTATTTGCTCCTTACGTAAAGAAATCATTTACAAACCAGGCACTGTAATATTTGTCGGATCACATATTTTGGCAGCAACGTAGGTATACTCATTCTCGGAGGTACAGTTGATTCCCTCGTATCCATTCTATGCTTCGCTGCTCCCCCCCTGTCGCCACCCCAAGCCGAGCTCCCCTACCCTCTATGGCCACTTGCCTTGTATCCCTGTTGCTCTAAATTACTGTGATGTTCACCTAAAACAGAACATATGAAGCTAATATGGAATTACGCTTCGCTTAGCTCCCCTAATACGCGTTGTATATTGAAAATGCTGCCACAAAAGAATGTTGCCGAGAAAATCCAAACGCCTCAATTCAGAACATGCTAGATTCGCTGCATCAATTCTCCGTAGAAGATTAGTATTTTAAACTCGATCTTCACAACGGCTTCGTGCGGCTAAAATTACTGCCAGCGTTTATAGAAAAGCATAAAATTAAAAAGTAAATGCAATAAAGACATCATAAAACGTGACCAAACTGGTCTGGTGCTATTTCCGTCTGTTTTACGTTGAGTGTAAAAAAACACCGGCCAGTATACGGGACAGATGGGTGGGTACATGTGTTACCATGATTACGTGGACTGGCAGGTGATCCGGACAAATACCACAGCCTATGGGGATTCCAAAGTTATGATTACTTTTACCAACTAATCTGCCGTGGTCCTTGTACGTTTTTCAACGGCCGTGTAACGTTAACCAAACAGCAATATCACGGAGAACACAGAAACAACCACAGTGAAAAAGTTAACGTCCCGAAACTGCGGTGTTACATAAGGAAGCATTTAAGGAATTTACGAGAATTCCCGTTAAAATATACATATAACAAAAAGGGAAAACATTTGCAAGTTTCAAGAGACGATGCCTGGGGACGGGAAGTGATAAAAGAACATTGCTTCAGCATATTTTTTGCACAGGAAGTTTTTTGGTTTTATTATGAGTTCTGTTGAGTTTAGATTCGGGATGATTATGGGGCGAGTGACTTATGTTGCAGCTCAACCCTAATTTATTATTCGAGATAAGTAAAGTAATAATTTACAAATCCCTTCGAAGGCTAAAGGTATACTGTACTGTACATATAAAATAGACAGTAAAATAACACGCACGTACAATTAAGATAATTGGTTTAATTTATTATTAAAATAAAAATCCGTTGCAATCTTGCTGGATAAAACACTAATTATGTTGACCTCGCGTTTTATACCGAGTTAAAACATTTAACTATATTCTGGCTAAATTAATTCACTTCAAACGATTATTTCAAAAGAAACTTCACTTCACTTTCACAATATAACTGAATTTTATATTGCTCCCGTAAAAAAGTTTACAATCCAACGCAAGTCAGAACCTAAGTTCAAGTCATTTAGCCGAATAGCTTTTATCGTTGGAAATTTATTGCTTTTCACTAAACTGTATCTTAATATTCCATTTTGTTTGATGCCAAATTCAGTGCTAGTTGTGCTAGCTTTTATGTTTTATATAAAACGCATAGGCATTTTAGATGACGTTGTTATACACACCAAAAACCAGTTTATCAAATTGCTAGCGTTCCATATACGGAGATGCTAAATATAAAAGATGTGTCGATAAAAGAGGTATTCTTACTGCAGCCAACAATCAAGCGATGATGTTTTATAATGAACATCTTAAATTTTGACCGTGTCCGAATTCGGATGATGTCAAACGAGACCATAAAAGGCAGGCCGTGGGTGTAACACTAACAACGTTCATTATTTAACGCATAACGACTGGTCATAGCGAATGTCAAAACTTAAATGGGAGTGTTACTGCAATCAAATGTTGACCTTAATAGGAAAATCTTGATTATGGTACATAGTCGTAGGTATTATATTTTTTAATAGTTCACTTAACGGAAAGCTTTGTTAATTTAAGAAAAAAAACTTTTGTAAAATCTATAGGAAATAACTCAGTTTATGATGATTTTGGTGACATTAATATCAAATCAAAATATCTTTTGAAATCACAGACCAATTGGGTTTAAAGCTTTAGGTTTTACAGTTGGACTACAATCATTATTAATTTCAATTACGGTCTTTTTTATAGCGTCGTCAGACAGGCAATTAACATGGTTATAAAAACTACCAGCTCAAATATGATTTCACAAAATTCAACTGCATTAATCAAGTTGTAATTAAAACGGGCCTAATCAATCATCGAATGCTCCATAGTAATACTATAATGTCACTGATACTCGTAAAAAATGACCTTACATTTATTACTAATAACAAACTAAAACGCTTCCGTGCTGTTACAAAAATCACTGCGATTAAGTTCCACGTACTCGGTATTTCAAAATCACAAGATAGCAAGGTGATTTTGGCTGAAGGAAACGTACCAGTTTAAACCGCCGAATCACGACCCAACCGGCCTTCGTAACACAATTAGTCAAAAAATCAGCCCAGTCTTTGATCTACAGATAATAATTACTCTAAAGCCTTTATCTATCAAGAAAATTGATGACTCCGATACAATTTTAGATGTAGTTACTAATAGTTATTTTAGACCGGTTTGGCTACTGAACAATTAGTTGGAAATTAAATGACTTATAAAAACTGAGAGCAGCCTATTCTGAACTCGATGTAGCTAAATTATATCGAGTGGAATGGACTTAATAATAATGTTTATCAAATGAATCTTTGTATCTGAACATTTTTTGTTAGCTAATCATAATTTAGGTATTATAAGCGATAGGTGTTTATCTAAATTCAATGATGGCTTACATTTGTAAGCATATCAAAATTGATAATTGCATTGCGTTCAATATATGTTAGTTAGGAGGTAATCTGCGTTTAGTTAAATTTTGGGTAGTTTGTAATGGTAATTTAGTAATAGTATTAAAAAGTTTATTAAAATAAAAAATAATGTAAAAGTGTATTTTCAATAAGATAAGGAATAAAGTTTGTTTGAATAAGTAACACGAATTTTACTAAGCCGAATGAAAGCCTCGCCTAACATTGCCAGTAACAAAAAATCAACCAGGACGTCGATAGATCATAAATAGACGGCAGAAAAAAATATCACGAAGTGTTCACGATTAATATCTTCCGTGAAAGCCAAATTCAATATAAATGCTATCGACCGAGATCTAACGAGGCAAGGTCTTCGAAATATGATCCTTGGACCGTTCACTAATCGCTTCTTCCACGCCACCGGGCCACGTTTCACGTATCGCTTGATAGCCGATGTAGGTTTTACAATTTGTTGCTTACCAGCGAACGCCCCCAGATACACTCGTGTTGGGTTACAGCCTTTTGAATTTGGGCCTTTGCTTTTACATCTGCGGATTTTCCGAGCTTTGTGAATATGATTTTGGCTTTGTACCGCATCAGGTGAGCAAAAAGCAAAATGCTTTAGAGTTTTATCAGATCTGCACAAATCAATATAGTAATTAACGTAAAAGTCTCTGTGTTCATTATCGTCATCAATACATTTTTAAATACTTTATTAGTAAGTATATTTTCGAAATATTTTAACTTTGCATATCTTCATGCTAAAGTAATTTTTCGTTTATACTACTACAACACAATCAATGATCCCTAAAATTCCTAACTATACATTTAAGATCAACATCAGTACCACTTTACATCTCTAAATCTCCTTAACCGATGTTTAATTGGAAGTAATTTACATTCCATATGCATGTTTTACAACTAAATAAAAGTTATATTTGTAAACCCGGTAACCTTCATTAGGAACCGGTTGTGTCGATTGCGGAAATTTGCGAAACCGGTATGTTTGACTTCCGATTTCGCGTGACGCACGACTCTAGTTGATGTTGACGGATAATGGCGCCACTAGAATCTTCTTTGACTTTCGTATATATAATCTATAGATACTTAAATGACATATATATCTAAATATAAAAAATTATCCCTATTTCCTTTGGTTATGTCATAACTTGAAAATGGCTTTACTGATTTTATTGATATTTTCTTTTTTTTAAGTTTTCTTATAATTTGCAAAATAACGGAAAAAATAAGGAGATTGCGTAGAAAATAGTTATTTTTTAAATTCGACAAGTATCGATAGTTCGTAGCTGCTCGTAAGAATGGACAAAGTCTATCAGAATAGCTAGTTAAAAATTAAACATAAAACATTACCTAGGTACTAAGCAATATGTTGAGTAGTAATTAATCTTTACTTATCGAATCAAGTCAGTAAGAAGCCTTGTCTTAAGCCTTGAATACCGTAGCTTGTAATTGTATAGAATTATTTATTTCCTTACCGTGGGCGAACCTACCAATTGAGATTAGGTAACAATTAAAAATTTAAGCAATATTTGCTTTGATTATGATTTGGATGGGTTATCGCGCTGACCCAAATGTCTCAGCTCATCTTGATCATACATAATTTTCCATATGCTTCATACAAAGTATAAAATTTCTGTAAGAATTTTATACAAACATTAATGATCCAAAATGTCTACGTTTTAACTAAGAGAAATGATCAATATCTCGTTTCGATTGTTATAGCAAAAGAAACACGAACACATCTCGTTACTATGGTAATTATAATTCCTAGAGAGTTCCATGCTAACAAAACTAAATTAACCATCAACATTCAACACCATGCTTTTACTCAAGTAATTAATATGGACGTATGAATTGTACAGTAAAGAATTAACGAATGTAACAACCATATCATAGCCCATTATTTCTGTGCGCTACTACGATCTAACACACGTGTAAAATGACCTATTATAATACAAGTAATTGGTCTGTACATTTGTTACTCGTAATTTTACTAAATACAACATTTTAGAGTGATCTTCATTAACCAAATCACGCACTGGACAAGTAAAGCTTGTGACTGAGTAACAATAAGATAGCGAATTTGAAAGTCTAAGCAGTTTTATAAGTTAGGAGTACAAGATAGATTAACTTTTTCTATTTTCGAAACCTATTTTAGCAGTAGCGTAAAGTTTAATTAGTTAGTTTTATATACGAAGTAATGGATAAAATTCACAAAATAGGTAGTGTTAATTAATGGTGTTAAAGCTCACGAGTTTTTTAGGCATTATCTTTGGTAAAATGAATACACTCAAAAAGTGGCTTTAATGACATGAAAATGAAAATGTACATGAAAATGTATTGAAACATTTTCTTGTCGCTATAATATTGCTTAAAAAACCATAATTGAGCATTTAATTAATATGAAGCAAATTCACAAGACATCCTTTTTTAATTGTATTGATACAATAAACAGTAATGAGTTTAATTTAATAAACGAAAAACGATTTTAAAACATCCATCGAAATTCTTATAACTAATTTAAAAAACACTAAATCGCTCCGTTATTCTCAAGCAGCAGTCTAAACTAACCTTCGGAGATTCGTATTTTTTAAACACCATTTCGTAACGATATAACCATCCATTGAATAGATAAAAATCTTGAATTGCCTTGCGTGTTGCCACTTCCATGTTCTAAATTTGGATAAGCTTATTAGCTGACCGAGTAGCGGAGACGACGGCCGCTACAGCTATAGTTAGTTCCACAGTGTTTTTTTTAAATGGTCGCGTTTTCGGTATTGTCAGAAGAATGGATGCGTGAACAACAATTATGCCGTCAGTTATTTAGTCGTCAAGACGTGAGATGTGGTAATGTACCATACGGGTAAGGTAGATCGAATTGGATCCCGGGGACGTGACGTTGCCTGTAGGTAGACCTCAATTTGGTGGGCGCCCTATTTTAGCATACATATTTGACGAGCTCGGTACCTCGGGCGTTGGGAGAGAAATATTCAAGATACCGACCACTAGGTTAATGAGAAAGATCTGTTTAGCTTCGTCTGCTAAAAATTGAATCACCTAGAGATGGTTGGAGATCTGTCATATTAATTTAATGCAAATTGCTACGTTATTTTACATTGCAGATCAAAATAGTAACGATTATAATGATACTGATGTTGTAGTTAATCAGTTTACCAACAAAGTTACGATACATGTTCTGGAAAAGGAATCAACACTTCATAATAAAAAAACACAAATAAAATACCAAACACATAATTATTCTTGTTTAAAAACGTTTATATCTCCTCTAGTATAGTCTATTAAACCATTGTGAACTCACCGTCGAACCAAAGTGTCCGTGGATCTGTAACCTGTCGAGTTTGAAGCAATAATGTGTTATTTCTTTACACGAAGTGGGTTGGGCCCAAAAATGTCGGAAATAGGGTCAGGAAATGAAATAGTACACAGAAAATAAGGTGTGGTTTTGGGAACATGGAAATTACAGAAAGTTTCGTTGCTATTACGATAAAGTCGAGTTATACAGTTGTAATTGTATGTTTTGGGTATGCTGATAACGAAATATTCTTTGGTGTGGAATATTTAGCTTTTTACTACGTATTGACTGTAAATTTAAACGTGCTGTTATTGATGTTAGAAACAGGAAATGTTGTCATAGCTAATGTTAATACTGCAAACTGAATATTAGTGAATTTAAAGTACTTTTTTGTCCTGTCAAAAACGCTATTTTACCTTCGTATGGTATTGCGAAACTATTTAAAATAATTTTATGCATATTATGTATTACTAAGACTTTAGTGGAAATACGCCATGTATGTTACATACATTCATACATAACATCACGCCCATAATCCCCGAAGGGGTAGGCAGAGTCAAAGGGGCAGCATGCCCCTTCAACCACATTTAGCCAAAAACAAATGTATGTTGTTTCCTGGTTATAGTCTATACTATACTAATATTATAAAGCTGAAGAGTTTGTTTGTTTGTTTGAACGCGCTAATCTCAGAAACTACCGGTCCGATTAATAAAAATCTTTCAGTGTTAAATAGCCCAATTATCGAGGAAGGCTAATAGGCTATGTAACATTATCCATAAACTCGGGTGAAACCGCGGGCACAGCTAGTTCTAATAATAGACCTGTTATGAAGCTGGTAAATTATCTATTTGTTATTACTTTTGCACATAGTTTAATGTGGTTTAAGTAATTCATCCTTGAAATCTACCTATTCCTTTGCGGATCGCGGGCGTGATGTTAGATAGTTAGGTTAAAGTTAAATAGATTACTAGATCTACTAGCATACTACATCAATTGAAATATATTAAAAGGCTTAAGTATGAAGAACAAGCTTTCAATCAATAAAAATAGAGTTACTACTAAAACCATTAAAGAGTTTGGTAAACTGCTAACGTTTACGATTTTCAAAAAAGCACATGTAAAACCAGAGCGAAGCGCAGTTAGCAATAAAACATTAAACAGTACTTTTGTTCTAAAGATAGAAGTGTTCAGTTCAAAGAACAAACAACTCATCAACCACAAACCACTAACGAACGAAGTACCAGTTAAATTAACACCCAGTTTTTGGATTACCCATTAATATGTTATAAACTACGAAAAAACAACGGTTTATTGCTCCTTGACTTTGCCTATCCCGTTGGTAATTGCGAACGTTATATATAAATAAAAAACCGCGTTTGAAAAAGTGACTTACTTTTTAAAATTGTTTCATTAATTGCCTATGTTACTCAGACTATAATGATGATTTCAATGAAACTATAATCAACAAAATCAGATAAGTTTAGATGCTACCATGAAACATCAGTAAAATCGAACATACACATATAAAATGTTGAAATCACAACCCTTTTCACCATAGTCGGGTAAAACAAGCGCCAACTTCGTACTAGCAGTAAAAATCCAATTTATTTTTAGACGTTACTTACTCTCATATACAATTTGTGTGGTGAACGTACTTGACTTTTATTGGTCATTATGCTGATAATATTGGGAGGAACCGTGAGAGCGAGGTTACTTACCTCTCTGGTTGCTATGGTTACCTTGCACTCTATGGAATGCATCTGTGCTCACGGAACATCTTTGGGTTTTGCGTGAAATATTAGTTTGGTTGCATTGCTATTACAAACTTTAGCTTTTCAGAGCTATAGATTTATATATATTCTTTTTTTTGTATTTTTTTGTTACATGCGAAATTTAGCAAAACGATTTGCTATCTGTTTTACACGATTATTAATGAAAAGATTTTCTAATATTTTACTATAATTTGAACAAATCCATTAGAATTTCGTTCCAGCAATATAAAACTATTTCAAGTTTAACTTCTTATATAATTCTAAAATTAAACTTTGATAAATTGTGATATAGCACGACCATTGGAGTTTAAAATGAAAATGAAGTAATTAATTGAGCGTAGTAATTTAAAACATATTTCGACCTTAACTTGCAAAAAATATGTTGATACCTATACCAAATGCATATTCACATTAAAATTTACATTTATAATTACAGTATGTACACTTAGATTAATTAACACCGATGCAATATAAACGATGTTATTTGAATCTGATTAATAATAATATACTGATTATTGTTATTAGAAATGTATTTGATGTAATTTTCTATATCCACTTCAATTTGTCATATGTGATTTAAATCTTTAAACTAACAACAAAGATAATTAAACTTTCGATAGTAAAGGTATTAAATGAGAATATTATGAATACTTTAAAAACCACTTCCTCTGACTCAAAGGATGTGGTTTCATTGTACTTGTAAAGGCACCTTAATATGTAGTGCATATCCATATCCGTGGAATAAACAATACCATCCTCATCAAAGAACCACAGTTTGCCTTCATTCCTATACATTTTATTCTTTGCATAAATAAGTAAGTACAGAAACCGGATCATTTTTACCATCGAAACTGTATTCAGAAGCATTTAATAAGTCTTCTTTGAGCAGCAATCCTGACACTCCACAAATCTATGCAAACGTACGCGTTAAAAACGCAACTGAATCTAGTTTCGGACTCAATTCTAACATTTCGAGGCGAACGGCGTAAGGTCAAGTTTCTTAGCCCACACGCGGCCCTGGTAATGAGGAGCGTATTATGAGCCGGCTGACATGCGAGCGGCCCAGTCGTTTCGTAACACTGCGAGGTTAGCGCGTAGCAGAATAGGCGAAGCAATTCTGTGATCTGGTAATGGAATTGCAAATTTGATGAAAACATTTGGAAAAATTAATGTGTGTTGAGAGATTACATTGGATTCTGATGTAGATGATTCTGATGATACTAGGAATTTTTGATAAAAGAACGTCATTGATACGATTATTGATTTTTGAGTCCACATTTCTTAAGAGGCTTTGGAGCTGTACGCCGTTTTTGTAGATGAAACTCTACATTATATCCTTCTTTGTATGCCTGACAATGAGTATGCGATAGTTAATTAGTTAAGAACAAGGACGTAGAATAGTCTTTTGAGTAACATAAAGCAGTTTTAGATAAGAAACTATAAAAAAAAATATTATTGAATAACAGAAATTAAGGATACAGTTGTATATTACGCCATACATATTATGTTGGTAACAATATTGTATTTCTACAATAATTTGTAATAAGTATGCCTTAGAGTCGGCACGTGTATGTCATAATGTCAATGTCTCACCAATTATTACCAGTATTTCGATGTACCTAAAATATTTGTTATTCATCACCACAAATAAGTCATCGCTATGTTTTACAACGATTCGTACTTACATACTTAGTTGTAATTTATAAAGTCATATTTTTTTAATAATCATGAATTTTAGTGAAAAAATTTGCAACAAAATTTGCGGCCTTTACTGAAAGGTCAGATTCGCTTCCAATTGAGCTATTACAGGGTATTTAATAATAATTAAACTTGATAGAGCCGACGCCGCCTCGTAATTATCTGTAGGTAATACCACTGTTAAAATTCCACGCCAATGTGTATTCCTCATGAAAGTCGCAATGAGGAACAGAACATTTTCTTTGGAATTCCATTTAACGCTTCACTTTTGAAAGTAAACACAAGTCTTTACGAAGGTCTTTTCGAAAATGCAATTAATAAAACGCACCGTTCTCAAACTTTAAGTCGTAATCGAAATGTGGATCAAGATACAGATGGATGTAATTTCAAAATGGCTGTTTAAAATTTATAACGTAATACTGCGTGATTTCGCTTAAATAATGTTAATGAGCAAAGACGAAGGGCAAACTGGTATTGCAAATCAATCCATGCATAAATAAACCTTGGGCGCTAGTGTCGCATAAAACCACAATTAATATGACGATTAATGTCAAATTTGCGTTCATAATGTGCATAAAGTTAAACGGTTTTGTAATCGGCCAGTGTAACTGTTCACACGGTTTGAACCTTATTTGCGAAACCTTAAGGATTACAATCCGGTTTTGTGAAGACTAGTGTACTATAGTTCAATTTTGGATTCGTCTGAAATGGTAACCAAAAACAAACAGCTCTGCACGATATAAGCCAACTGTTTATTGGTATGATTTAGCGTAATGTCATTGACATCTCAATAGAAAAGCTGATGTTATAAGTGGGTCAGAATTATAACGTTACTTTAATCTAAAACATTTGAGGTTATCGCGTTACTGATTAAATGTTGCAAAAATCGTTTACTTAATTGAACTGTGCTGTGACCCTGATTGTTTCCTACAAAATCGTCCAATTAAATTTTTAACGATGTTTCGTTACATTATATCCAATTTCGAATTCTCTTCTTTCTTTTGATTGAATTGCTAGGGATAATATTGCAATCTACAAGCTACAAAGTGCTAATATAAATGCGTAAACTATAAAAGTACAAATTAACCCCCTTTTTTACAAGTTATTTATGACTGTTAAGAAAAAATAATTTTATGGAAATAACCTCAGTCCAAATGAACTGGAATCATTAATACCGTTAATTTCGTTAACTCAGACGTAATTTTTCTCCACACTACGTTGTTAGAGTGATGTTCAGATGTTATTATTTATGCCATTTCATTTTCCGTTCTGTATTCTCTATGCTAATCTTTGTCCGCGATGTGAAAGCAAAACAAGTTGCACCGTTAACGCATTGTTATCTACAATAGATGACATTAGGGTCAAAAGCTTCCAATTAGTAACAAAACGGGCCATAATAATAAAATTATCTCGATACAGACGGACGGTAAGCGAGGCAGCCTTGGGTCCGAAGACATTGTGTGGGTGGTTGGGACTCGGAGGATTGACATGTTTTGTAAGCGCTTGAGCAAGCGAGGTAGGTCAAATAATTGATGGAGTTACAAAATTTTAAGAAATTAAATGAATATTTTATTGTGTATTAAGATTTAAGTTTGTTTTTAAATCGATAAAACGAATTAAAATCTACTTTTATACTTAATCAATCAGGATGAGGTTGAGCTTAAGGTTATTTTAAAGTTATAAGTACTTATTTCTTGATAATAAAACTAAAAAATAAAAAAGGAATTTAATATTTAAAATAAAATACCAATTAAAAACTAAAAAGATATGGCCGCAAGAACAAAAAATTTAAAAAGAACAAACGAAAATCACAATAACCAAATATTTAGGTATAATTATCGTCAACTTGGACGATCTCATTTAAGCACTCCTCTCTTTGATAAAAACAAAAAGGAAAAACTTTCCCAATTTGTCAAAGTACGCGTCCTCGGTGGAGAGAAAAAAAACAAACTCATCTTTAATACTTAATCAATAGTCAATTTAATAAGCGATAAAACCGAGTGCGCAACCATAAAACCTTCGTAACGTAAAGTTAAACGGAAAAGACGCAATACGCTAAACTTTCCTCCTCTCGAAAGTTAATAAAAATCGCTCCCAAATGACTGTAGCAAAGTTCCCCGTAAACAAACCGATACTGTGTCGATACTGTGCAAAAAAGTAACCCCCTCGCCTACTATAAACAAGAAAAGCGAAAAAGTAATTTGTCAAGTAAATCCTCGTGGAGCCCCATTTAGTACGGAATGGAGACGTAAGTGAGAGAAGGACGGAGATAGTTCAGGGTTGTCTTGTGTCCTGATTTATGATGAATGTCCCATTAATGATCAGTGGGGACTTTATACGGTGGCTGCACCTCCTAACGCTTCCCTTGACAAAGAAGGATCTAATGTTAATGCGGATGATGTTTGATGAAGGAGATGATTAGAAAGTCAAGTAACTTATGCTCATTGGTCATTAACTAGTTTAATTAGTCTTGAAATTTAACGGTGTCTTTTTGGAGATAATGTTTGGGTAAAGAAGAGATTCTGGGTTGAATGATTTATTATTAGGAAGGTTACTGCAGTTCATTTTGATCGAAAAATTTAGAAGCTGTAAAAGTATTGAATTTGAATTAATTCTTATGGATAATTTGTATAAATAAACTAATATACGGACTTAAGTATGTCACTCAGTTAATCAGAACAAAGTTAGGAGACTAGTTTGTCTGTTTAATAACAAAGCAGATTCTGTTGTTGATAGTGAAAGGAGATTAAAGGAAATTCGCTACACAGTAAAAGGAGATTACTTCCAAGTTGAGAGTTTCGGTTTTTTCCCTAAATCGCCGGGGCTATTCTCATCCCGATAATAATGGTTTAGGGAAGCATAACCGATCAAACAGAAAACTTTTGATCATTAGCAACTTTGCGTTTTGGCAACACGAACTGTGCTATTAAGAGGTTTGTTTATATAGTGATTTATTTCCTTCTCCGTTAATTTATTACGGTGAAGTCTTTTTTTAATTGAACGTCTCTCAAGGCCTTTGTTATTTATGTGTTTTCGAGTTACGAGAGTCGAAGATAAAAGAATTTCAAGCTTATGTTGAAACGCAATTTGCTGGCTTGGATTTGGTTTAGTCAATTCTCAATGCATTTGGTATTTATTTGTTGAGCCGTCTCTCAAATACAACGGTGACAGCAGTCATTAACTTATGTCTAGTCAAATGTGAGGTCATCATGATGAAAACGTTTAAATAATTTTAGGAAATAACACGCTTATATATAAGGAAATAATAAAGGAACATGACAAATATATAAAACATAATAATTGAATACAGGTCATTATTTGTCATAAACATGTTATATACAATATAAATTGTTTAGTTTGAGTTATGTATTAACTTTACTTACTAATTAAAAACCTGGAAAACAAACAATAAACAAAAACGGACAAATTACTCAATAAAAAGAGAGACAAATTATACCAGAGCAATCTTAACAACATTAAGAAATCATAATTCCGTCAAAAAATCTAACGATGACAACCATTCTTCCCCCAAGCAAATTATCGCATAAAATTGTTTCATTATTCCAAAATAAAAACATAATAAAGTGTAAGATGAGGGGGCAGACACGGTCCAAGTCCCCTTCCTGTCAATTACTTTGATTAATGAACCTTCCAAATATTGAATCGTCTATTTGACTAGCACAAAAGTATTATATGACTTGCAAAATGGCAGTACCTTATCAACTTTTAATAAAGTTCCCTGGACATCATAAGACTGAAAACTTATAGTAATGGCGTTCTGTCAACATCTGAAGTTAAAGTAGTGCATTATTATATTGCAGTGCATTCACAAATAATACGTAATTTAATTCTACTATATTTTTAAAAAATGTTACGACTTGTTCTGTAATTTTTAATCAAGCTTTTAAACCATGGTCATTGACAATCAATTGCTGATGTTATATGAAATGCTAATAAATAGTTTTATTGCAGATTTTTAATTATGATGTACGTATCTGAATGTAATAACCCTAAGTTATTATTCTATTTTAAGAGCTAAGTTTTAAAAAAACTTTTTCAATTAACAGATAACAATCTTTTTTTTTTACATTGAAAATGTGAAATATTAAAAAAAAGTATTAAAAAGAAATAACTATATACATATTTACGAAAAAGGGTAGTTGTCCGCCTCGCCGATCAAGGTACCCAGAATACTGGCAGCGTTGCCCCTTTGAATTGCCAGGCTGAGGCGTTGGCCGAGGAAGCTTCCAGCATTCAGGTCGCCAGAAACTTGAATAAGCCGGGCGGACAGCTCCTGGAAAAGTTTGCGGGCCTCTGGACCCCACGGTCCAAGAGTTTCCACGCCAAATGGAACGAACCGGTAGCAGCTGCCAAGAGCAGAATACTTGGAGAGCTTTCGAGCTTCTGATGATGCTGCTGCTGCCCCCGCGCACTCAGAAGTGGTGTGGATATGGGAGGGTGCCAAAGTATCAACGCAGGTCGCATCCCAGACCAAAGCTTTGCCTTTACTCCACGGGATGAGCGTCATCCCGTCGGGCCTTTTTCCGTCATTGCGGTATAGGCCCTGGGGTTCCAGGACAGCTGGTGTCCTGGTTGAAGTAAAGGCTCGGCGCAAGATGTCATTTAAACTGGCGTGACGAGGGATGCGCCCTGCGCTTTGGGCACAAGATAGGCCGTGGTGACCAAGAGGCCCAACAAACTCACCGCAGCGACAGACATGTGCATGGCAGATCCTTAGGCCAAGGCGGAGGGAGACCGAGATGGATAGAGTGACACTGTCCAAAAGGGTTCCTACGTTAGCCGAAGGTAAAGCATGCAGCCAGAAACCGGACTCTCTTTCTGCGATCGCGAGGAGACGAGCCCGCTCCGAATCGCCAGCTGACGAACCTAACAGGCTGTCGAATGCGATTTTACAGAGGGGTTCGTCCCAATGCCTCTGTAAGTGCTGAAATGAGGGTGTTGTATTGGGGCAGGCGTTAGACCAAGCATTTCTTGCTTCCGAAAGGCACGAAATCTCCGCATCGCCAAGCGACGGGTTAATAATAGAATGAAAGAGATTTATCGTGCTGTAAGCGGAAGAGAGAAAAGCTGGCAGAGCAATGCTAGACGTTTTGCGAGTGCCTAGCCCCCCGAAACGGATGGGCAAGGACGCCTGCCTCCAAGAACGATCGTCCAACGGGCAATTTAGAATTTCGCATAATTTATCGCGTAAGAGGTTGTCCAAAGAATTCAGAAGGTTTTCAAATTTCCAAAGTTGTGAGCAACGCAAGAAATAGGTAAATTTGGGTACAAACGTGCAGAACCGAATGATCGTGAGAGCCATATGTGGGTTAATTTTGAGAAGACTACGGGAACACTGATCAAATTTAGACATTTTTCCGGAAATGAAGTTTGGAATGGATTCATCAAAAATTGGGGCTCCTAGAAGGTGGAGAGATTGTTTATTCAGGATAATGATTCCGGGGGCAATATGGGTGAACTGTGATGCAATTTCTTCTTTGTTGGTCATGTGGTCCGCTATAAATATTTCGCATTTTGAGAAATTTAGTTCAAGGCCTATTGTTTTAAATTCCTTAATGAGAGTTTTTAGGTCATTTAGGACTGAATAAACGTCTCCACCAATAGTGCCGTCATCTAGATACCATAGATTTAATTTAGAATTTAGAGCTGAAATTAAAGGATGGATCGCGAGACTGAACAAGGCCGGGCCGAGGGGGTCGCCTTGCTGACAGCCAACGGAAGAGGAAAGTAAGTGGGTTTTGTAGACTATCTTTTTAAGAATTATTATGATTAAAAAGAACATTTTCCTCAATGGAAATTAAATAATTGAGTAGAAGCTTTGAACAATATATTCCATTTTTAGCAATACAAGCGTAAGTATTAAATATGCAAAAGCAAATAGAGGAGAGAAAACTTTTCCATACTCCCGTATACAATTCCACATGAAAAACTTGGTAAGTTTGTAAAAGCGGGGAAGGAAAACATCAATTCCCAACCACTTAAAGTGCTCCTAAAGGCAATTGTCTCATGATATCGGGAGGCTGCCAGGAAAAATAGTCACTTTAGAGGAGGCAACTGTTTTTTCCTAGTTGGCAACATTCAGACATTTTTATAGCGACACTTAACCGCAATCAAGTGGATCATTAGCCTGTAAAGGCCTGCCAAATATCTTCAGTTCGCTTCTACTGTTTTCTCACCCTTTTGCGTGAGAGATGCTGTAATGTACACCTTTTTTGGACCAACTTACATCGGCCACTGCCAAGTTTTGTTGAGTTTTTGTCCTACAGTTGTTCGCATTCTTTTTGCCTGCTCGTTGGTCAAGTCACGAGGGGAATTTCTATACTGCTGTAAATAACTTTAAGAGGGATGTTGGCTCGGAATTATTTCTTAAATCTTCTTAAAGGAAACTTCAAGGCTACCGTCGAATGGGAACTTAACAAATCACTACGTCCGAAAACAAAACATCAATTTTAATGAGTCAAAAACCAAGAATTTTCGCTTCCATTTAGAGAGCAATATTTTTTCTACAACATTTAATCAGAGTAAGAAGCGAAATGGTAATTTGTATGGACCGCTCGATGTAAATTTTATGCGAGAATTCGCTTGGTGCTCCCCTCTCCCTAAAAGGGGAAGATTTTTGCAGCGAACAGAAAATTTTGCTTAGCCAAGTGAAATTTTAACTGCCTCGACAGAGACAGCTCTGGAAATGCGAATACTTAATGCTAACTTACTTCCCGTTGGTTCATTATACTTCATAATTTTTGAGGGAAAAAAATTGAGAGCCAAAGGGTTGAACGTCGGGACATTTTTCTTTTGTTGTTTTAATTTATGATCAATGGAGCAAACACAACCATAAAGAGATGCTTAGCAATAACCATTTTAGTCTTCTACCTTATCTTTGGTAAGTTTCCGTTACATATTTCCGTAAACACGATCTAGGAAACTGCTGTAAAATGAATAGAACCAGTTGCTTAGTATTACTCCTTATTTGTTGCTTGACTATCTACGGATTACTGTTTGTTATAAATCTTTTACATTGGCGTGTTAATAACATTGAAACTGTTTGCTAAATAATAAATAACGGATCACTTTATGATTGCATGCTCTGTAATATTTTTCAGAATTTATTACTATTACAGTAATCATAATTCAATTGAAAAATTCCAATGCCACTATTGGTATTATTTCAAACTATTGTGAAGTATTTAAGTGGAATCGAATTGTGCATGTATACAATTATGAAAGACATAACTTACTAAGCTAATAATTGAATTCGAAACAGATTTGCAATACCTGGCAAATTCGAATCCAGATTGAAACAGGGATTTAAATTGAAACAAGGTGATTTGGGGGAGAGATGAATAACAAAAACTAATTCCACATTCTGTTATGAGATTCAAACAAATTAATAACTCGGCAAAACCAATTCGCCCGCATATAGCTAAAGTACATCTCGCCAAAAATACTGAACAGGCCAAGCTGACTGATTTAATTCAAGTTAGTCTGAATTAATGGTTTTGCCCCTATTTGAAGACGGTTTCTTGCAAACTTTCCAGCAACTTTCCAGTTTGTTTCAATTTGTCAAGACTTTGATGAAAATTCAATGGCCATGACAATAGCCTTTTATAATAATAAACAAAAGATTATTAATGTCAGTCTATCAACGAATTCCGTGTGTTTTGTTGTTCTGTTGATATAAACAAGTTTATTGTTGTTTCTCGATGAGAGATTATTTCCAAGTTTGTTATTTAAAATTCATGATGTTGACTCTGAATAATTTATGTTTTGACTTAAGGGTGATTACTTATACATTTAATACTAAGGTGGACTTAGTTGTATCATCAATTAAATAGTTATTATACGCTAAATCTTTAGAAAAGGGTTTGTTACATTATTGATATTTACATAATAATACATATTCTAAAATAAGTGCTTATTTTCAGTAAACTTAGAAGGCGAAAGTCTTTTCCTAGATTCAACTACTGAGATTGTCGTATTTAATATGTATTGAATTTGTTTATTCTCTTCAAGATGTCTCATAATTAACACTATAATTCATGCTCTTGTTGTGGATATTTATTTGGTGTATCAAATTTAACTACATATATCTTTTACTACCGATAATTCAAGCTTCACGTCTCTTGGGAACTTCAACGAGCAATTTATTATAAATCCACGTTCATTCATATAAAACAACATTCGAACATCTTTAGTTAACTCAGCCAATATTATTATCCAATCTAGCAAGTATCTTTAGTTTCAGTACCGCGCATCACGATCGCCTTGAAACCTAATTGCCGATAAATTTCTACTCAGTTTTACTGATCGTACTCGGCTCGGATTAACGGGGGTACAATTTGAGCATCAGACGCCGAGGATACAGTATAAAAGGAGATACAGTGAGGTGTGATTGATAAATGGAGCTTAATAGGACGTGCTTCAAAAATCGATAAGGTTTTTTTTTTGGGCAGAAAATTTGACTTTGTAAAAATGGAAAATAAAACTTATGATTTGGGTTGCTTCTAAAAAGAATTAAATAATTTTAAGCTATTTAAATAAAAAGAGTGTTAAAATTCCCATTTATTTATTTATTTAATACTTATAAGCATACGTATACGAGTATAGTACAAATACAAGAGTCAAGAACCAACTACGTATTGCACGAGATTTGAATTTGTTTTAACAGTTTAGTAAGTACTATATTGTAATATTTAATAAAAATCGTTCACAACGTTTTATTTACATCGAAAATGTAAACAGATACCTAACACTCTATATCTAACTGTTATTCTCTATTTTTATTTCCACATAAAACTCCGTTACATTTTTGCTCTAGATTAAAATAGCAGTAATATAATGCAAATGCCACACTGCCTTTAACTGAACTATGTCGACGGTGATACAGCATAAATAACCCACCTAATAGAGACGAACTGGTCTATTAAAATATTGAGGTGCCTTCCAAAGCCGAGTGGTGTACTGGTATAAATAATAACGAAGCGGTTAATGAGGAAGTGGCTACTTAGACTCGTCAAATTAATACGTCGCTTAAAAAGACAGAGCAGGAAACAGATAATATTTTTAACGCTAAACCTAGATTAGTGCTTGTTAAGGTTGGTCGCTGTGATGAAATCTGACTATACCGCGTTGGGAACGAGGCTAGTCAACTCATGATTGTCCTTGGTTTAATAATTGTTATCGTCACACTATTTGGTTTGAAGTTGGACGGAAGGATTTTTTACGAGTGAGCGAATTGCGTTTGTGTCCTAGGTCGGCAATAACAACGAGGTATTTAGATGGTTTATTTTATTTGCAATTCTAGATGTTGTTAATCTTACATTTAATAAATAATGTTTTTAAACAAATGACGGAATTTAAGCTTATTTTATTGTAAATATTCGCGTCAGCATTGTCAAAAAGAAACACATGTAAAAAAATATGAAATACTTTTCTGTACTTCCAGTATGTCTTCTGGATAAATTCATGGTTGATTTTGCTTACGAACGCGTGATATATTAGACGCTGTAAATCTTATATTAGGAGACGACGTCACGAGTAAAACTAGTAGTCTATTCTCGTCAGTAGGATCTATATAAGGATAAGAATGGGATAATAAAATGTAGGGAGGAATGCCATGCGTTCACCATAACCTATGTCATTCAAAATATTTTCCCTCGTATAAGAAATTCTGTCGTGGAATTTATGACTTTCATATTATCTTTAAGGACGATCAGTATTCTTATTTACTACTGTTGTTATTTAATAACTTGATGAGAAAAGTTTACTATATGCGGAAAATTTTTTTAGCTATTCCACTTGTAACTGATATATCATCGTCATCATTGCTTAATCACTAATGTGAAGCAACGTTCTAAATACAGATTGGTAGCAAGAACTTAAAGCTATCGTCTCCTTCATGTCATTAGAGGTACGCATATTTACAAGAACTTTCAAAAATTAATTTATCTATACTTATAATAAATCTGTAGAGAGGTCAATTCTGTACATGAAATATATTTTCAAAATAACTATCAGGGGGTGATTAGTGATCAATAATGATGCCAAAAATTGCAATCAGTAAAATTTTTGTCTGTCTGTCTGTCTGTCTGTATGTTCCTTATAGAAACAAAAACTACTCGACGGATTTTAACGAAACTTGGTACAATTATTCTTCATGCTCCTGGGCAGGTTATAGTATACTTTTCATCACGCTACAATCAATAGGAGCAGAGTAGTGAAGGAAAATGTTAGGAAAACGGGAGAAGTTACTCCATTTTTTAAGCTTCCGTCGCATGTGCAGCCTTAATGGTTAAAGTTACATAGAAATCATGTATGACGGAAATAGTCTTTATAATATTAACCATAAACGCGGGTGACACCGCTGGCACAGCTAGTATATAAATATATTTATATTTTATAAACTTAGAAATTTTAAGACTTCTCATGTAAAACGATACACAGAAGGCGTTGACGATACAAAATAAAAGAGACACGTTTAGTTCAAAGTGCATGTATATTTTAGTGGGTTCGCAATCCGTCACGTCACGTTTCAACCCGGTTAGAAGTGGACCACATATATCATGTGCAAGGTCTCAACCTACCCCATGGGAAAAGTCTGATGGTGTTCAGTTACGTGTGATAAGTTGGAGGCCGTCCTTTTTTCCAATAATTACTTAATTTCTGGTCGCAAAAATTCAAAAGCAACTGATGAACATCAAAATGGTTTCGTCAAACTTAAGTTGCGCTTCTATTAAAGTTAAGACTTATTTTCTTGAATCGTTTAATGCCAGTTTGAGCCTCAAAGCGACCGGGCTTCGCTTGTTCCTCATAAAAAAATAGGTTAATTATAAATAAACGTTTCAAGTCACCACATTTAGAGCATGACCATGCATTGTTAATGTTAATCGAAGGCTTGCATTTCATTAAGTTATAAATAAAGTAAAAAGCGTAGTTCTGATAAGTGCCCAAGTGTAGGCTACACGCGATCTTTATATTAATCTACTATACTACTGTTAGTGTACTATAGTAGTGGTTTCACTGCGAAACTTTCACAGACTACGGAGGGAAGTTTTTAATTGCTTCGTTCCCCTGGTGTCTGAGGAAAATTGTGAAATAAAATTATAGAAATTTTTAAAAAACAGTTTCACTTCAAAATTATTTGCGGTACTGTTAACCGTTACAAGTTTATCCTTTTGTTGGTAGTCGCTGATAATAGGGTTGTAATAGACTTAACTCCTGTGATCAATTCACTTTGTACCTTATTAAAGAAGTTGTGTACCTTAGACTTTATAAATTTTATGGAGCTTTAACTACTTTTGTTAGAATTCATTGTCTTCTTTTGTGATTGAACAGTCTTTAACTTAACAAAGGGAATAGGAATTTATAACGGGACTTTAATTTTAAGATCTAAAACTGTAATTTTGGAAACAAATTAAAAATTAGCTAGCACTGTCATTTGTTTTATATTTATAATTTCCTCTGATTGCTTTTAGTGTAGAATGATGTGGCTAATCAGAGGAGATAACTTAATATCATTGCTTAACAATAAGGCTTTCGTTACTTAGTTTTTCTTTGCAAAAGCACTCGGGCTTTGAAACCAAAAACTTTCTAAGATATTCACCAACCATAACTGTTTCGTTTAAGAAGTCAATTTCAAGTATGCAGTTTATATAAGAACTTAAAATAATCCCTCAAGAAAAGTACATTATGCATTAAACTTTATCAAGTTTCAAAAGAATCTCTTGAATGGAGTCGTATTTGAAACTACGGACATTCCTGAAAGTACAGGACCTGATAGACAGCCGGTATCGTGTCTTACAGAAATGATTATACCTAGGAATTCTACTTAAATAAATTGTTGAAATTTTAATACTTCATACCAAACTTAGAAACTTACTAAGATGCTATAAATATTTCAACTATAGTCTAGGTCTCATTGAATACGCAGACATATGTGTTTAAATACTTAAGGTTAATTACACGAAGATTGGCTCCTAGTGAAATTCGAAGCATCAGGTATTAGGTTCAGTGATCTGCGTCTATGTACACTACCCAAAGGGTCCTATTGAATTATAATTAACATATATACTCGTAAGCCAATTAAGTAGCGATACTATAATTTCACATAAAAATACATTTATAAATATAATAATGTATAAGTTTTATTTATACCACCTTTATTACTGTTAACATATATTATAAAAATCTTATACAAATATGATAATATTCTTAATGAGATTCGTCAAAGTACATACCCTTGCTAAGATCTTAATAAACATTTTATGATTCTCAAACGCTCATTAACCTTTTCAAACGAACTTATTGGTTTAAAAAACTTATAGGCTGACCTTTTTTAAAGAAAAGGTCATGGAAGAACTATTAGCGAAAGTATAATAAGTAATATTTTTTATTGTCCTGTTATTTTTTATTATACCTAAGTATTTCGCTTCTCACGTGTGACATGATAGTTCAATAATAGTTTACTTGCAGCTGTACATTTCTTTAAATTTCATTCTCTAAGAAAGGTGGTAGCTACGTGGTAAGGATCAATACCAAAGGGTACTGGTTCAAACACTTAGGACATTTGAAATCTATGTGCGAGTAGGAAAGGAAAAAGTCCGTCAAAAAAACTGCACATTAAAATATCTATACATGTGCTACTATGATGATCCATTTAGATTTAGAAAGAAGAGATAGTATAGACTTTAACGTAATAACCAGATTCACCAAATCCGTGATCGTGGTCCAAACAGACCCTAACTAGGAACGAGACATAACGCTCCGAAGAAGCTGTAAATTTCTTTAATGAAAAATATTCTATACGCGTCTCGTAATTTAACTCGGTAAAGGATGAGATGTTAACATTCTCTCCTGTAGTGGAATGAACAAAGTTCTTGCAAATTTATTGTTATAGTTCGGTAAAGAAAGGCTATACCTTTGCAGGTTACTCGTAAAGGACTCCACTATAAAATACGACTGGTATCAAGGTGAAATACAGCCGAAGACTTGTTTCAGGAATGTATCCCATAAACTAATTTGATAGACTCTAAACCGGCGGTTAGTTGCACATATTGCAATGGATTTTTCATTACGTTTGTTTATCATTTTGATATTTCTTCGGTTTTATGTGAAATTGGTTTATTATATATATTAAAAGGTTCAGGTGTAGCCAAGTCCAAGTCCATCTATTAAATGTCTTTAGATATATGTCTTAAGGAGAGATTTTTTTCAGAAGACACATTTATTTATAGCCAATGTTGTCTCACAGGAGAAAACTATGTGTAATTTCTTTCAAACGGTTTATCATTAAGAAAAAGTGCAGATAACAAATATAGTTATAATTTTATTTACTTTAATATCTCACCATTCTGATCCACAGCCTCACAGAAGTACTTTTTAATTTACCTGAAAAAAAAAACAATGTTATTAATATGAGTTACACAAATATTGGCATAAAACGTTTCAAAACATGAGCTCGCTTGTGAAGAAACCGGCTCGTTCAAACAACTGTGATTAGTGAGCATATTCCATTCAAGTTTATTTATCTAAAGATTTCGAAGATTCGTTTGCAGTCGCATAAATAGTAGCCTCGTTAATTAAAGGTCATGATCCAAATAGGACTGAGACATGACGCTAAGAAAATGATGATGATGAATCATATGCGTCTAACTAAACTAACTAAACTTCACGCCACTTCCGATATATATATGAGATATTCCCTTTCATATGCGTCTGTTGTTTAAATATAAATATATAATAAAATCGAAGAGCAAAAGGATTAAAACAAACATACAGTGAAACAAACTCGTGTATACGAACAACATGCGTACAAGAACGCTAGCCGTCCCGTTAAGTTATGCGACACCACGCGTCCCGCCCAGACGCGAAGTAAACGTCCAAATAAAATAGGGACACCCAAAAATTTCCTTTGAAGAGGCTTATACAATAAATCTTTTAATCCTCTTATTCAATTTTATCGAGATTGCCGCGACGGGAACTGCGAGAGAGTTTTTTTTCTCGACGGCCATTCCGAAACGCGGCGCGAATTTTTTCAATGGATCTTTTACTTGGTGTTCGTAATTGATTTTTATCTTGAGACCGATCTAAACACGGAGAATTTACAACTTCGCATTGTATTCCCGTTCGGTGCTTTATAAATCCGTGGCGTATTTTATTTTGTTAATCAGTAACTTTGACAGAGAGAGAAGTGTGCGCTGAAAGCGAGATGTGGTTTTATTCTTGAAATGTCTCACTACACTTCTGTACCGAAACCTTAAAATAAATAAACAAGACCACACTGACACGTGCTTTAGGATGACCGTCTTAAATTAACTACATGCAGATACTTGTGTGTGTGATGCTCATAATAAATGTATATAGTAAGAGATGGTAAGAAAAATGATTCAGCCTCAATTGTTACTAACGCACCATGAACACTCCATCTACCTTTAATAGTAATATTGATAAATCTCCGAACGCATCCATAGACAAAGGTCATAGACATTCCACCAGCTGTCAAGCTTTATTAAGAACCATATCAAATAGGATAAGAATCCAATCCTACGGGTCCGAGTATTTAAAACGAATCCATCAAGGTAGCGCAGCTGTGACGTGTAGGGAAGTTTGGCTTATAAAAACGTTATTGATGAAGACAGGTAGTAAGAACATACCCGGATCAGATATGTACAGGGCGTTTTGATGTATTGTTCTAATAGATACATATCGTATCGTATGTGACAAGTAGATGGCAAGCGTGTGTTTATTATGAAGATATATGGTGTTTACGGGGCCTGACACGCTATGCACTTAATATGGTTGGCTTCGTGCGTAAAAATATTTTACGGGTTTGTCTGATGTGTTTTGTGATGTTGCGATAAATTTTTCGCAATATTTTATATGTGAATGACTTGGCGTCGTTCGTTGATCCTATTTGTGTTTCGTTGAACGGTGAGTGTTGTCAGCGGTTTGACTGCATTCATTATAGTTAATATGGTACCAAGCCTAACAACCGATTATTATCAATATTTCTGAGTAAATAAAAAAAGTGTGGACACATGAAAATTTATTAATTAATTTCGAAAGCGTATTATTCATATACCACAAAATAAAAAATAAATTTTTAGACAAAAATCTCCCTATCATAAACGTCGTTCCTCCACAATAGAGAAGATCATGTTTTTCAAAAGTTAGCTCACCACTAAAAGTAAAAAAAGATATCGAGTTTTGATTTAAAGGGCCAACAATAAAATGCCTCTTCGTTTTATTTTCTCTCAAACAGCACAGCTTGAATGCAGCAGAATTTCCGAGTGCCGTGATACGAAGCCGACTGTACAGGGGCCTTTTTTCACTTGTCGATCGCCCCCATGTTGGGCCACAATAAAATGTGCTCTTATCTCCTTTACTATGTTTTCGTTTAAAAACATTTTTCGTTCTTTCATTTTTTACTTCGCGTTCCCGCGCCGCACACAGCCCCTATCTTGTATTGTCTGAACGCTATAGGATATTAACTCTTAGTGCTTTGGAAAGAACAAATAATTTACCTTGACTTATATTTCTTGAAGTTTTTTTTACGAGAGTCACGTGGGTATACCAGACCACTTATGTCAATGTGCTTAGGTTCATAATTGAGCGAATTTCTTCACACGCAGAACTATACACTATTGATTCTTTTGTCTAAGCTTAAGTTTGCTGTATAAATGTTCTTTCTTCAGTATTCTCTTGGGGTGTTGCTACCGAGTCTTGTGTTGCTTCAAGATATTTTGTTCTTTGAGTTGCTTTATAAACTTTTAGACCGACTCTTTAGGTGTGAATATTTTACCATGAGGATTTTAACTTTTTCTTTCTCCTCGTGCCAATGGAACACTTAATTTGTTTGACCTTGTATTTCATGTATAATATTTTTGATTTTCGTCCGTGAAGAAACTGCAGTTTGCAGTACTGCAGCAGAAGAAAATTTCCTGTAGAATAACGAAGTTTACGAAATCCAAGCACAGGACAAAAAATACTTCAACCATTACAACTAATCGGCGACTATATTATTTTGGACATAAGGAAATCATCGGACCCGCCAAATTGAGGTCGCCACTAGAAATTTACACAAGTGTACGGCCAGGCGAAAACATTGCGGCGACAATCTGACAACTGTTCCGAATTGTCGAGAAGCCGAACAGATGGTGCGATTCGGTTGTTCAAGTGCAAAAAATGTTTTCAAGACTCGTCAGGTGGTCGAATTTCGTTGGCCACAATTCACTCCCTTGCCGTAATGACTAATAATTTGAAAATTTTTAAGCTTTTGAGTGGAATTCTCTACATTGCTAAGGCCGTCTTTACCAACATTGTAACAAAGAGGTTTCGTAATGAAAGGGGAATTCGAATGATTATGTATAATTTACGAAATGTGTACAATAGAGCGATTTAAATAATTTGATATGATTGTAATGAAAGGCTTTGAATAAACAATGTTCTGTGTCTCATTTCGTCATAGTCAAGTTGACTTCAGATATTGACTTCGTAACTTCTTAGGCTCATAGTGACACTAAGTAATTAAATAATATGATAACTTAATACTAAGTCTGCTGTACACGCTCTCAAAGGTTCCATCTAAAATGTTATTATAAATACCTACTAGAAGCTGTAACCTGTAATATAAATTTAAACACTTGTTTGTATCAAAAATTTTCCCACAGCATTTTAATATGAAACCGTCCAAAATAAACGCCGATAAAGATTTAGAGAGACACGCTTACATTGATGGCAGTAAAGATTCAGACAACATTAACAATCGCATTGCAGAAAATTACGTCCATACAAAAGAGCTCCGTGGTTATAACAATAATAATTAGAGATTAAAAAGCAACAAAGAGGACGTATTACTTAATTTTATCAAAGGTTCCACCGGTATCCCGGCGGTTTATTGCCGCGTCATAAACTTTATCTGGATTATTCTGAAAGCGGTTTCTTGGTTTAAAACTTGTTTAATTTGATGTCGACATCAAGTGGGGGCTCACAAGAAAATATTGTTTGAACAAACATTTGTGTTGAGACTTACAACCTTGCGCTCTATGCTTATCTACGTGCAAATACTTAGTTGGGCGACTTAGTGGTCCAAATATTAGCATTCGGCGTTTAGCGTTCTGACTGATTTGCGTTGCCCAATATTTGCGTTATCGATTATTTTGTCATGCGGTCAAGTGACCAAGTAACTGTTTACTAGAGATTTTTATTACTAAGTTCCTTAATAGTATGAAATGGAATTTAACAGAAATAATTCATATTTTTGCTGATATTTTTTTTATTGTGAGGCTATGTAAATAAATATTTCCAATATTCTATGCACAAAGATTATTTATTTCCCTTGAAATTAATTTTGTGAATTCGAATACAATTTGACTGTAAGTAGTTAAGTTTTAATCATGACAGACATACATGACCTCTGAAATATTTATATTTTCAACTAATCGTCAATAAATAATAAATAAATAAATTCTCCAGACTGACACACCAATTCCCTAGTTCCAAACTAAGCTTATGCTTGTACTATGGATACTAGGCGAACGGATAGACATACTTAAATACGTTTATAAACATCCATGACTCGAGTACAAATGTCCATGTTCATCACACGAAACATTTGCCCCTAGCGGGATTCGAACCCGCGACCCTTGGTTTCGTGGCCAGGGTCTCTGACCACTCGACCAACGGGCCAGTCATAATACAAAATAAATATTATCACTGTCCAATCACTATGTCTGTATTTTTAACAATGAACTGTTGCTGTAAATAAGCAACAATTTTACGTTTCCTAAAATAGTGAAATCGCTACCGTCTTCTTCCTTAAATCCCCAAACTCATGGTTAGTTAGCCATCGATCGATATCAGCCGACACTTGATTTAATCTGTTCATATAAAGCTAATGTATAGATAGCATTGTACTCGATAATTCCTCAAGGATAACCCTGTTTGCTCTTCCTTGCCTCCTTCAGATTAGCTCGTAGACTTTTGGTAATGTTGATTGATGAAATAATACATATTACGTTGTACAAGGTTGTTGACTTTATCAAGGACGTTTTATTTGTTAGACACAAAATTATTTATCTTTTACCTTTACTACACTACCTATAGAATTAAGTAACTAACTTAATTAGTTCAGTGAGCCAAAATAAATGTTTTTCACTGACACTATCAAGGATAGAGGATTACATGCAAAAACACACTTTAAATTAAAAACCATAAAGTTCAAAACTCAGGAGATATAATAACCATAATATAACAAATGGAGATGTCAAGAAGTATATTATTATAACAACATGAAACCCATAACAGTGTCCTATTCTCACCCCATACCATAACTACAAACAAAACGTATAAAACAAAAGGCGAGGCTCACCTGAGTATTCCCTTAACATATGGTAATATGGGGCAATTAAAACTGAAAATTATAGTTCACACGGGGAAACTTTCCCTCCATGTCATTTGCGCATACATTGCAAGTTCTGTATGCGACTGTGCTAGTAATAATTTCGATAAGATAGGTGCGGTATGCAATGGAAATTGTATTGCGTGTTTCAACGGAACTGGTGCAAGGTTTTTGTTTTTAAATAAAATTATTTGTTTTTTAGTAGAAGCATAAAATATAACCTTTCAAACATAAAAGCTACAACTAAGAGTCTGTGTTACTGGTAAAACTCAAAGATTCTATGACAAAGGAACAGGTTTTAAAGAAATCAAACCCAGAACTGAAAAGGCAATGTGGATTCAAATCTAAAGCATTAATCCGTCTTTGCCCCGAGCATTACCAATATAAGAAGTTTAGGGACCTTTTGGAAGGGGCACAATAAAAAAGAAACAGGTTCAAAAAAATATGGCGGCGACCTTGGCTTATTTTTTTCTCTTTAACACAATCGTAAAACGTACGAATACAGATGAGAAATACATGTGAATGGAAGGAACATTAACAATTCGTATTTGAAAAAAGAATAGTCCATCTGGCGAATATAAAGCCAGTACTAGTTGGCTCAAAAACATAAATCCCAAAAACTGTACGATAACAATGATTCTAATTTTAAATAGAGCTATAAACGGACATTACACGCGAGCCTACTGGCCACTCGAAAAACGGCCGAAAACAAAAAGAGCGTTCACACTCAACGCGAACATAACTCAAAGTCGAAAAAAGTTTGAAACGACACCACCGCACTGTAGTCGTTAGGACGGCTCGTAAAACTGCGTCAGCTAATTTATGCTCCGCCAACACGGAGTTTTATAAAGGCAGTTGACATATGACATAATGTTACTAGTAGTAAAGTAGTTTACTAGCAAACTAGTAGAAAATACACGCTTCCCCTAATAACGTACGGAACTCTGAGAAGACACTTAAGCTTGAAGACTATTGAATCACTGAGCGTATAGATATACTTTTGTTTTGAATGTTTTGAAATCTTAAACAGTGGAATACTCTTTTTATGTTTTTTTTTTTTAAATATCCGACTACATCACATACATTAATCTGACTCCGAGGTATGTAGCTTAAGCACTTGTGTTACGGATATCAGAATCAACAGTGGTATTACAAATATATACTTAAATATTGGATATTAACACCCAGACACAGAACAAACACAAGTATTCATCATACGAATGTTTGTCCTGGGTGGGAATCGAACCCACAACTCTTGGCGCATGGGGCTGGGTCACTACCGAATGCGCCATCGAGCCAGTCAACGTTAAGAAGAATGTGTCAATGTCAATGTTAAGAAGAATGTGTGCGAAACTAACTGTGTGCTCTTCGTAAAACTATTCATTATATAGTATACTTTAAAATTACTAGCTCTATATACAACACAAGACCTTAGAACACTTGAAAAATATAATTTAATCTTTTTAATTAGCGTAATTTTTAATGACATCGTTTTCACGTCATTAAAATTAA
The DNA here is from genome assembly GCA_951394215.1 of Glyphodes perspectalis. NCBI lineage: Eukaryota > Metazoa > Arthropoda > Insecta > Lepidoptera > Crambidae > Glyphodes > Glyphodes perspectalis. The sequence continues at coordinate 14,165,477 of OX596217.1, forward strand.
CTTAACTAGACAAAACTAAAGTTAACTGAATAAATCCTAGCAGACATTAAAGATATGTCGTGAAATAGCAACAAGAGCACAAAATTAATTAATATGTTTCTATCCCATTACAAAACCAAACTGAACAATTACAGTAGCGACGAACACAACATTTGCATCAAAAGAATTAAAAGAATACTCAAAATGCACGCTAGCCGATAAGAGCCGATGAGAAATTGCGCAAAATTTTTAATTCATTTAGGTCTTTGACCGCGTGTTTGTGATGGAAACAATACAGTACAATAGTAGATGGAATTCGCGAAATATGGTAATTACCTGACGTCACTTGTTTGCATGAAGTAACGGAATTTGAGTGGAAAAAATATATATATAAAGAATGTATTTAAAAGCAGTCATAGAAGATTAATAAGGTCACAAAATTGTAAAGGAGTACATAAAATATTACAAGTGAAAGATTTATGAGATATATCGATATCGGCAATGACGTACTAAGCAGAATTGTTTAAGGATATGAGAATTGTATTTGTAGGTTGAATGGAAAATAAGACAGTTGTTTTGTAGCACCTAACTAGCTAATTCAATAGAAGATCAAAGACACCATAGCTCAAAAATATAGTTCGCAGGGAGTGCGTTACGCACTGTCACCCTATCCGGGGGGACAGGGTGGTGTGTGGGAATCCCGGGGACCTCGCATTCGACCCTGCTCCGGCCAAGATGGTGGTGACCGGGGTATACCCACTAAACCCCGCGGTACCCCTCATCACTCGAGTGGAGAGATATCGTGGGCGATGGCTGAGATTTTTAAAGATTTGGAAAGAGTATTTGTAGGTTGAATTGAAAATGAGACAGTTAGTTGTAGCACCACTGGCTAAAACAATACAAAGTTAAAGGCACCAAAACTCAAAAACACAGTAATCTACCTGAACAAGTTACTCAGCACTAATAACTTTCTACCTGCACAGTTCAGATCAATAGCACTGTAAGAGCTACACACAATACTGGTGTCCTCACAATAGACGTAGCTATTACCTCATTACTTTACATTAGCAAGTTGAATGTTATCTTTTGTGATGAGCCAAGGGTCATTTCCGGAGAGATTTGGAAAAAAAATGGTAATGATCATGGACGTGGTGCGGCAAAAAACGTTTCGACCGTAAACAATTTCCTGTGTCAAAGATAGCAGTTAAAATTTATAAATTTAGTATAACCATTGGGAACGTCGAAGGTCAAACGATTTTAGTGACTATAAAAAGAAAAGGAGCAGATGTATTAATTTCGGATAATAAAAATTGTTTGTTCTCGCTTATCTTCATAATTTGTCTACTACTACTAAACTTCACGGCACTTCCCTAGCAGGGTAGGCAGTGAGAACTGAACGCCATATGGCACGTCCTTACACATTATCCTCCTCATTGTCTACTGATCGTATAATATTTGTATTTCATTGGTAATGATAATAAAAAATATTTCTTTAAAAAAAACTCGTTGAACTTCTTTCTCCGTACCTCCACATTTTAGCATGCCATTTCATATAAGAAACACGACAAAGCATTATTATTTAAGGTGATGCAACGTGATAGCATAGAAGAACCAATTTATTGTGAACCACTTTGCTTATAAATCAGAAACAATTTTCCCGACCGTCTGTGGGAATCACGTGACTTTATCAAGAATATTCCATAAACATTCGCCAATTTAAATGTATCCTATAAAGTGGATATCAGTTGAGTACTTTATGAACTAGTTTTACTTATGTAAATTAATTACTTTTATGTAGTCTAATCAGTTTGAAACCGGAGACAAAACGTCTGAAGATGCAATATGGAATGTAACGAAAGTATTTCAATACAAATGATAAGAATACACGTATTATAAGCGAGATGCATCAAATGACCTCGATTAATATTTATAAAGCTATATACACAAAGCTAGACACATTACATATTGAAAATATTACAAGCATTTGAGCATTTGATTTGCAACTAATCCCTATTCATTTGCTAACGCTGGCAATGGCGATCTCATTCGAATACCCTGCATAGTACAGCGCAAAATGCACAGACAACTAACAGAACTTCGAGATCTATTCGAGTTTGTTCAAACAGTTTGGACTCATACACATGTATCTTATTTACAACCAAACGGTTGGTTATTAAGTGCTAAGTCGTACGTCGCAGATAAAAATTCAACACGTGTACGATTAGGAAATGCAATAACAACAATGTTTGACGTTTTCACTTGCAGTTACGTATGCACGAGTACCGATATAATAATAGCCGGTATTTCTGTCGCTTAACTATAAATCTTGGTAATGATATTGGGTTATTAGCCGATGATTGACGGATAATCGATAGTTCACAGCCGTTGACAGTGGTGGATTTCGTTCTTTATATCCCTTGAAGGTTTTAAGCATACACCTTAGTATATATACACTTCATTATTTCTTTTTAATACATCTTTAATATTTTAAACTTCATTTATAACGTTGATAGATATTTTAAAGAAAATCAACACCTATGAAAATATCATAACTGCTGAGTAATTTTTGTACTGACAGATTTTGAGATATAAACTGGAATAAACTAACTATATTGATATATAATGAACAAGTTGATACATAATTATCGATATCACACTAGTTAATGTGTTGTTGAAAACAACATCAGGAAAAAACTATAACAACCATTAATACTGCGCAATTTTAAATATTATGGTTTGCATAGCATTGTTACAGCTTTATAAACATCCTAATTTGATATAAACAGGAATTATTTTGTTAATATTCAAAAATATTTATTTTTCTATATTCTGTACTAATATTATATTTAAAGCTGAAGAGTTTGTTTGTTTGCTTGACTGGTAATCTCAGGGACTACTGGTCCGAATTGAAAAAATATTTTTGTGTTGTATAGTTCCTTTATCGACGAAGGCGTTAACGTTAACCATAAAGGCAGGTAAAACTGCAAGCGTAGCTGGTTGAATGTATTTCTTATCGTTTTAAACCGCGTTTGATACATATTATTCTTATATTAGTGAGAGTAAAGACGTTGTATTAAATGCAATTAATTTTGAAGCACCTACCATACAAATGGCCAATCAGTCTACATATTCACTTACATTGCATGTGTCATTATACTAAAACAGTCATTATCTATTGTTATCAATGCTATCGTCTCACTTTCCTCGGATTATCTTTCAAGTAACTTGAATACCTATTAACAGTAACGTAAAAGATTATATAACTAACAGACAAGCAGTGGTACCAGAAAACAATTGTTTTGAAAGAGTATTTATATAGAGACTACAAAAAAAAAACCTTTATTCTGATAGGTATATGAAATAGATCTCAGAACGAATTGGCCTCTTACGTTTTGTAAATAAAATTGATGAAGAATTTGTACAGTAAACTTTTGAGGAGTTTAAACAGAATATTTATTTAGAATCATATAAAAAATGAGTATATTTCTTACAGTTGAGATCTCGGATTCGTATCAATCTCGAAAAAAGCTAAAACAATACATAGTTATGACATAGTAATTTTTTTTTAAAACTAATGAAGCAGTTAACGAATGAGTTTTTGATGTCTGATTCAACATTAAACCTATTTCGAGACACAATATTATACACTCAAATCGATTCAATGAGTTCTCTAATCTTTCTTATCGAATTAATAGTCTACAAATAAATGTCTATTCGAATAATTTGCACATCTCTTCTTGTATGTGCGATGCTCTGTTCCACTATAGTGAATCTATGTTTACTATAATATCGAGTTACAGTGAGTCCGTTGCTATCTAACGTATGCGGACGAGATATGGACGGCTGTGCATAAAGTGGTGAGGTTTTGCTGAGACAAATTTAGCGGAAGCGAGTTTTCGCCTACCTACAAAGTAGCAGGCAAAGACTACCTACTTTTATGATGCCTACTCAAAGGTCACATTTGATGACAATAATGATGGTTTGAAGCGAGATATATCTTAAACCGTACATTGTCCTCATTAATAAATAAATTACCACCTTATTAAATACATACATTATCAGGGATCGATAATAATTTTTTTTCTAAAATTTTATTCTGCCATTTTACAGGACCCGAAATTTATATTATTTTTTATGCAACTTTTCACTTCTTTACTTTCATTTCTAAAAAAACAATTTTTTTACGGTCACAGAACATTTTCTTTTGATTTTCTTACATCTTTGCCATTTGCATCCTCATTCACATCAAAGCCATCATGCTTAAGCATTACCCTCGAAGAGTTTCCTTCTACTGCAATCATCAGTTGTCGATCACTCGATCACTCTGTCCCCGCCCTTAGAATCGCAAGCGCATGTACAGGCACACGTGTTTGTGTATTAATAAACGCGACGCAGGAGTGCGCGCGTGTAATGATGTAACTGCGTATCGGTATGTATTGTGGATTTTGTACTATTTACCAGCAAAGTCATCCTGTGTTGGTTTGGGACATGAAAATAATGTGCCAATTCTGTTACTTGCGTGGCGCTAGCGCAACTTGTCACTACTTTTTCACAGTTTTGATCTAACCAGCTCAATTTTGTTTTTGAATCAATGTATTAAAAGCAGCTTACTGCTCCTCACTGTATTCCTTGCCTCGCATTTCTTAATAGACGACTAATGGTTTATTTAATATATGGTTAGTGACTGCGCAGACGACGAGCTAGCCGCTTGTCACAATTTTTTCACAATATCCCATCCTATCCAACTGAATTTTATTTTTGGTTAAAAGTAGTTATAGGACCTAATAATCCTTTTACTTCTTTAGAAATTGTGTGTGTAACGATATACATGTAATATCAGTACTCTTATCACTTGGTTTGGACTGCGCAGTTGTGCCAGGTGGTTGAGATTTATTAACTATTCCGATGCGATTCTCGTTCCGTTGCCTCGTGTATCGTATCTTTGGGTACTTCTTTTCAACAATTGATGTTATAATTACGTGATATGTTTTAAGGAGTGGGCACCTGTATTTATTCATACCCTGCTTAAAATGAAATATATATTTCTAGTTAAATTTGTTTGTTTTTTAGTTTCTAACTGCAGAATATTTATGACGTCGTCTTTCTACAAACTATTGATTTCTATATTTATGTTATTAGCAATAATCTTTCAATAATTTTATGTTAAAGAAGTTTTAAAATAAAAATATCCATTTATCGGATTAACACTCAAATCTTTTTCATTCTATAGATTCGCTAGTAAATCATCTGTAATAATTGGTTCTCAGAAAAACCTCTCGACGATAGTCCTCGTTGCATCCACATTATTCCTAAATTAAAACACTCGAACCATTAAGTTAATCTTATCTATACACATGCTTAATTGATAATATTAATCATTGTAACATAGAGCTCGTATTACGTATGCTGTAAGGGGAAATCCAAGCCATACGTAGATTGTGCAAACAAGTGTAGTCTGGCCACTTATAAAATCAATAAAAGAGTCGGACAATTGATGAATGTTTTCAACTCAAAGCGAAAGAAGCTGAAGAGATTAATGCGTTCCCGTTTGTAGAGAACGCGTTTGTAGTGAAAATGTTACGATCATTTTTAAGTTAACACTCCAACATAGTGTTTTGAGGAGACGTAAGCGCGAAACAGTTTTAAAACTCGAATAGCAATGTTGATGATTCATTAGCGTTTACTATGTGCTAATTAGAATTGTTTTATTCATTGTTACATTTTCGAATGTCAGGTTTTTATGAAACTTGGTCTGACCGTTTACAACACCAATGTTGTCTTCAAATTCTTTACCAGTTACATCTAAGTAGATAATATTTTCTTAATCATGCAATCGGTAAAACAGTTTAGGAATTTAAAAAGTATACTGGAAATTTCACAAAGTAGTTATTATGTGTTATATACACGAAGCAATGACTTTCAGAACTGAGGAATTTGAGAAAGGAAAGGAGAGAAACAGAGATGAATGGCTTATTCATGTAAGTTCGATAATTTAGTCCGCCTATCAGCCGTGTATTTGCAAATAATTTGGAATTTGAATTTTCAAAGGCCTAAAACACCGTCCTCTCTAAAGTAGGCGTGATTTGTCACGCATATTTTAACCCGCAGTAGCCTACTGGCCCAAAAGCCGACCGTTTTTCAATTAGCATTGAATAACTGAACTGAAACAATTAACTCAAGGAATTAATGGAACAGGGATACTTCCAGAAGTGTGTTACTCATCGGTAACCTTTCATAAACAGTACACACTGCTATAAACATTTGTGTTTTACTTTCGAATTCCTTCATTGGTACGTAATTCTATAAAACAGGCTTGTTCATTCTTGCAATAAATGTTAAAGTCTTCTTTTTTGAAATTATAGCTGGCTTGTGTAATTTAATATCAGACTCGCTAATTCTTGGTTCTTTATTATATAGTCCAACTAAAAATGGAACAAAAAAATAAATTGCTTTAATTATGAAGATTAAGAGATAATCATGAGCGTAGATTTTTATTCCACAATATCTACTTAGTCTAATTTCTATTTGGTCTTGTTATCTGTTCCACGTTAGTCGCTATGTCAAAGGTCATACGGCGCCTTGATAACCTCTAACACTCGGGGTGGTCACTTTCCTTACTTACACTGATGCACATAAGAGTACTTTCTGTATTAACTTATTAGATAACATACGTTACCTACTTTTTAACCCAGCATAATATACAGTGCTCAAAAGATGCGCGTAAAATTATTTTCGACTTAGATTCTAAATGATATTCGTTGATGTTACTTTCAAAATATATTCTTAACTTTAAGTAGATCTTCTGCACTAGGAGAACAGAGGTGCCCAAAAGATGACCTCAACGTATAATATTTTTTTTTTTAAAGTAGACCTGCATAGGTACATATCAAAAGAAGAATTGTTCCTAGCTTTTCTACAAAGCGAATATAAACGTGCATGTTACGAACTACCCCTGTCAAAACCTTAGCCCCAATCTGAACCAGTCTCAAAAATATCGGCACACATTAAATCTCTAACTAATGCTCCGCCAATAGACTCTATGGATACCGCATAACCTCGAAATCCTACAACCATTACTCTTTCTGCGTCCAATTTCTCGTTATCTCAGTAAAGGATTGCTCCTTTCGTCGGAACAGCACGATCGTACGTCGATACGTGCGGGCCGTGCCAAAAGTGATATTTATGTAGACAAAGCTGGGGAATCGTAAAATCCCTGATAAACTGTCGTAGATTCGTTTTAATGTTGCAATTAGTTCGCTGGACTTGCGCTGGAAATTCGAAAAACGGTTAATTGCGACTATCTCACTCCGCGTCGTCGTCTTGGTAATGTGAAGGGTAAATGCGAAATGAGAGGGTTCATTCCTTAATACTCGATTTAAGTAATCTGCGTAAAATGAGACAAGAGAACAATAATGAATCTTCCGCAAGCAGAGAATTGCTTTACGGAAACGAAATATACGTAATGCTTTAAAATATACAACGCATCAGCGATATTAAAAAAAATCTAGACATACAATAGCATCTAGATTATTTTTACTTTTGCATCAGCTGCTTCGATTTTGCATAAAATTTCCAATTCAAATCGACACATAAAAACATTGACTGCATAGAAACTCCTAGTCATGTTAGTCATGCTAATTGTAGATTCCTGTCACATCTCATTCACCACGCTATTAGATGACCAAGCAAGCGTGATACGTCTCAATGAGACATAACCTTTGACATGAAAAGTAAATGACTGGGTACACAAATTGGATGTGCAATCAAGAACTTATGAAAGTATATTTTCGGTGCACGGAAAAGTTAATGGTTTAGAAAAGTAATCAGACCTTGAAAATAACATCCGAATTTTTATATTGAAATAGGCAAGTAGACTCAAAAAAAATAATTAGTCCATTATAGAGATTACAAAAAAATATTGCTCACGTATTTTTTCTTTTGTTCAGCAAACCAAAAATTACGAAGATACAGCGCGTTAAAGGTGCGCGTGACGTCACTTGTTCTGTAGAATTTTAGGAACAAGTGATGTAAAAGCGCCCCACTCCAGATCTTTGAAGCGCTGTATCTTTGTTATTTTCCGAGCATTTGATAAAGCAAAAAATACGAACTCAATATTTTTTGATAATCTGACTAGCGGACTAAAAAAAAATATTTTAGTCAACTAGCCTATTATGTAGCCATAGTAAAAAAAAGTAAAAATAAGATCACAAATCGTACAAGCGTAATAAATTGGATTTGACTTTAAATTATAGGGACTTAAAAGAGTTTCTACGTCAAATCAATTTCAGCGTAGTCAGAAGCTAGATTTTCTAAAACCTAGGCAACATTTGATTGCCTCCGATCGGTCGAAGCTGATAATCAGTCTCTAAGAGTAGAAAGCAAATAGGCACTGGGTATAATTGTAGTGATTCTGTACTTTCTGCGTAATAAGTGACATAGGTATACGTAGGTTAGGTGCGGTTCATACCGCACTACGGTTAATCCTTTGGGATTCATAATCCGGACTTAGATAGGCTGACATTGCTGCAAAAAGAACGTCAGGTACAATTTTTTTACTTTTAAATGTCGTGGTATTTTTAAATATTAGTAATGATCTTTAAAACTATATTAGACGTGCAGATGAAAAGATAGGGCCCAGGGACGTTCTTAAAAGACCTGACAAGTATAGCCTACGCTAACGATAATGATTTACAAAGCCTTTTTTTATCATTTGACATAATAAAAGAAAGCTAAAAATCAATTGTAAAAACAAGCCATGAAATTCCAAATTCGACCAAAGAATTGTTTAATTTAGTAATACTACTACTACTATTTCAATACATGCCAAAATTCCAGAATAAATTTGCAACAATATACAGACGCAATATATTCACAAAACGCTGAACCGCTCTCCGGCGGATCCTACGGAATTTCTTTCAAGTCTGCGATTAAATGCAGCGAATCAAACGCGGTTCACACGTGCGATTTTCCCCGTGCCGTGTAAACACGTGTCGAGTCGACGAGTGTAAATCGTTTCTAACACGTGTACAGCTTTCCTCAAGAGGCGAGTTCTATTTCTGCGGCCGTTCAGAGCCAAGTGTGACTTAGTCACCAGCACTTTCACCGCGGTTCAACCGAAAAGGACTGAGGCTATTTCAGATCCTTGTCTTATCTTAGGTTTTGTTGCTTTTTTATGAACGTCCAAAGAGCATATTAGCAATGGAGACGCCTACATTAGAAATTTGCATTTTACTATCTTGTTACTCTATAAATGGGAGAAAATTACCTATTAACATCCTAGCGTTATGGCTTAGAATCTGATTATTGTATTGGAACGGTTGACCTTTGTAACTTTAAAGTAGATATACCAGACTAATTGGATCATGGTCACAGTTATACTTATTTAAATGCGCGTTTTAGAACTGTGTTTTCTATCGTTGCCAAATGTTTAATCCAAATAGCCAGAGATGGATTTTAATCAACACACATCTATAGGCATGTCTTTACTATTATTTCTATAAGAGAGAATGTATTATTACGTAACATCAATTACTTTGACAAAACTGCCCTCACTTTTGCAAGTAAAATCTTCGCAGTTATTACAAAGAAAATTGTCTTGAAACATATGACAAATGAGGTCACAAGCCAAAGTCGGAACGAAAAAACATTTATTGTTCTAAGGATTAGGATAGAGTGACTCCATCGTACGATCGCTTACACGAATTGCAGCTAAGTCCTTGATTTCTATATTTGGTGCTTTTAATTAATCCGAGACAAGTACGATAAGCAAAATTAGCAGTCAGGCAAATTTTAGTCTTATTTGTTAAAGAATAAGGGTCAAGTAATCAGGCACTTTTTGTTGACTGTACTAGCTGGTTTGGGAATTAATTATTATTGCTTACTTTTGCCCGTGTGTAATTTGTTACAGAAATAGAGACTATGTGTTTGATTGTTATATACAACATTATGGGATCTCTAGTTTTTCTGAAATATTAACCCGGCGCCAATGACGTGGAAATAATTTCAGAAACAATGACCCCGGGTCATTATGACCCAAATTTCATAAACCATTTTTCAGGAAATTAAGCAAGTTATCTTATTTTTAATTATTGTCTATGTAAAAAGGGTTCTTTAATAAGCTAGTAACACAGGAATAAAACTTATACATTGCATAAATAATTTTTTTATTAATTAAATAACAACACATGCAAAATCATCTAAAAAAACACAACATTTCTTTTAATTAAGTTTTTGGTAAAGATTTCTATTAATAATAGGAATCAACAATCTTATCTAGTAATTAAGAGATCAAATAGAGTATTTATCATACAGATACAATGAAATCAGTCTTCTTCATCAATCGTAGCCATGGAACTGCTGCAATTATTGCAGTATGAAATCAGATGATCTGGGCAAATGTAAATGCGGCATCCGTGACAAGTATGAGTAGTTTTCCTATCTTTTTTAGACGGGCATACTTGGCATCTCCTGCGAGTTCCTGGAACTTTTTGGGGAGGTTCTTCAGTAGATTCGCCAACGAAATCTGCAATCCTTTTGCGCAGCTGACGAGGTAAATGTACACGTGTCTTGCGGATTTGTAAATGCTCGTGTACCAAATTATGTCCCAGTTTTTTTATGAAATTCCGCCTTTTTGTTCGTGTATCGTTGTTATTAGCACGATGTATTATGTTAGCATTTATGCTCGATATATTCAGCATTTGATAAAAGATCGTTAGTGGCCATCGTTTTGAGTTTCTGCTCACGTTGTAAGTAGCACAAAGTTCGTCAGCTACGTCTACTCCGCTCTTGGTCTCGTTATAATAAGTTATTATTTCTGGTTTTCGTTTATCACCAGTGGACTCATCAATATTGCCATCATGGTGTAAGCTTGACATCAAAAGAACAACTTTATTTTTCTTTGGAATGTAGGAGACCAGAGTGATATCTTTCTGATATCCAAAAGTTGAAGTGTTTGGATCTTTCCCACGTGTTGTTACGAATTCTGTTGGAAATTGCTTCTTGTTCTTTCGTATGGTGCCCACTGAAGTCAGTTTGTGTTCGTTTAGGAGATGAGATACCAATTCGTGGCTTGTGAACCAATTATCAAAAGTGATATTACGATGGCTATTGGAGACTGGCAACACAAGGCGCTGTACTACATCAAATGGCTTGTTACTCAATGAGTATGGGCCATCTGGCTGCTTACCGGCATATATCTCCAAATTGCTCACATAAAATATTTTTGAGTCCACTAACGCAAATATTTTTATTCCGTATTTGGCCGGTTTAGATGGAATATACTGCCGAAATTTGCATCGACCTCTAAATGCCACCAACATTTCATCAATAGTGCAGTTTTCACTTAGCGAATAATTTTCCTTACATTTCTCAACAAACATCTCAAATAGATCTCGTATTGGCGCCAAATTATCTAGTTGTTGTCTTTCGGCACGAGTAGACTTATCATCAAAGCGTAAGCTGCTTTGTATAAAATAAAATCTTTGAATTGACATAGTAAGCCTAAAAATGTCCACTCCTGTACCATCTCTTTGCCACAAGTCACTCAAATTTTGTCTGTTAGACCGATAAAAGCCAGCTAGAAACAAGAGTCCTATATACGCTTTCAATTCACTTATTTCTACCTCACCCATATATTTACGTTTCCTCAAATCCTCACACGCAGCTCTTCTTTCACGTATGTATGAATTGGTGAATGTTTGAATTTTACACAGCATATCATGGGTCATAAATAAATCCCAACATTCTGACTCAGTCTTAGCATCTTGAGCTATAAGTCTTACACCTGGTCTTTCAAATAATATATTTTCAGATCGGGTACGCACATTTGGCCGCGCAGGTGTTTTTTGCCACAGAGTGTCATCTTTACCTTTGAAAAAATTTTGCTGTACTTGCCGTCGTACGGATGCAAGGTCGAGATTATCCGATAAATCTGAGTCCACATCACTTACGTCTTGTACACTTTCGCTGCTATAAGAACGTTCTGATAAGTGGTCCTCAATATCAATGTCTGAAGCAGCCTGGGATTCTTCACTGTAGGAATCCGACTCCTCTAGCAACGCTGAAATTCTCGCTGGGTTGTTAGTCAAAGACATTTTCATCAAAACCCTAAAAAAGGACAACATAAATTTAAAATATACACTAAATAAGCGAACAAAAGTAAGTCACAAAATCACCGCACCACCGATGACGCTGGGTCATATTTACCCGTTTTAACTTGACGCACGTGTATCTCGCTGCGCAAGCGGCGTCGCACTGAGCGGGTCAGCGAAGCGTGTAGGGGGGGGGTGTATCTCCAGCTATAGGAACGCTCGAACCACAAAATGGACGCGAAAAAGAAATATAGTCGTTTAAAAACGCCTCGGGTCATTATGACCCAGCGTCAATGACGCCGGGTTAAGAAAATAGAACCTGATTATGTGAATATATCGGGATAAAAGTAGCCTTACTTACTTTAGAATATATCTTTTTCATTATGTAAAAAAAAATATAATTTGTTTTTGAGTTTATCCATAACAAACAAAAAATAAAAAAATCCAATCGCTTCTCTATGTGTAATATTAGTTTATTTATTAGGATAGCCAGAGAAAATAACATACAATCTTACTTAAAAATAGTTTTTACAGTAGTGACACATAAAATAAAAAGATTAAAATATATACACATAAAATATTAAAATATATAGATTAACATGTGCTAGTATCAACTGGCTTACATTGATTACTTTCGAACTTTGTCATACTGGACTCGTAATGTCGATATTGAAGTCGGTGGCTCGTGTACCATACGTCACAGCGCGCTTGTGTTAGCGGTGGCCGGTGATACGAACGTCTAACGGATATTGGAGAAATGGTCGTTTTTTCGATAACTCGATCTTTATAGTGATGTACAATTAAGTGCACTTGTTTATATTTGGATTATGATTGTTACAAAGTTTTAAATTCTGATAACATTATCTTGTATTAGCAAAAAGAGCGTTTATGATCGAAATATGATGATACTGTCTAAAAAATATTTTTTGTTATTGAGAGGCTATTTTTAGTTCATACGAAACCACTTAGCGACTAATTTAACTCATTATTCTATGGAACTGATTTACTTAGTTACTTAGAATAATGAGTAGGTAAAAGGTCGATTCTGATATCCGTAACACAAGTGCTTAATCTACTTACCTTGGAGTCAGATCAATGTATGTGATGTTGTCGAATATTTTTATCTCCGACGCACCTATCCTCGCCATCTTGACCTTCGCAATGGCCACGTTTTATCCTGTTTTATTAATTACGAGTTTATTTTCGTTTGACGCACACATACGTAGCGAAATTAATCGCGGAGCGTGTGCCAATGCCGCATTTAATCGATATGTTTGTAAAGTGTAGTGCATATAGGGTTAATATTAGATCTAGATGAAAAACTAATCTACCCCTATAGGTATTTTTTTAAATGATATAATTAAAAAAAAAAAATCAGTCGAATTGAGAACCTCCTCCTTTTTTTTGAAGTCGGTTAACAAATGCTACTTAAGCCGGAGTTATGCCTTCATACGTCACTGTACTAATTGTGAATTGAATGTTGAATTTTTATTGTTCAATGGCAAAATAAGAAAAAAAAAAAACAAAAAAAAAAATGGCGACGTGCTAAGGATTTTATACAATACAATCTTATTAATTATCATCATCATCATCTTGGACTAGTGATATGAACCGCGATACTGTATGTAGTAGATGATACTTCAACATTTTTTTCAAGTGCTGTGAAAATGTTAAATCGAAAATATAATTTTTACACCTATAAATTTACTCATCATTCAATTGTTAAATCCATATAATTTTTTAACAACAAGCTTTCATGCTAGACGAGAAAAAAACAATTCAACAAACACCGTACCAAAACGTTTATCAATGCTGAAGAACACAACCAGACCTCACTCACAAAAGCAACTTATAATTTCACCAACAACCTACCCGATGGGAACCGAACGGCTATACAGTAATTTCCCCGTATAGTACAGATAATTTCAGAGCTACGCACTATATTTGTCGTAACGGAGTAGAACGCATCTCCCATGTGCATGGGAACGATGCAACATGCATTTTATTGCACCCAGACTGCGGATAGCCGTTAACATCGGTAAGGGATTTAATTACTTAGATAATGGTCTGGCGTAATATAGAATAGCGGGGTTTGGATCGCATTTCTCGTTTGGAAGAGATATGATAGTGTTTGACTTTTGTGTAATTGTTTTTTTATTAAAAAAGGCTATTATATTTTTTTTACAAACAAATATATAAAAAAAAATATATTATTATTTTTTCCTCATTACAGCAGTATGAAAGTAGAAAATAAGTCTTGTTTTATAAAATTCTTATTTAATTTTTTATGTATTAAAATATTTATTGCAGATGTCATAAGAAAAAAAATGCAAAAGGAAGTATTATTGCTTACATAATTAATTCATTATCATTATACTTTATAAACGTCCACCAATCTTATGTAGTGATCATTATAACGTTCAAAGTTTTTTTAACTTAATTTTATGTTAAGTAACTAAGTAGGTGTTGGTTTCGAGAACATTAAGCGTTTAAATGATAATGAGTCGCCAGGTGCTAGGAAACCATTACCATATATCCCCAAGGCTTTGCTTAATGTATGTACCATGGCCTATGCAGTGGTTAACCTAATTATACCCATAGATCAAAGTTGAGGTCTGATAAAACTCATTTCAATGGACTCGTAATTCAATTTATTGAATCTAAAACATTATTTGCACTGATACTAATCTTGGATGAATAATATTTTAGTTTGACTATGTTTAGATTAAAAACGGATAGTTGGATAATCAATTCTTTTTACACAGCGAAAGACTATATACTACACAATACATTTGTCGCGTTAGATATAAGTTACACAATGTTAAAAAAAAAATAAAGAGAAAATTTTTGATGATGTTGATTGGATTTTTGAAGCACTACCCTTAATAAGTGTTCCGTTAATACTTACAGATTTAATTATTTCGATAATGGCCCTTCGTACAGAATAACGAAGCCACATTTTAATCCCTATACAATGTGAAATTGTGGACAGTCATTCGTTTCTCGTTTGAGAGTTTCACGGGTAAGCATACCATTACAGTAATCACTACAAATGGATATACATGGAAGGCTCAAACAAGAGACGACTGTTCTGGTTGTCACGACCGAAACCTACATAGGAACGTAATTATAAACACATTATGGTAAGTGCCTTACTGTACGCAACGAGAGAACTGGAACACAATTCTTTTTCTGACTTAATGTGCCCGCTCTCGGGTGCGTTTTAAGAGAATTCCCCATGAGTACCCTTTAATCTTCAAGAACAGAAAACAAGGGGCAACATGAATATCAATTTATGTAATAGACTGCGGGCCTAAATCACTCGTTACGCGGCAAATATACACAAATCCCGGATATAGAAGGGGCACGTTATGTTTCAAAATTCAATATCTCCTGATCTTTAGAGATGCTGGAAGAGAAAGAAATTTACTAAAAGGAACGTGGGCTGCCAAAGGGTAGGCCCGTAATAAAGAAATCATAGGGATGTTGTGAGTAAATTGTTTGATATGCTGACGAGCGGACACGGTACGGTAGGAGGAATCGATATCTCGCGAAGAAATTGTACCACCAAGTAGCGGTTGTGCAAGCAATTACGTTTAATGATCGTATTACGGAAAAGGGCAAAGCATTAACGCTGATGATTCATCGTTCGCCCTAATAGCTTTGTCTCGGATAAAACTAACTGTATCCACCCGGTGTGCCAGGAATTTAATTTAGTCAAGATTAAAAAGGTTACGGACGCAAACGTCCGAATTAACAAAGATGCTGTATTCACAATCGAATTATTCCTCCTAAGAGAGTTTCTCATTTAACTTGGAATTAGTTACTTGATTCTCAGCCCCTAAACAGATGGCCATGACTGTCTTTGTATTCGAGTTAATTCGAACTTTTGGAGATCAAAGGTATTAAGTTTAGTGCGCTTCGAAAGGCCTCTTTCTTTCATTTCCTTGGACGAGGACGTCAGAACTTTTCTTATTCCCGAAAGCTGGTGTGTTCGGGAAATGAGAGACATTACAGAGTCAATAGACTCTGGCATAAACCGAACGGAACAGTCAATAAGATCCTAGCTTTGAGCGTATCTCGTTTAGCCAAGTTCTGGCTTGAGATGCGGGAGGAATTTTAAGCTGCCCTCCGTATAAACTATTCGCATGTTGCGTCACTCCAGACGTTATCATCCGGGTAATGTCTGAGGCAATGGGGGCCTGATACGTTAAGGAAACGATGCGCAGTTGATATTCAAAGCGAATCAAAAAGTTTTGCGGTCTGCGAGTCGAATGGCGGAACTCGAGCTCTTTCCAGTTAGATATTTTGACGCGGAATGCATCGTATGCCGAGCGGCCAGATGCTTCCAATCAATAAGTTCGGAACGGACGCAGATGCGATTCGTCCAAACATAAACCGGGACCAGTGTTTCGTTGTCGAAATTGAACTTTTTATTCCCGCCCAACAAAGTGGTTGTGTTTCCACTGCTGTAAATGTAAAATTTATGTCTGGCGTGCGCTTAAAAACTACCTGGCTTGTAATATCACTGAGCGCTTTCGCAGTGTATCGAGCGTTCGAGCTCATTTGCCGGTAATAACACCGTCTTTATGGTGATCATGTCAGCTGATTGCGAATTAGTCTTAACTGGATAGAACTGGACGTGTTTGCAGTAAAAGCGATGTGACGCAAAGGCTTGTTTAATCATCGCAGATAAAGCACCCAAGCTAAATGTAATCAGCAATATTGTCTGAGGCCAGACATCTAACGGTTAATGACAATATCGCCTATCCAATCGCCATACCTATTAAACGGTACGTTGATAAGGGCATTATACAACTGCAAGAGCCTACAGGATAATATGAAACTTGGGTTGATATGAATAAGTTTCAGTTTGCAACGGTATAACAAAACTAATAGGTGAGTATTCATTAAAACTTTCTTTACTTGAGCAATAACTATCATTAGCTGACTCGCATAGAAATAGTAAATATATTATTGATTTAGACTTTATTTTAGATATATTGAAGAATGAAGAAAAAAAAAATAATCCAGTGGAGAGATTTCCAAAAAAATATAGGTAGCCGATGGATGATTATAACAATTCAGTAATTTTTAGGTAACCATTGGGTGGGACTACGTGTATACGCTAAATTGTAATCTAATGTTTACACGTAATTTATTTTATTTATTTAGGACTACCAACAAGACCGCACCATGTTACATTTATCCTTGTAAGCTTAAGTTTCATGTTAAGTGTTTGCTTATTAATAGGCTGGCACGACATGCAAATGTGAATTTTGTTGCTAAATTTAATTAAACCTAACAGTAGGTACTAAATAAATTACCTGTAGAATTTATCAAGACAGTGTAGTCAATAAGAGCTGAATAAAATATAACTCCCTTTGTCCTTTACACAGAAATGTTTTTGAAGATGATAATAAACTGTGTAGCTTTTCTGGATTAAGAGGAAAGAAGCAAATATAATATTAGATCATTCAACACCATCCGCATGAAACAATATTACCATATTTACATTTCAATAACATCGGAAATAAATCTCCGCTGCTGTTCCAAGCTCTATTTGCAAATTTATCTTTCATCTAAAGGGAGGCACTAAAAAAAGTTACAATGAAAATGGTCGCGACGACGCCATATTTCGCTCAGCTTTCTTCATAAATCGTCACCATCGAGTCTGCTCATCTACATATCTTGTAGATTACCGGAATTCAAATGCCAAAGTTTGCTCGTGACCTTTTGCTGTGCTTCAGTTGTTTATCCTTTCATAGTTAGATAATTACTAATTATAGAATAAAAAAATCTAGTCAACCTCTCAATATTAGAGTTAAATATAATGGTGCTATTGAACAAAAAAAACGTTGTGTTCAAATCATCATCATCAAATCATTGATATAATTTATCAAACATCATATGAATTCTAATAATTTAGACTGTTCTATCTTGCAACACGGATTAAGTTTATCATTCTATCCATTAACTAACTCAATAACTTCTAATAACTACTATTCTCTATATCTATACTCAATAACTACTAATACTAACTCAATCCATTTAATTCAGGCCACATTCTATTGCAAGTCTATTATTTAAAAAGGGGTAATTGCTGATTTAGATTCAGCCGAGACTACAGAAACAAAGTCGAAATTCAAAAATGGGTAAAGCACCACGTCTTCGAATCAAGCCGGGCCATATCGTAACGTGATTAGGGCCCACTCTATTCCTGTCGGCGTCTGCCTGTGTTTGTGAAGCCGTCCCGGGATCCCAGAAGTCGGCCGGGCAAATATTGGCGAGCATTAGAACTCTAGTAACGAGTCACTTTGAACTGTAGCTTACATGGGCTCTTTTCTACCTTTTGAGTTCAGTAGGTCTGCGGTTGAAAAGTGAAATTGAGTATTACCGCATATTTATCAATGTTTTTTTTGTATATGACAATGATAATAACTGGTGATTATAATTTACTTTTGCATTGAAACGTAAACGCGTGAATCTGATTGAAATCATATTTCTAATACTCTTTCTAGTTTTGAGCTAGTTTCTTTACCAACAAATCTAGAGTAGTTATTAACTGTTTTCTTGTTCTCATTGGTAAAGTAATCTTAATTATTATTTTTTCCATGCTACTCATATTTCAATAACTTACACATGTATATCTAATTCAATCTCGCTCCGATATTCTTTCTGCATCAGCACAAATCGAAGTACTGGTAAAATAAGCTCGTAAATCCCTCAAAGCTACGCCGAAGAAAATATAATTTCGAATAATCCACGAGATTGAAACAAACTGAATTTTCAATAACACCGAACGGGACCGGCCCGTGTTAATTACACATTCTCCCGAGCGTTCAAATTTAGCTCCTAATTGACGACTGAGACTTGTATTTTATGATAGCAATAACGAGAGTTACAATTAAATATTTACCCTTTATTCCAGTATTCCTTTTAATTAAAGATTCTTTATCGTTTTCATCTTCATTGAGTGCTGATAGCAGCTGTAATATAGCTTGCATGCTATTGCAACATTTATATTGATACATTCGAGGCGATTTGTTATAAGTACTTCAAATTCACGTCACTTAATGAGTTCATCTAAAGGGATGTTTGCATCATACACGGCAATTCTGACTGGCCCATTGGTCGAGTGGTCAGAGACCCTGGCCACGAAACCAAGGGTCGCGGGTTCGAATCCTAGGGCCAAATATTTCGTGTAATGAACATGGATATTTGTACTCGAGTCATGGGTGTTTATAAACGTATTTAAGTATGTCTATCCGTTCACCTAGTATCCATAGCACAAGCTTATAAGCTTAGTTTTGATACAAGGGAATTGGTGTGCCAGTCTGAAGAATTTATTATTTATAATTCTCAGACGTCAAGTCATGAAAATAACATATTTACGTAATTTATTTTCATTGATATTTATTTTGAATTACTTACTTGTTTTTTTTGCGATTGATCTTTTTATAATAAATTGAGTTATTAAAACAATTATTGACTAACCTATTGGTCATTGTTTGAGAATTGTGTTTCAGAATCTCGGGCAGAAAATGATAGTTAAAATGTTTGTAAAAAGAATTAGAATTTCTAAGAACGTTGCCTCATAAAATAGGAAGGATGTATTTTATATTAGTACCCATTTTTTAATATTATCTAAGCTCTATCTTATGAAAATATCGCTACTACATACTACATTACAAAACTTTTATATTAAACTAGCAGCGCCCCGCAGTTTCACCTGCATAGTTCTCGTTTCTGTAGGAATATGGGAATAAAATATAGCCTATGTTACTTCCGGATAATGTAGGCTGATAGGTGAAAGAATTTTTGAAATCGGCTCAGTAGTTTTTGAGTTTATTCGTTACAAACATAACAATACAAAAATACAAATGTTTCCTCTTTATAATATTAGTATAGATCAGTCTGTTCTCTTATTTGATAGACAGATATACATTATCCCTTATTGTACAAAACATTCACTGAAATTGGCATTTGATGTACACGCGATACAATATTCGATATTGGAAAAACGTCGTACAAAAAACTGTATTAGTTGATTGATAACGTGAAATTTGTACAACTACCGCTATTCACTTATTCTAGTAACCGATGTTGCTAAAATTCTTTTGCAAATGTATCTGATACATTAAACAGGTACTTATTTAAATGTTACTTTTTCTAAACAGTGAAACATTCATTATTAAAAGAAAAAGAAAAAAAAAAACAATTATTTTCGTTTCATAAATTTTGATGCTGGCATAAATAAAAATAAAATCGGTTTTGTCGTAGAAAACGAACAAAACGAAGGTAACAAAAACATCTATGATATCAACTCCGCTCTTTTTATGCTCATTAAAATCCTGATCTTTTGAAAGTTACTTACCTGTTGGTATTGAAAGAGTAGCCCATACCATATACGGAGAGCCCGAGGCAAGAGATCTCCGTTGGAGGCGAATGACTACTGAAACCGAAGTTCAAGGTCATGCGATTGTATTTATAAATACATGTTCTTTAGCTTCCTTGAGTCTTTCTTCGGTTGCATTATTATCTTTAATACCAGCTGTTTTAGTCTTAGATTTGAATGACAGCGTGTAATTTTAGATTCATTTATGGTTGCAGTTAATGTTGTTATTGTAGGTAATTTGCTAGTGAAGACTGTTTTTTCGTAAATATGACTGGTGTTCTCTCTTGGCTTTGAAAGTTAATAAAAAAAATTGATAAAATTCTTAAGATATTTTCTTGTTATATCAAAACAACTAAATTTCATTTAAATCAGATAACATTTCATAGTTCACGCTAGTATTTTAATGGCATAAACACGAGGTTTATTAAATCGATTTCAAATACACTATTCAAATAATAATTATTAATAAATTATTTTTATGTTAATAATTTTATATTAATCATTGTAATCTAAAAAAAAATTTTTTAATAACATTATCATGTCATACAAACATCCCTAGATGTTAAAAATAAAAGTTGAAGAAAACATTATTCGTACGGAGAATTCTTTTAAAATTTAAAACCGCTCAAAAATGAGAAAGTAGTTCGTAATTTGTTGGACCCATCACTGCATCATCAAATCCCAGTGGAAACTCCAAGATCAAATAATAACATCGTGAATTTAATGCATTCATAATTTGCTTGATGAGTGGAAATTCACGCCTCTCCCAGCAAAATCGTTGTAATTTATTGGTGGAGCGAGAATTTCTTTCGGTAGTCGAGGACAATTTACTTCAAATGAACTTTTGGTCTGTTGCTCATTATTTAATGGGCAAACTCATCTATTATTTATAGCCTCCAAGTTGCAGACAGAAGTTTTCTTTTTTGCGGTCCTGAATCAAAATGCGAAGCTGTTTGGTTCGGTGGTAGTTCTTGTTTAGTGGGAGAATTGTTTGTGCAACTTTTGCTTGTGTAAATGTTTGGTTTCATATTGAAATGTTCGTGTAAATTTTAAACAGGAAAGCAAGCTTAGCAATAATTTATATTAGACGTTTCATCCTCTATTAATCATCATTCATTTTCATGAGTCTACGTTGCATTTTGCTTTTATGTACACAATATAAAGCCTATTCTATTAGTAGTCCTTTCAGCTGTTTTTGGTCAATCTCTTCTTTATACGAGTATAGCATATTCACACACACGTCTAATATAAAAGTATTATGTATTTTATGTTTTATATCGGATTGTTAATTCATCATGATACGCTAGAAAAACACAATGCTTATTTATTACTAAAAAGCGAAAAACGGTTCAGCCTATTTATACAAGGATAATAACGTTCTCATATAAAGTGCATCGAACGATTTTTATCTGGGATCTCATACCTAATCGGACCGGTTCACGGCTTAGCGTTATACATATATCATTTATAAATAATAATACTGCACAGTGGGCAAAAAACGGATAACAAATAATAGTCTAGTAACATCATTTGGTGTGTTATAAATAATTATAGTAGGTCTTAAACTGAAGTATCACAAGAAAACTAGACAAAAGTATAGCCGGATTTTTTTGTTGTTATTTTTTTATCTTTGAAATATAAATTTAGACGTGGATTTATCCAAAGAGTGAAACTAAATGTTTTTTTTGCAAACTTTGGATATTTAAACTTAAACTAAAGTTAAGTTGAATATAACATATATAGAACAGAGGCTACATAAAGATTAGTGTATCTCAAGATATGCCGTCTTCAAATTGAGTTATTACAATACTTCTGCGAATACTAAACGAGCAAGAGCATTGTCTATAAAGTTTCATGCAAAAGTATCTTTAAGAAAATAATGGGCTCAATTAAAATGAACGTTTAGATTTATATCAAGTCTTTTCTTCAGCTTTAATGAATGCAATTAACGACGATAAATATAAAATAAATTGAAATAACCATTTGTTCTTAGTAATTAGATTTATTTGGTCCGTACACGTCCGAAAGATTACGAGAGATAATAATGGAGTAATATCAAATCAGGTAGTCATTAATTACCATATTATCAACAATACCTTTATCAGATTACTCAAACGAGTTAGCAACAAAATTTTTTTATACATATACATGAGCTGTAGATATTGATTGAGATTAGCGTCTCAGTGATGTGAATTGGAATAGTCGTAGCATTTAATAGGTTATAATAAGAAGCTAAATTTCAATGATCGTTAACGAATAGGTGTGTAAGATAATAAAGTAGAAGATTAATATAGAAACTCATAATTAAAATCTAATTTTAGGCTTAGTGGTTAATGGAGGTTGTCTCGGATTTAGGTCTTCTTTGAGTCTACTAGCTTTAATACAAGCGCATAATGTGAAGTGTATTAATCGTTCATTTGGAAGTATACAGATTTCTATGTCTTATGATATATGTAGTTTAGAATATGTCATGTTTAGACAGTCGAAAAATAAATGATCAAATGACAAGTATGGTAATATTTTCTCAGAAACTAACAGTTATGTTTATTTTACGTTTAAGATAACTCATAACCAGATAAAACAATGAATGTTTACCGTATCCCACTTCCATCAAGCTAATTCTTAATACTACAGCCCGGTTTTAAAGAACTTTATTAAAAAAAAATATTCTAAAGCTAGTTAGTTCTAGTATTTTTTTATTGATATTATCAATCTATCTAAAACATAAAGACGCTATCGAAACTATTTGAAAAGGAACATTATCCATTTACATTATTATAGACGATTAAACTATTGTTAAATAACAAAATGCCAAGGTTCATGGTGATGTTAAGAAATACAATCACAATCGGAACAATTACAGTACCTAAAGGTGAAGGCACGCTGGATCAAGTTCAATATTGTACGGGCACTACGATCGAAACCGGTCTACCACTGATTGGAGTAGAATTTGAATAGGGCGTCGATGCTAAGCCAACTCCCTTCACAATTCATAATAATCTCGTATTGTCGATATTATTCTTACCCTTGAGCTGAACAGTTTAAAGCGACGGGCGATCATAAAAACGAAACGGCAACTGTTCCATTTCTCACTGCCAACTTTAATCCTCAATGCTGAAGGTCATGATCAATAAGTGGAATGAAAAACCTAAAGCCAGTTCCTGAACAATTTTTTTATTGCAACAATCCGTTGACTTAATTAGAACGAATAAAATTTAACGGACATTCTAATTATTCTATTACAAACGTATCCTGGTAGATGTTACAAAGATTTCTGCGAAATGGTTGACGTAACTAATGATATCGCTAGTCTCAAAAAGGTTATTATAAAGTTTCACTTCGAGTTTCCGGTAAGCAAACTGGGAGACCTCCATCAGAAAGCCATTGGAATAATTTTAATAAGCTTTATGAGGGTATTGCAAAGGATTAAAAGTCAAATTTAATTACCGAGCTCTCAGCGTCCAGTATAAACGGGGTTTGCAAATACAAACAGCATTAAAACAAAATTTAACTAATGATTATTAAATTACTCGTCCTCATTACATTATAGAGATAAACGTTGTTACTAATGGCCCAGATAGGTTTTGATACGAAACTAGCGACATATCACGTGTGAAAACTGGTTCAGTTGAAGACAAACGTTTAATTTAATTGATTTTATATAGTTATTGATGTAATTTTGTGATTGAAAAATTTTACCGCGATATAATTATTATGTTTGCAGATAGACTTAATATAACTATTGCATTTTAATTACTAGGAAAAAAATAAGGTAAGGTACCTAAACAAATAATTTATTTATTTGTTTAGGTTCAAGTGAAGAAGCCTTACATGTAATATATAGATAAGTACGACTAGACTGTCGGATACTGATATTTTTAAAGTTTCATTAATATGTCAAAATATTGAGCAATACTACAAGAAGATTAGCTAAAATAGCAAATAAAAAAATGTCTCATATAAAAATATCAGCTGGAATACCGCACTAATCTCGTCTCCTTTAAGATATTTTCTATTCCCTCTGGAACCCCCTGAGTAAAGAACGCACATTCAAGCTATATCTTTACTATCAAGTGAGCGTTGTTTAAAGTTGGAAAAGTTTTGTATCCTTTTGAATCTAACAAAATTACTTATCTCTTGGAAAAATTTCTTCTTTTTCACTTTAACTCTGGAGCTGAGCTACTTGTTTTATCAATTCTTTTATCTTGCTTTGAGAATTCTGAAACGTATTTCGTTGCTTAAAAAAAGGATGAGAAATTCTCAAATGCAATATTTCCCACAAACTGTATTTATCAAGTTTTAAGTCTCGCGTATCAGAAAGTTGATTTAGAAGGTTGAATTTGGCGCAGGCTCCGGCACTTCTGTTTGTAAAAGCAGTCCCTTATTTATTTTGTTAAGGATTCAGTTCAATTAGGGATGAGATTATCCGGTGAGCCGTTAACAGCTCGTGTTTGATTGCGTTCCGGGTGACTAGTAAGCTCATGTTACGATTTGGGATTGGTTGCTTCTATATTTGCGCTCTGATTATATGATTTATCTGGTTTCGTGGATAAACAAGATTTGTAGATATATTCACGTAATTTGACTGTGGCGTCTAAAGTTTTAAAGTACTTTGTACAATAATTGCAAAGTTGATAAAATATGTGGTTGATGTTTAGAAGTAGGTATAGAAATTATGTTGTTAGTAATTTAAGTTCTAGCATGTTAGAATATTGATTATAGATTAGAACTCAATTTAACGCATACCTACAATCAACGTCGACTATAATGATACTATCAACGACAATACTTAATTGAAAACAGAAATTATTTAAATTAACGGTTCTCTTCAACAGCCGTTCTTCGCGTCATACAATTGCAAATTTCCCATCATTAGTAACGTTATATCATGTTAAACACTATATCAATTCACACTATCTATTCAGCTTTAGTTGTTGCAATAATGGAATTTTCATAAAATTTTACGCGAGGGGAAATTCGAGGCGAGTGATTAATTTTGCTGGCATTTAAAGGATTTACTGTTCGTTCCTGGAGTCACGCGAGCACCGATGTAAATCATCTGTGTACCCCCGTACTCCATGCCTTGCCTTGCCTTTTTTGTCGCTGCCATGTAAATTTTAAGTCGAGCCGGGAATGTTGGCTTCTATCACGCGAAAACTAAGTGCTAAGAATTCTGTTGTCACTTACTTGTTACTAACAACTGCTGCAGTCGTGTTTGGTACTCTGACTTTGATTTGTTTCTTGAAAGCATTAACGGTATTAGAATATTGAATTCAACGTTTTGCTGTCGAACGCTTGTGACTCCCAACATGTTTTATTCAAAGCTTTATTCATTTTGCTCTTGGAAAATCCACGAAATTTCATAGTTTTGCGAAATTAATATTATAGTCAAGTTTGGTAGATCTAACGTTGTAATGACGTTGAAAAATATAAACTAAGTCGTTAAATAGTTTCACTTCTACTATAAAACCGCCGTATTTGTAAATGCAAAATCAATAAAACTAATGTTACAGCAAACAATTAAAATGTCATTCAACGGAACAGTTAATTATACATAAACAACCTGACCTAGTGTTGCACCAATTACGACGACTTTTAAATCAGCTAACACAAAAACTCGATTAAATGCACAAAAACGTTAGAAGGAAAGGATTTTTTCTAGCCAATAAGTGGGTGATTGTATAAAAGGTACCTGTTCACAAGTTAATCGAATAATGCGATTAGAAAAGTGAATATAGCTGGAGTTGAAAGAACAAGAAAAGTCGTGGGCGGCACCGGCCGCGCTCGGCGCGACCGCGATAGAAATGAATTTCGTTTAGTCGTCTGGGGTTTGTGGCGGAAAGTCTGTGATGTATTTGTCTACTTTATCTTCTTGGGGAAAAAAATTGGCAACTGTTGTTTGTTCTTTGAAAGTCAGTAGGTGGTTTGTATAGAGTTTAAAATGCGGATAAGAAATGCTGGTGTGGCGAATGGCGATTAAGGCTTTACGGGCATTTGGTTTTTACTGTCAGCTAACAATGAAATGACAATATAGATAACGGCGTTAAAGATATTGATTTTAATTTTTTTTAAATGTGCTTATCTTAAATTTAATCTTGGTCATGCAACGAAAAAATTAAACCATAAAATGTGTTACCAAGGCAATAGGTTTGTTTGCTTGTATAAATAATACTAATAGTAGAATATCGTCGCGTCGGTCTTCCCTTTACCTATTAATTCAATCACCTATTAATAAGAAGATATTATAGCATAATTGTGTAAGCGTCTATTTGCTACAGATCATTACTTTCTATTGTAATTACTCTCCCTACAATTATGTATCATTAATACTTGTACTATCCAATATAAGTATTTATAGTTTCTTGTTCCACTAGCCATTTCTGTTTACAAGATGCTATTTCAAATTCATTTTCGACTGTTAATGCTTAACTTTAAAAGCAGTTCGTCAACACTTGAAAGAGTCCACCGTACCCTACCTGTATGAAATACAGGTAAAATCGAATCGTAAAGAAGGAAATTTAAGACCTATTCAACTAACAATAGAGTCGAAAATATCTGAGTAAAGGTAAAAAGGAGGTATACTCACGTATGGCCGGTTGTACTCTCCAGTCTATGAATAGAACCGGTTTCAATTGAACGAAATAAAAGTAAGCTTTTAAAGGTCATTGTCGATAATGCACGCTCGACATAGTCGATTTAGTTTTAAAGCCGGAATAAGTTTAGGCTTTTTAGTTTCGAGCATAAAAATTCACGGCTTTTAGCCCGAAAAAAAATAAGTGGTTAGGTGACACGTATTGTCTGCAGGTTTCGAGTTCGCAAAGGGAAATGAGATCAGTGGAAAAACTGTAATGATAAAGGACGGATGAGCTATTAAACCGATCGTTTAGATTTAACTGAGCTTCAGTAATGCTCGCGCTATAAAATCAGGGATCTGAGTTGCGAGGTAAAATAAGCAGAAACGAAACGGTAGCTTTAACAAAAGAGAAATTTCTTTTCGAAAGCAACCGGGATCGAATGTCGTCCTTTTTAAAAGCCAGTCGTAAATTTTATCGTTTTTAGTGTTCCGTTCAGAAATGAGAAAACGGAACGCTGAGGCCATAACGCTAGGTACAGTGGAGTTGACCTAGTTGCTGTTACGAGAGGTTAAATTTAAAAAAAACCCTATCTTTGAAGATAAACGTCCACGATACCCGTAGATGGAAAATAAGCAAACATTTATTATCGCCAAATTGACTTTTTAGATCACATCTCCACTTAAAAAATGCCGACTTTGAAAAAGCTAGAACTATTATACTTGCTGAACTTAACGGTGAAAAGGTTTCTAGCGATATTATACAACTTTTCGTCTATAAAACTAAGCTTAGTTGCTTCATTTAACTTTAGCCCTAACCATCCCAACTAATTTTAAATGTTATCCAAGATACTTTAGCTCTTTAATTATAATTAAATCTTATGATTTTTTATTCCTGCTGCGCCGACCCCAGATGAACTAGGAGAAGGGCAAGAGGATGATGATGATTCTTTATTCCTGGCAAGCTAATCTATTTTACTTTAGAAAGCGCTACCCAAATCCCCAAATTAACATTAAAAAAATAATTCACATTAAAATATCATCAAAGTTACCCGCTTTGTAAGTTTCATCCCACAAAAGCAAAACACTGCTCAAACACAAGTATAGCAACAGTTCCAAAGTAGATCATATCAATACAAAACAAGTAGCCAGCCAACCAACATCCCCCGTGATTTAATCTACAAAAGTATTGTTATCAACTCCCAAACTGATAATGTTAGTTTCATGCCTCCACAGCCTTCCATTACTTTCTAATCAAACTTGTACAATAAAGTTCCCTCGACTAAAACACCTAATCAACCTGAGGGTTTACGAGGGAGAACTAGTGAAGTTTTTGAGGATCCAATCACCATATAGTAATCGGTAAATAGGGACAGCTTGGGTAATGAGGCTGCTTTGGATGCTTTGTCAAGTTAGGTGGTGAATCTGGAACGATTACAAACATTTCCATACAATAAGAAGGAAGGGAATGATCCCGTTTTGTTTGTTTGAAAAAAAAACTGGCTTATCAAAATTAATGTGCATTAATAAAGTTGAAGCAAATAGCTTCAGAATTAAATTCTTCTTAAAAGCTTCAGAAGAGACAAGCAGAAATAAATAGTCCTAAGTACAAATAGATTAGTGAACGATAAATTATTTTGGAAAGGTTTGGACTATGCTAAGTGTTATGTTAATTATACATTCATGCACTGTAAAGATATGGTACGCAGGTAAGTTAATGTAAAATAAATTAAAATCTCTTAAAGCGACAGTTTATTAGAACTTGATTTAAAAACCGTTTTTTTTCATAAACATTCATCCTGCAAAAAATAAAAACGAGTCCAATTCATCATTCAAGTTTAAGTTTAAAGAAGGTAAAAAATGCCAACGGTTTTTTTTATCTTAGGAAAAATAAAAGCCGTCTCAAAGCTGATAACAGACATTTTGAATAAGTAGTAATAAAATACAGATGAGGCTGATATCGTCTGAAATAGAATCGACACGTGCCGTGTTTCTTTTAAACAACCCTTATTCGAAGAAGTCGGAGTAAGTACCTAAATCCCTATGCGGAAAATTTCAACTGAAAGATATATGTTTTATTTTTGTTGTTCCAACGTCGGGAGTTAGTCGTCGCGATTTTCGCTTCGTCAACGTGGTCGGTCCAAATTTATTGCTATTTGCAGTGCAGACTTTCTGTTTTCACATGTCATGGTTTGAGTTCGCGAGTTGCGAGTTTGTTGCTAACTTACGTCAAGGTGCTCAACTTGCTTCTAATATTCTGGAATACACTACACTGATATATATACTCAAACAACTACCTACTTGAACGTCATTAGCGACTGGTCTGAGTGTTTTATCTTGATTACAAGTCTGATACTTTTCAATTTTATTTTATCACGCTGTTAAGTTTAAATAGCTTTTGAAATTTTCAAACTTAATTAGAAATTTAACATTACATCTTATCGTGTTGAATTTGTAACTCAAGTTATGGTGCTGATAGATATCGTATTTCTTTTTAATTCTAAAAGCACAAGCTATATGTATATGTAAATCATGTTGGTTTTTCAAATGTGTAAATAAATGAATAACAAGCATAGTGTTATGTAATACCAAATAAAAATAGCCCGTCATGAGGAAGATGAACTGAAATTACACCAGATTTGCAGTCATTGGTTGAATGTAGGTAGTTTATAAATCATATGATCATGAGTCAGTCCAACAGATTTATGTACCGAGGTGTGGTATCGTTTGCTTTTAATATGTAGTTTTCAATTACACTGCCCACTTACTGTAGAACACAAATAAGCTATTAAACCACCTTTAAAATTACCAAATCACATTTGAAATCTGTTTTTTCTTTTGGTATTAGTATTATTACTTTTATCATATAAGTGTATGCGCTACGAGTTTTTTTATTTCTCGGAATGATCTTTAAAAACTAGTATTTAATTAATTATTTAAACAAATGTTTCCAGTTGTTTTTTATAATTGCTATATCGTGAACGGATGTTACCTATATGTTTTTTATCTAAGAATACGTAATATCTAAACGTCTATCGCGCAGCTTCTAAAACTCCCACGGAGTATGTTGTCTCACTCCATAAGCGCGATTCTCCTAATTTTTGTTGTAAATACGCTTGCTACGTGTTTATCTATACGCAGTGGTAATTTTCTTGAGCAACATTCGCCTCAGAAGCATAATGGTACCATTAAAACACCACCCACTACTATGGAGCAAATTGCATTTGCCGACATGGGTTCGTATTTTACAATCAAATGTTGATTTGCTCGGCCTGCCAACACTGCATTAGGGTACATAAATTTGCTTATTTAAACGATAAACTTATGCGAGGAAAGGTTCAACACGAAATTGTTTCAGAAAGGTAACCAGAAGCATTAAATGTTAATTTATTGCCATCCAAACACCGTTCGTATTTCAGGTCAGGGCTTAAAAGTTACATCGTATCAATTCCAACTCATAATCCCTAAGGGGCTCAATCAAAACTCTAAGCGGGGGATAATGAGAATTCTTGAAATGCCAAAACAAAACCTTCCGTGAGTAGCAGTTGTAAGAAAATCAACATTATAGTAGACGAACACGAAGGAAAAGTTGCCTACGGATTTGTAGAGACTTTTCTTTCTAGGAAGCGCTTAAAGTAAATTAAAATGCGAGCAAACCGCGTTTTTCAGTCACCAACGTATAATCTAACAATCGGTTTGGAGAACGGACAATTATTCTAGTTATAAAGGCACAGAGGTGTGAGGCAACCTTGGTCTGAACAGCACAGCAAGTTGGCAACACGGCTATGTGTTCGGTATAAAAAACGCAACAAAAACTAAGTCCGCAGTTCGCTCGCCGTTCAGATTATAATGATCCAAAACTCCGCCCTTAGTTAATTTCGTTATTTTTTACTGCACGACTTCGGCCGTTCCTGTTATCCAACCGACATTATAGATTTCTCAATCTTTCGATTTTAATCGTCTCGTGTCTCTATAATTGTAATTGCTGTATAAATTGTAACGTTGTAAATGATACAAATGTAATTGTTTCCTCATAACTTCTAGCATTGTGTAAATTTTCCGTTCTTAAACAGTACGTCCGTTGTAAAAAAAGTATTCAAGAGCATGATTAAGCATTTCCCTGAAGATTTCGTTTTAAAATCACTGGCGAATGACCTAAGATTACCATTTCCTAGTAGTCGAGTGTCTCACAAGCGTGCGATACGGTACGCACATATCGACGGTGTACATACGAATGGCCACTCACACAGAGAAGATGACTAAAAATATTACGGGTTGACATTGAAATGTTAATGCACTCTCTGGGCACGACGTCGCATTTTACGGATATTTCGCTCAAGAGCAATAAAACCTTAGTTCTCTCTTTATTTTATCGATTGTTTTGACTGGTACTGCTTCGTTTCCAAACCATATCGGCTGTTAAGCAGTCGTTTAGCGCTTAATGAATAAAAAGTCATTGCTAGTGTCAATGCTCTCGAATGGCCCATCGAACTGCAGCCAATTTATTTTGGCCACTTTGAAATTTTCTTGTTTATGTTATTCATTACTATGAGCTTCCACGTTTTATGGCATGTTAACTGTTTTAAGTACTGATCCTTTTCGTTTAACGCACTCTAAATTAACTCGACGCCTGGCAGATTATATTCGATTGTGATAAATGTATACAGCGAGGTATTCCCCCTGTTTTTATTTTGGATTGTACGTGACCTGAAGCACTAACATTTTATTGCACAATTTAAAATTCTATTTCCAGTTTTAGTTTAAGCGTCGGTATAGCGGACTTGTTTCTTTTAAATTTTTATTAAAACGAGACGAAAATGTTTTTTTATTAATATGACTCGAGTTTTCATAATTTTTGCTATCATAAATTACGAATTTAAATGAAATAATAATTTTCGTTGTTAATGTATAAAATTGTATAACTTTACAGTCGCTGTTCACTTTATAGCACTCCTACTCATTTAAATTTGCCGTTATCTAATTTAATGTTTTTTTTATTTTATTAATAGAGGCAAGAGATTTAATTAGAAATCCTCATTTGTGATTGGTGTTTAGTTTTTTATCGCTACTAAAAGTTGAAGAGTCCAATCGCCGGTCCTCGTGGGATTTTTATTTTTTTCCATGGCTCCCACTGCACTCATTGCATGTTCCTGCATCATTACTTCTCGTTAGCAACCCGTTATTGGGTGTATTGAATTTCTCTGTCTGTTTAATAGCAATGTTAGCCAATGTATTACGATTATCCTACAGATAATGAAGGCCCTTTTTTGCTAGAATAATAGCAACAAATTGCTCGATGCAAATTAAATCAAGAGTTTCATAGATGTTTTTCCGCCTTGCGAAACTTCGTGTAATTGTTTTTTTTTTTATTTACTCGCTAAGGAAATGTTAAAATGCGGCTGTGTTAAGCCCTTATACTATCAGTCTAGCTGAACATCGGATGTTTGAAAACATGTTTACGAAATTCTATCATTTGGGTATATGACGATTGTTTTTGAAGATTAAGGAAAATTGCGCGTAATTTCGTTTATATTTGTATTTGTGAGTTGTTTGATTACGCTTACTTACGTCGATATTTACTGTTTGATATATACATATTTTCGATTTTTACGTGGTCGTTTATTTATTTACGGACTTGTTTATTATTGTTCTTAGAAATTACTATGTGTGTATGTATCTCCGTTTATCGCGACTACGTAAATGTTTGATTATATTTTGATCACATTTCACATCGTTGATGACGCTATGTTTTCGTTTGGGATTTTATCTACGTTACATTTTGAATCACTGTTGATTTTTGTATCGATTTAGATATTATTTTTTTACTTGTTTTGTAATTTTTTTATACTTTGCTTATTTTTTATTTTTATATCGCTTAATATTTTTTAGGAGCCTGAGTTTGTATTTAATTTTTGTAAATTGTATTAACGTAGTTCAAAAATAGTATTTAGCATTTTTATTTTTATACAATTTTAAGCTTCGATTTTATTTTACACGAAATCTACTATTTTTAATTATACTTTCGATTTTTATTGAATATATTGTTAATTTTTTTATTTATTTTTGGTTTTCACAGCACTGATATTTTTTTCCTAGCCTCTAACTAGTGGCTTACCTGTGTAGCATCCGTGTATGGGGTCGACGAGTTTTTGTCGACCAGCTGGGAACCGAACACCGGCACTCCGCTCGATGTTGGCGTCAGCGATCTCACATCCGACACTTGTTGGGGCACCATTTTCATTTATCCAAAAAAATAAAAAACCCCAAATAAAAAAAACAAACACAAAACACAGTTCACCTATTGCACTTAAAAAAAATCACTTAAAAATTGTTCTCGTCCAAATAATGGTCCAAAATTTTTTATAGCAGTCCAAAAGGTTCGAGGAGCCTCTGTTTGATCCCGTACCGAGGCCTTTCGGCGGCTGATGCACCGAAGACTTCCCAGTACCTGGACACTATTCTTAAGGCTTTCTCTTCTAGAACGAGGTGTCTACCGCTTTCTTCTTCGCCGGCGATCGGTCCAAAAGTCATAATTTTAACGGGTCCCGACCGCAGCTCAGTTAGTACTGCGGGGCGATCGTGGCATAATAAATCGAGGATTTGCGGCTACGTGCGCACTCCGCTGCGTGAGAGAGGCTACTGACGGCTCGGCAACGTGCGGCCCACTGTCAATATACCCGCGCGCTCAGCTGTTCGCGCCCCCCCCGCGCCCGCCCCCTTCGCCCATTCGCGGCGCAGAGCTCGACGCACGCGCTCGCTTGTCGCTCCAACAAACTTTTATCTAGCGAGATTACAACGAACTATGAAATGACGATCGGCAGAATGGCATACGCGGCTTATTTGTACGCGGTCGTCGATTTTCAGATGTCTGCACATTCAGTTTTGTGTACCTATCAATTGTTGCATTAGTTTATTGCTGTCTAATCTGTTCAATTCCAAACAAAGTCTAAGTACTTTAGAATCTTTTACTTTTTAACTCAGTCCACTAATAATTCTGCACAATAAATATCTTGACTTTAGTAATTTTTTTACGCCGATATCTTATAAATTTTTAGGCATTTTTTTATTTATATAAGAAACATTTTTGTTTATTTACATACAAATATCCTACTACACACATCTATTACAAAGCGTATTTTTTTTTCAATAATTATGTACTGAAATGAGTAACGTATATCAAAAATGTATTTATAGCGACAAGGGGGGTATTAACGGAACGGGTTAAAGCGACAGAGGGGGGGATACTCGTCGGTGGCATCGTCTCTCGCCCGTGTGCGCGTGACGCGGTAGATTAAGTTGGGTGAATCACAATTGTGTATGGAAACAGCCGATGTGTAAATGACTATTAAATGAATATTTACCGCGGCAAGTACATTTAGTACTTGCCGCGGGTGACCCTGTTTTTGCTCTTCCCGCTTTGAATGTCGCGAAGTTGTTATGCGAGTTTTACTGTTCATCGATAAAGTTATTGGTTTGAACGTTTTAGTAGATTCATATTTTTTAAATACCATTTTATATCTACGTACTTAATTAATACAATTTTCATTAAATTTGTGGCAATTGAAATATTTAATTTCCAATGTATTGTACATTGGAAATTAAATATTTAATTAATAGAGAACAATAGAGTTTCACGTTATTTTATTTTTTTAAAAATATGTAAAGGTAATTAAAATAAGTTTTTTAAAAGGTAAATTATTTTGTTAGTAAATTAATAATTATACAATGTAACCACAGATAATCTTTCTAAGCTTTTATGTATTAAAATGACTACTATTATTACGTTGTATATTTTTGCCACAGTAAAATTATATTAAGAAAATATCTGAATTCTTGTATAAGAAAAATAAAAGGATATTTACGACGAAATCCAATATTGAAAGTTATACCTACCATCCACAGTTTCATCCGAAACCAAGGTTAACTCGACATTACTTTCAGAATAACGATTAAATATTTTATTATATTCTTAGCTTAATTCATCACTCGCTCGAAAGGTATTTAAGTGGGAGTTCAATTTATTTAGTTACCCTTTTTTTCATTCTTGCACTAGCTTTTTCCGCGGTTTCACCGGCGTTTATGAATAATGTGTCGTAGCGTGATGTTATATAGCTTATGTATAGCCTTCCTGGATAAATGGATTATTTAACACAGAAATATTTTTTTAATTCGGACCAGTAAATCCCGAGATTAACGCGTTTAACCAAACAAACTCTTTGACTCTATATATATATTAGATAGTATATATTAATAAGTATAGATTTATTAACCCCTGATGCAACAGACGAATATGACATTTAATTTGGGGATTAAAGTTTGACCTCTGCGTTGCAAAAGGTGACTAATGGTATATCGGTTTTGGGATTGTTTAGGCGACGAGTTAGCCACTTGTCACTACTTTTTCACAATTTTCCATCTAACCCAGCCCAGTTTAATTTTTTGCCTGAACGTGGTTAAGGGAGCTAGCTGCCCTTTTGCCTCTAATTACCTCTTTTAGGATTACGTGTTGATATATTCTCGTATGTGTGTTTATGTTTGAAATTGTAACATGTTTATTTTATCATGGGAAGATCTTTAGCTTTTCTTTAAAGTAATGACGTAGTTAACTAAAATCTGTAAAAGGATCTCCGCTTACTTAACTAATAACGTTAATTAAGAAATATTATTAACAGCGCAGTTAACGCAATTTTCCTAATTATGAATGAAGACAAAGGGATCACGTAATATGTTACTAACCTAGAGTGCTAACTAATATTATTAAGATAGAGTTTGTATGTAGCTCTTTCACGTTCTACTAACCAAAATTAAAAAAATATATTTTATCCTGAAACATACTTTTCCTAATGGTTGGAAAAAAAAGGTAGACTAACGCCAGCTAGATTCCAAAGAAAGTAGAGTCAGCTGATATGGAAACACAAGGAATATTCAGTAATTACGAAATTTAATATATTTTTCTTCATTAAATTGTAAAAAATTTGTAAGTTTTTCTGTATAGTAACAAGCATTTCATCAATGTTTTTAAAAAGTTTGCAAGTTGCGATTGAAAATGTAGAGCGTTCTCTACTAGATGGCGCAGTGATCTATATCATGTCATGTTAGCTCGAGTAAAATATTTACGCATTTGATATTTAATAGGACTAGATTTTTTTATATGTTGTCATTTGGCAGAGATTGGTTGATAAAGCAACATGAATAGAATTAAGTGATTGAAATATACTTGAAAACTTAATTAAAAAATTAAGTTCCTTATATATGTAAATGTTTTTTTAAATCATTGCAATATTTTGCTTCGCTTTAAATTACGTAGTACTACTAGCTGTGCCAGCGGTGTCACCCGCGTTTATGGTTGATATTATATTTCCGTCATACATGATTTCTATGTAACTTTAACCATTAAGGCTGCACACGCGACGGAAGCTTAAAAAATGAAGTAACATCTCCCGTTTTCCCAACATTTCCCTTCACTACTCTGCTCCTATTGATTGTAGCGTGTTAAAAAGTATACTATAACCTGCCCAGGAGTATGAAGAATAATTGTACCAAGTTTCGTTAAAATCCGTCGAGTAGTTTTTGTTTCTATAAGGAACATACAGACAGTCAGACAGACAGACAGACAGACAAGACAGATTGCATTTTTGGCATCAGTATCGATCACTAATCACCTCCTGACAGTTATTTTGAAAATATATTTCATGTACAGAATTGACCTCTCTACAGATTTATTATAAGTATAGATTAAGTTCCAAATATATGTAAATGATATTTTAAATCATTGCAATATTTTGCTTCGTTTTAAATAAAGTAGTATTTTTACAAATCCTTAGACGATATATATTACGCAGAACATTTTTATACCTATATTTATATACTTTTAATTTAAATATGATTATAAAAAAATATAATATTATGTAGTTATTATTATATGAATTGATTTACTAAAATATATGATATTCTGGTACACCTAAAGTTATTAACAATTAATTAAATTTAATGGAAGAAATTAATATTTTTAGGATAAACTTATATTAACTAAACTTCTTTCTTTAACTTTGTTACTTCATAAATCTAAATCAGATTATTGTGCAACATATACTCAGACTCAAACATGTTTCAATCATACAAATATTATAAACGCATTTGTTTGTTTGGATGGATGAACAGATGTTTGTTACTCTTTCACGCAAAAAATACTACATGAATTTAAATGAAACTTTACAATAGTATAGCTTATACATAACAATAATACATAAGCTGTGTTTCATTGATGTACCATGCAAGGCCGCGAGCAGAAGCTAGTTAGCATACGAATCATCATCTATAAATGCTCAGACCAACAACAATGACGTATATCATGATCTGCTCCGGAAGTAAACTCATCATTATAATCTCATGTTGATTGAAAATCATCCTTACTTAGCATATAACACCTGATATCTGTAATCCATACTGGGTCATCAGAGCTGTTTTTAAAAAAGAAGTAGGTGGTTCTAAATATATATTTTTTTGTAATTTTTTTTTATATATGTCGGCAGGACAGCGACGTCATTGTACAAAAAATAAAAAATAAATACTAAAAATAACTAAGCAGTATCGGTGATAGTCATGCTACAAAATAAGGAGCGATTGCTCATATTAGATCATGTATACACTAATACTAAGATTTAAAAACCGCCCAAGTGCGATTCGGACTCGCACACGAAGGGTTCCGTACCAATATCGTACATATAATGATATGGTTCTAAGTGGCAGATACATAGACGTATTTAATTCTAGTTTTACGCAGTATAAAAAAGTTACATCTGACCTTATTATGGCTGAGATGTCCTCAACCCCGCACAATTAACAAATACAGTAATATGTACATAATTAAAAATTTATTTTCTTCCTTTATTTTTCACTAAGTGTTACATGTAATTTAGAATTAGTTTAAAGTTAAGTAACTAACTAACTAAACTTCACGCCACTTCCCTAGCGGGGTAGGCAGAGAGAACCGAACGCCATATGGCACGATCCTTACACACCTCACTCGCCTCTTCAACATTCATAATCCTTTTCATACAAGCTCTACGATTTTTATGACTCCTAACATCACCTTCTTTTAATACACGACCAATCTGGTCGTGGTAGGTGAGCCTGGGCCTTCCGCGGCTCCTACATCCTTCCACATTCGCATAACTAGTAATTTAACCATGCTGTGTACGCTATCTATAGATTACCGTCTAGTCATTTAAGTTATGTTACGTACTTATATGAAAATGTATATTGACTGTAATCTGTCTGCGTACCTATAATAAATAAAGAAATAAAAATATCGAGCAATAATCAGGATTAAAATCACATATGTTGTATGGGAGACCCTCAATATTTAATTAATTCTGTTAAATGAAATATTTATTTTATTCTGTTTTTATTATTCGTTGTTATAGGGCAACAGAAATACTTTATAAAATCAAGTATGAATTTTTACTGATCCGGTAGTGAGAAAACATCTTGAAGAAACCTGCATATTAAAAAATAACTTTAGCAGTATGTTCACGATACAAGTTGTCCAGTTCCTGTGTTCCTGTGTAAGGGTTAACGATGCTATCAGTCGCTTGAAGATTCACTTAATCTAGAATCCCAGTGGCGTAAGCTACCCAGGGGCAAGGTGGACCAGGGGCATATATCCTGATTATAAACCCCCCCCCCCCCCCCCCCCAAATATGAAAAAAATATTTGATTGAAGCAATCATTCAATCTAGCTTTGATTTTGATCTAATCTCAACAAAGGCCCTAGTTTATGTTTGACCAGACCCTTGGTCGCCTAGCTACGCCACTGCATTAAAAAAAAACTTTGTACCTAAATATAAACTCATCCCTAATTCAAGTTCCAACAGTACATCGAACCAACAGAAGAGACTAAACTAAATTGACCTTAAAACAGCCGCGTTCTACAGCCCGTTTAGTAAACCGAGACCATTATATTACCTATTTGGTAGCTATGTAACTATCTGTCCACATTAGCTATTACCATACAACAATTTCCGCGTTCACTTAAGTGTTTAGAGAAAAAATGGCCTAACCGATCGTTACATTTACATGTAAACTATTCACAATGTTGCTGAGCCTTATAATGGCTTGTACGAACCAGTTGAATCCTAAATGGGCTTAGAAGCAGTTGAAGTCATTTGCTAATACAATGCTGAGTTACAAAGATGATTTAGGCTGAGTAAGGAAAGTGGATGGACATTATTGTGTTACACGATTTTTTTATTTGGGATAGAAAAGGACATATTTGATTCAGAAAAAAACTGTTAATTAAAAAAATAATAACCAAAAAAAAACAAACATACATGACATCATGCCCATAATCCCCGAAGGGGTTTAACCACATTCAGCCAAAAACAAAACTGGGCTGGGTTAGATGGAAAATTGTCCATTAGTCGCCTTTTACGACATGCTAAGCAAGAAACACAGTTGGCACATTCTTTTAAAGTCCCAGACCAACATGGGACAATGGGCTAAGTTGAATGGTATATTGTGAAAATTAATATCAATAAATATTTTGATAACAATAGGTAACTCCAAATTACCTTAAAGAACTTCGTAACTGAGCAACACAGAATAAAAGAGAAATACATAGAGTGACAAAATCTAATGAAAGCTAGTGTTTCATCTAGCTCTATTTTTAATTGGGTTAAAACCTATACCTAGTTAATACCCGAATACTTCACCGTCAAAATCTGTAGTCACGCTAAATCGACACTCAGGTACTCTGAAACAACAAATGATATCAGATCCGTTATACCAAGAACTACGAGATAACAGCCCCATAAGATTGCAGACGGATGTCAAGATGATTGTGTATACAAAAACGGGACGAAACGTGCCATTATGCGATTATTGTATATCACTCGGATATGGGAAAGCAGGATATTAATATAAGAGTTGTTTGAAGATAAATGGGAGCTGCTTGCAATGTGGATGTTTGAAATGAGATGTGAGCTTGGGAAAAAATAATTAAACTTACACATTCCTTGTCGGACCGGCTTAGTTCAGTAGAATATGTATGTTACTTTTTAACCGAGAATTCCATTTGGCGTCGTCGTTATTTGCCTGAATGGATATTAAATATCCTTTTTTTCAGTCTCTTGAGAGTTCCTCTTTAATATTCTTAAGTGAAAATGATAATGATTAAATCAAAATAAATGAATCGTACTTAATTTTCAAATGAACGTTAAGTACAAATTACGTACTAATATAAATATATTGAACAGTCAAATAATATTCATTTAAATAGTAATACAGAACAACACGCCCATAAACCCCGAAGGGGTAGGCAGAGTCAAAGGGGCAGCATGCCCCTTTAATCACATTCAGCCGAAGACAAAACTGGGCTGGGTTAGATGGAAAATTGTGAAAAAGTAGTGACAAGTGGCTAGCTTGTCGCCTACAAAATCACATACCCAAAACCCCATATACCATTAGTCGCCTTTTACGACAGCCTAGGCAAGAGACACACATTTTTTTTACTCATTTGGCACATTATTTTTAAGTCCCCGACCAACATAGGACAAATGGTTTATTTGAATAGTATATTTATCTTTAAATTAAAAATAATAGTATAATTTTTCACTATCGGAAATGCAAAGAACATCTACTAGTCAAACGCTCTTCGGTAATATTATAAGAGTCAAAGTAAAAATGTAACTATTACGATTAAATATAATATAACTAAAATATTTCTTGCCGATTTCTTCTCGGTAGAATCTGCTTTTTGAACCGGTTTATATTTATTATATTCTGACGATTTATAAGTGCTTTTTTGAAGCCTATATAAATAAAAATCATTTCATTTTATTGATGGTTGGTCGGTATGGCACTGATAAATATTTTTTTTTTTTTTTTTTATTTAGCCTGTGCTGTCCCACTGTTGGGCACAGGCCTCCCCTAATATATCTAATAAAAAAAAAAACGCGTGCGCTTATTGAGCCTCAGGTAAAGCTGAAGGTAGGTAATAATAATCTCAATCTTAAAAAACTTTAAGCTTTTATTGTACTTGAACAAGTAATTTCCCATTTACCTGCCGAGCGACCATAAGGCGAAAACCTTCACGTTTCGCGACAGCAATAAATACGCAACTATCAATTGGCAAGCGACAAAACCTCTAAACTTTCAAATTGCTACCCATACTTGGCCCCCATGTCTACTTTTCTTTAAAAAAACGGCCAAGTGTGAGTCGGATCCACACATGTGGGGTTCCGTACATCATCATTTTCCTAGCGTTATGTCCCGTGTTTAGACCGTGTCCGCTTAGACCATGACCCAGGATTTAGCGAGTCTGGTAATTATATTGAAGCGACAGCCGATCTGACCTTCGTTACCCTAAGATAGGGGATAGGGGAACCAGACAATTTTTTGATCATTGTTACAAATCCAAAGTTGTTTGAACTTCAGGTTTCATCACGATGTTTTCCTTCTCCGTCGAGCTAGTGGTATAAATACGTACATAGATTTGAAAAATCCAGAGGTACGAGCCCGGGTTTGAACTCGCACTCCTCGGTTAAGAGGCGCGTGTCCTTACCATTGAGCTACCACCGCTTATCTCTGGTCCGGGTTCCGTACAACTAAATTATTTAAAATTAGTAAAAATTCGATGATACTTTTATACTTTTTATTTTGGCCTGATCGTAACTCTTTAATCAAATCAAATTAAAATAAAGTTTGTTTTGAAAAATGTATTTACCCAAACAAATAAGAGCATTTTTAAAAAACATTGTTATTTGAATGTGCTGGTTTCCTCACCGTCGGAGTAAATAATCGTATAAATATGCACTCCGATAAAAAAATCACATGCCTCATCATATTGATTTAATAACCGGTGGTAGATTTACAATGCTTTTAAGATTTTGTAAACTTAACAATTTATATGTGCTTTCTAGAAGCCTACATATTATAAAGACTAACTAACTAAACTTCACGCCACTTACCTAGCGGGGTAGGCAGAGAGAACCCAACGCCATATGGCACGAACCTTACATAAAAACATTTCGTATTATTGAATTTTGAACCGTTTGCCAACGCTTAACGCTTAGCAGCCTTCGATTACTGAACCCTAAACGCGCTATATAATTACTTTTACATTTTTCTACGCAACCTTGCGTACAGCTGTCTTGCGGTGTA
The DNA here is from genome assembly GCA_951394215.1 of Glyphodes perspectalis. Taxonomy (NCBI): domain Eukaryota; kingdom Metazoa; phylum Arthropoda; class Insecta; order Lepidoptera; family Crambidae; genus Glyphodes; species Glyphodes perspectalis. Next base: position 14,207,676 of record OX596217.1, read on the forward strand.
CCCGCATCCTTCTGGATCCTTTAATATTCATTACCTGCTCAGCATTAACGTATTCCATCAGGTGTAGGCTAATAATTCAAATGTTCGTCTGTTCGCACTTCGAGACACGAGTTAGCGTTTAAGGGAGCTGTTTTGGATGAGTTTGAAGAGTTTATTAATCAAGCGTTATTGGGGACGTTTTGCGAAGCGGTAATGGGTTATTAATTGGGACTGTGTTGGGTGACGTTAATTTTGGATTATGTGACGTAACAGGGTGGTAGATCAAAGGATGTGCGCTTCACATGAAAAGTGGTTAAGTACCCTAATTAAGGACACAGGTTACATACATAACATCACACCCATAATCCCCGAAGGGGTAGGCAGAGTCAAAGGGACAGCATCCCTTTAACCACATTCAGCCAAAAATCAAATTGGGCTGGATTAGATGGAAAATTGTGAAAAAGTAGTGACAAGTGGCTAGCTCGTCGCCTCAACAATCACACACTCAAAACCCGATATACCATTAGTCGTTTTGTACGACATTCTAGGCAAGAAACACAGTTGGCACATTCTTTTTAAGTCCTAGACCAACATGGAACAAAAGGGCATAGGTTACTCTTATCCTAGACCTTGACACGTTAAGAAAACTTATAGACCTTGAAGGACGCGCTATAGGATCTATCAGTGAAGAAAACTATTTTCAAGGAATATAATATTTTGACTGACTCGATAGCGCATTCGGTAGTGACCCTGTCCCATGCACCAAAATTGGTGAGTTCGATCCCCACCCTGGACAAACATTCGTATGATGAATACTTGTATTTGTTCTGTGTCTGGGTATTAATATCCAATATTTAAGCATATATTTGTAATACTACTGTTGATTCTGATATCCGTAACACAAATGCCTTTAGCTACTTACCTCGGAGTCAGATCAATGTATGTGATGTCGTCTGATATTTATTTATTTATTATTATATTATGTTCCTTTTTATTACTATCTTTATTCGCCTGGTGACTTGGTAGAGGGACTATATTCGAAAGACGCCAAGGATACACTGTATGAGCAAAGCCAAAGATCGGGCCTAGTAGTTTTTAATAGGAGAGGCCTATGTCCAGAAATGGAAAATTGTAGGCTATCGCGATGGTGAGTCAATTATTAAGCTTCGAACACGTCATTCTCACATGTGTAATTATTTTAATGGTTATGCTGATTATGTCAAATTCAGTGGGTAAACAAGACATTACCATTTTCCAATTACGTGCAATCCGATCCACCATTACTCATACGGAACCTTCAGCCCATATGTCATAATGCAAAGTCTAATTGAGATATCGGAAGTGTTTGAATCACGACCGGTGATCGCTTACTTAGCTCGGAGCACGCGTCATACTATTTTATGCAAAGTCGGCTGAAATTGTTAAGGTGGCTTTATACAATAAAATACATCTAACAATTTTCTGTACATCTTTAATTTAATTTGACTGCCTCGTTGGTCTAATGGTAGCACGTGCCGCCTAAGGACCTAGAGGTCCCGGGTTTGAATACCGGGTCAGGCCGAAAAATTTTGGGTCCGGTATCTCAATATTGAAATTACTCAGAACCAGCTCGGATTTAGGGAGTTGGTTTATCACCACCATGCCTCAGGAAGCACGTTAAGCCGCTGGTCCTGCGCCTGACCTCTCTTCGGTCATGTCAGGTTTCCGTGTCGCCGAACTATGAGAGTGAAGGAACAGAGAGTGCATCTATGTTTGCGCGCACACTTGTGCACTATAATATTGCCTGAGTAGTTGGCTAATCTTCGTTGAATTGGCCGCCGTGACTGATATCTAATTAGGAGGACGTTATTATTATTATCTTCAATTATATCAGGGCCTCTCATCATCATCTAAGTGTAATTTCCTGTGTTTAGTCGGGAACCGCTTAGACCATGATCCAGGATTTCGCTAGTCTTAAGCGACTGTCAGTATACATTCGTAATCCTTAGATGAGGAAACCAGATGAAGTGGATCATGGTTGCAAAGTGTACAAGTAGAAATATTTTAATGAAGGTCAGTTACTTTACAAAGTCAGTTAGTTTACGTTACAACATATTTGAAATACATGTATAAGAAAGAAAAAGATGTTTAATTTTCACAGAAACCCAAGAGATCCTCAGCCTCACTTAAAATACGTATTGTAATTTCCTAATATTTGATGTCCTCAATTGCCAAGGCTATATAGGGTGTTCGACGTTTACACGATTTTATTGAGAGAATTATGTTAAAAAATAAAAGAGATTTTGAGACATTACCACATAGATATTTTAAAAAGACCATGTATCGAATACAATGGCATACATTTGTGGAGATCATAATTTCCAAAAAAGATCTAAAATTTCTACAATAATAATATATATTATTTTCGTTTTAAAGAAGCCAAACTACCTTTATTCAACATTTATATAATTTTACTTTCAGATGTTTGACTTGCAGTCAAATAAAACCCCAACCGAATTCGTCGCCATTTTCTACTCTTTTTTATTTAATATCCCCTCGTGTATCGCCCCTAACACAACAATGGTTTCGGGTGACATGACATCACTACCCTTGACCCAGTGAGTCACGAATCGTCATATGATTCGCTTTCATATCGTTCTGATGGAGAACTGATAGAGGTGATACATTAGGCTGGACTGAATCTAGCTTATAGTCATCAAATGTAATGGACGTGATGTAATTACTAGGTAGAGGAATAGAAAATATTTTTTGAAGGCAACTTTTCATGTAAACTCTAATGACTGGATTTTTTGATTAATGCCTTTAATTGATTTTGAAAGACCATGTCTAAAGTTAATAAATAAATAAATAAATCTTTCAGACTGACACACCAATTCCCTAGTTCCAAACTAAGCTGATGCTTGTACTATGGATACTAGGTGAACGGATATACATACTTAAATACGTTTATAAACATCCATGACTCGAGTACAAATGTCCATGTTCATCACACGAAACATTTGCCCCTAGCGGGATTCGAACCCGCGACCCTTGGTTTCGTGGCCAGGGTCTCTGACCACTCGACCAACGGGCCAGTCAAAGTTAGGACAGGGTGTCGAAAGCTCACCAGCCGGTATCCGACCGGCCGGGATTTCGTTTCGTTTCCGGTTCAGTTCCTTCAAGGTAGCACTGTTGTGGGCTACCTATAAGTACCTATGAGTGTTCAAGTAGAAATATCTTGCTTTGGAGGGATTCTTCATGGCAAAAACGTTCCCAAAGTTGACTAAATCACTAATATGGAATTCTTGTTAGATGGATAGCCATCTAACAAGAATTCCATATTCAGGAGTTATTTGCTTATCATGTAGAAGAGAGAAAAAAAGCTCAGTCCAGTCTTTGGCTTGTTATATTTTTAAAAATATAATACAATGTTACTTTTTGTAACATTTTTTTTAGAACTGTGATAGCTCAATGGTAAGGACACGCGCCTCTTAACCGACGAGTGCGGGCTCAAACCCGTGGCATGTATCTTTGGATTTTTCAAATCTATGTACGTATTTATACCACCGGCTCGAAGATGAGGGGGAAAACATCGTGATAAAACCTGAAAATTCAAACAACTTTGGATTTGAAACCATAACCCAAAACTGTATCAAGGTTACATCTATATATTAATACGTTAAGCAAAAACTTTGTATCTACCCTTTAAAATACCCTTACCTTTGTATCTACCTATTACGCGGATGGAGGAGTATGAGATATGGCACAGTTAAAGTTTATGCGGAGAAGAAGTGCAGAAAGATAATATTTTAATAAATAATAATAAAATAAATCAAACTAAATTAATAATGGTCGAATTTCAACCAGTGAGTGATCAGTTCCCTGAATGCGCAGCGCAGCATTTCCTTTACCGTAGAACTATTGGAATAGATTCGTACTTAGGGATTAGAATCTAAGGATATATTTTGGAACCTGCCACGTGCCTTATCAATTGAATACCTGCTTCACAGTTAAATAAAAACAAACCGCCGCCGCCACATTCGCGTGATATTGCTCAGGCGTCCCGCGAAATTGTGTTTTTTTGTCCCGCGAAGCGCAAAACAGTTCGACGTCCCATCTCAAAGGGAGGCTCAGCCCAGCCATCCGCGATGATCTTTGTGCGAGCCTCTTTATTCGTACTCCATTCCTGTTTGTATGATGGAAATATTAATATTATGGAAATTTTGCTCTTTTCACACAGCGGGGTTCAAACTGCTTTTTAGGTGGGCCTTTTGGTCTGGGGGCTAGAGACCTGGCTGTGAAACCAAAAAAAGCTAGTCTGGGTGTCTGTATGGACTGATGTGCGATGAATAAGTAGCTTAAGCACTTATGTCACGCATATTATAAACAACAGTGGTATTACAAATATATACTTAAATATTATATATTAACACAGAACAAACACAAGTATTTATCACACGAATTTTGTTCTGGGTGGGGATTGCACCTACAACTCTTGGCGCATGGGGAAGAGTCACTACTGAATGCGCCATCGAGCCAGCCATGTACTTAGTTTGTATCTAAGAAATTGGTGTGTTAATTTAACTAATATGTTAACTGATACTGAAGCCGGTTTTAGCCAGTTATATAAGGTACAAGCTGTGCCCGCTGTTTCACCCGCGTTTATGGTTAATGTTGTATATAGCCTTCCCCGATAGATGGGCAGAAATAACACAGAAAGAGCTTTTCAAATAGATCCAGTAGTTTCTGAGATTAGCGCGTTCAAGCAAGCCTACAATAAGCCAAATAAATTCTTCAGCTTTATGATATTAGGACACAATAAATCGCCAGCTATTGATTTTACCTATTTTAAATGGCCTTTACACTACCAATCCTATAATTTTGAATATGGCTCCAACTTCCCTTCAGACAAATTAGAAAGAAAGAATAAAGAAATCATATAGTCTGTTGAACCTGATTTTACATAAAACGGTATTTATAACATCTTAATATAACGTATTTATAACACATATATAAGATTTAAAATGTAAATAAAATAGACAGGCCCGTTGGTCGAGTGGTCAGAGACCCTGGCCATGAAACCAAGGGTCGCGGGTTCGGATTCCGCTAGGGGCAAATTTTTCGTGTGATGAACATTACCGCCTAGTACCCATAGCACAAGCTTACGCTTAGTTTGGAACTAGTGAATTAGTGTGTCAGTGTGGAAAAAAAAATTCATTTATGTAAATCATTCATTATTTTTTTATAGGCAAAGCTGCTATGACCCCTGGGTTTATGAGAAAGTTTGAAAAACGCTGATCCAAGACTTGAAATGGTAGGTACTTATCTGTTAACTTGCCTCGTAGGATTGTGTTCGCTGTGTGAAACCAAGTGGGCGGTTTTTGGCAGAGCCTCGGGCTCAGTAGAGTACTGATTTAAATGAAAGAAACGAAATGTTATTTTCACTAGCTTCTGCCCGCGGCTTCGCTTGCGTGGTACATACAAACACAGCTTATATGTTATTTGGGTGTGTGAGCTATATTATCCTAAAGTTTCATTAAAATCCATTCAGTAGTTTTTTCTGAAAGAGTAACAAACATCCATCCATACATACAAACTTTCGCATTTATAACATTAGTAGCATTCTTTACTTTCCTTAATTGTATTTATAGCTTTAGGTAGGCGGAGGAAAAAGTTAAAGTCTAGGAACAAATTTGTTGTGTCAATTTTGATTTGTTTGAGTTGAGCTTGATAGCAGATAGGAGTCAGCGTCCCGTTCCATTCAAATTAAAAATTTCTATATATAAGTAGGCTTCAAGAAAGCACTTATAAAATTGACAGATTTACATAATCCTTAAACCTACATCAATTTACCACCATTAAAGTCTAAAATCCGAACCTAAGTTGACCTACCGAGCTGATAATATAATGAAACATATTTTATTATGTCACTAGCTGTGCCAGCGGTGTCACCCGTGTTTATGGTTAATATTATAAAGACTATTTCCGTCATACATGATTTATATGTAACTTTAACCATTAAGGCTACACACGCGACGGAAGCTTAAAAAATGGAGTAACTTCTCCCGTTTTCCCAACATTTGCCTTCACTACTCTGCTCCTATTGATTGTAGCGTGATGAAAAGTATACTATAACCTGCCCAGGAGTATGAAGAATAATTGTACCAAGTTTCGTTAAAATCCGTCGAGTAGTTTTTGTTTCTATAAGGAACATAAGACAGACAGACAGACAGACAGACAGACAGACACACAGACAGACACACAGACAGACAGACAGACAAAAAATTTACTGATTGCATTTTTGGCATCAGTATCGATAACTTATCACCCCCGATATCGATAGTTATTTTGAAAATATATTTCATGTACAGAATTGACCTCTCTACAGATTTATTATATGTATAGATTTAGTTTATTAGAAAATACATAAAAAACAGGGTTGGCTAAACAAATCATGGACTGTCTATTTTTAATATCAATTTTTTTAAATGATTTTTAATATTATTAAATGTTGCCTTCGTACATAGAATCAGTTGCATTAAGCCACATAAAATTTAAACATATTGTTCTTAAATGTTTTATAGCACGGAAATCCAAAATCGGTGAAGGTCGACTTAGGTTCGAATCTTCTACTAATACACATATATACTTATACATCACGCCCGTCATTCCCGAAAATGGGGATAGATTTCGCGAATCCAGTTAATAATGAAAAACGTGAGACGGTTTTACATAGACTAATTATATTTTTTAATAACATTATGTCACAGACCAAAAACATAGGCAAATACACACGACATCGTTAGCTCCCTAGTACTTAGAATACATTAATTTAAGTAAGTATTATTTTGATATTAAATCTATCACCTCCACTTATCAAAATAATCTAAACTTTATAAGCCGGTGGAAACTCGTGGAGCTAAATTACGCGAGTGTGCGGCGTCATCATATCAAGATGACACGGCTCCAGCCGCCTTAGAGGGAGCTGTTTCCTCGATCAATTCGTCCGCTACTATTAAAGCGCAAAAATTAGCAGCGAAAGCTGATTTCGCTAGAAAAATGCACGAAAGAGAAAATGCGGTTCTTCAGCTGGAGCTTGAAGCGCAGTTGGCCGCCATCGAGATGGAAGGCTCGCGCTCGGGATCTCACAAATCGGGATCGGGCAGCCTGCGAAGCCGCTCTCGAACTAAACACCATCACATCGATCAACAACCACATTCCATTCATAACCCACATAATAATACTAATGTTTTTTCAGATCCTATAACTAGAAATTGTGTTCCGGTTCCGCAGTCACGAGATACCTTCGTAGGTAATTTAGTTAGTGCGCTAAATCAATTTCAAACCTCTAATAAGGTAAGTGATTTGCCTATTTTTACTGGAGAATCGCCTATAGACTGGCTTGCTTTAAAAAGGTCTTATTTTAAAAGTAAGGATAAATTATCATCATCCGATAACTTGGTGAGATTAAATAATGCTCTACGTGGCTCTGCTCGCGAGGCCGTCAAAGTCCTGCTAGTGTCGGCAAATGATCCCGAAGTAATAATTAATGCCTTAGACAGACGGTTTGGCCGGCCGGATATCATAGTTTCGCAGGAGGTAGGCAAACTTAGAGCCTTGCCTAACCTAACCGCAGAGTGCGAAGACCTGGCCATGTTCGCTTGCCATGTTCGTAACTGCGTGGAGGCCGTGCGCCTGCTCGATCGCACAGAATACTTGTCGTCGCCGGAGCTTCTACAGGCCACACTACATAAACTGCCGACTCTGTTACGAACAAGGTGGATGGACTACGCCGCGGCTAGTGCCTACTCCGCGTCCAAATTAGAGCTTTTGGCCGATTTCCTAGAGAGAGAAGTAGACCTTCGCGCTCAGTATGGGCTATTGGTAGAGCCAGGGCTTTCTTTAAGTTACACTACAAATCCTATTAATAATTTACATAATATTTCACCAAGCATTTCTTTGCCTAAAAATCATAAAGATATTTCAGCGAAAAATCTCCATTGTATATTTTGTAAATTTCCACATGACATAAGTAAATGTCATAAATTTTCATCTCTGTCAACTTCTGAAAAATGGAAGTTTGTCAAAGAGAATGGCATTTGTCAACGGTGCTTGAAAAGAGGTCCACATAGTTCATTAAAATGCACTTCAAAACAGTATTGCGGCATTAATGGCTGCTCTTTTAGGCATAATAAATTATTGCATAATAATGATTTTCGTTCGCTTTCAGCACACGTTGGTCACCGCGGCCAGGAAGCACTGTCTTCAGCCGACGCTAATATTTCGCACGGTGACAGACAGAAGCCAGCTTCGGTCTCTGTGAAGTCGGAGTGTGAGGTGCAAGAGATCGCTGCTCACTCTCGTATTTTGAGCTCTCCAAAGACACATCGTCGTGTACTGCTAAAGGTTTTACCGGTCGTGGTATCAGGTCCCGCCGGTTCTGTAAATACTTTTGCTTTGTTAGATGATGGTTCAACGGCAACTTTTATCGATTCAACTATTTCAGATCTATTAGGTGTGCAGGGTCCAACGGGTCCACTTATTTTAGACTGTGTCGGGGGCTTAGTTAGAAAAACGAATGTTCGATATGTCGATTTTAGCATAAGAGGCCAATATTCTCTAGACACTCATCACATACGTAACGCTAGGTCAATAAATAATTTAGGCCTTTCCCCGCAGAGTATTTTAAGGGATCAAATAGAGGGTATTCCACATTTTTTAAACATTGCAGATATGGTGTGTTACAACGATGCCCGCCCGATGATAATAATTGGGATGGATCATTGGCATCTTTTATTATCTCGAGAAGTCCGTAAAGGGTTACGCTCGGAGCCAGTTGCGTGCTTAACGCCGTTAGGTTGGGTTGCTTATGGGTTTGCTGATAGCCCCCCCGCTGGGGTCTTCGGTTTGGCGTACCGGGGGGGCTTAGTAGGCCCTGGTGCAGGACAGGGCCGAAGCTAAGAGAGACCCCGAGGTGAGCTGCGACTGCTCGGCATTTCCCACCGAGCAGTTGCGGCACCGGCCGCAGCCCCCTGCGGCCGGACTAGGATTGCCGAGGAAGAGGAGGAGCTGAGTGTGTCGTTGCTCGCCTCCCTATCCTCGGCAACCCGACAGGGGCGCGCTGGGTCGCGCTGTGGTGGGTCGCAGAGGGATTGAGCGTCTCGATGCTCTCCCTCTGCGACGACAGGGCTAAGCCCTCAATCTGGGTCGCCGGGCGGAAGGCGGCCCCTTCGACGAGGCGCTCTCCGCGTGCCCCTCTGGCTTAGCAGAGGGCACAGCGCGAGAGTGGGCCCACGACGCCGGTCACGGGGATGATCGGCGTCTGAATACTGGGCGGAGTGGTTGAGACATGCTGGGTGGCCTGGCATGTCTCGACGCGCGCGCGTGCTCGGTGCTGTGCATCCGACGACTGTTGTCGTGGGCTGCACAGCATCGACCACCGCCGCGCGAGGTGGGCCGCGTAGCGCGGCACGCGCATCACCGGAGGAGCAGTCGTATAGTCCCGACAGTGGGGATACAGGCTCCTCCGGAACTGCGCCGCTGGAGGCCACGTTGGGGTTTTAGTCGGTTCGAGTCCGACACACCGCCCTTTGCTTCCCCGAGCAGAGGGTGACGGCTCGTGGGAGTTTCCCCAACAAAAAAAAAAAAAAAAAAAAAAAAAAAAAAAAAAAAATGGGTTTGCTGATAGCAAAACTTACCCAATAGACTTTATAAATAAATGTCAGGACTTCGAGCCGCTTGATTTACAGACACTGATACAAGATTATTATAACATCGACTCGTTAGGTATTTCTAAAAAAGACGTTAGGAGCGCCAATGACCTAAAAGCTATGGGGATTCTTGACAATACAGTGCGTCTTTTGCCGTCCAGTCATTATGAGGCAGGCCTCATATGGAGTGAGGAAAACATAAGTGCTCCTGATAGTTATGGCCTTGCAATATCGAGATTACGAAATTTAGAAAACAAGATGTTGAAAGATCAGGAATTCGCGAAGCAATATAAAAAGAATATGCAGGATATGTTTGATAAAAATTATGCAGAGGGTCCTGTTCCGGCAGATTCTACGTCTGTTTGCTGGTATCTTCCTCATTTTGGAGTTACTAATCCAAACAAACCGGGGAAGCTTCGCGTTGTTTTCGATGCCGCAGCTAAATGTAAGGGCGTAAGTCTTAATTCAATGTTGCTGCCTGGGCCGGACCTACTCAATTCCATTTTAGATATTATTTTTCGTTTTCGCGAGGGAAAAGTTGGTATGGTAGCTGATATACGTGAAATGTTCCCACAAGTTAAGATTAGGTCAGAGGATAGAGATGCACAACGGTTTCTTTGGCGTAATTCCCCGAAGGAACCTGTTAAAATTTATCGAATGTCGTCCATGATTTTTGGCGCTGTGTCGAGTCCTTTTACCGCACAGTATATAAAGAATTTGAATGCGGCTAAGTTTCAGGATCAATATCCTGAAGCCGAGGATGCAATTCTTCATAATCACTACATGGACGATTGCATCGTATCTACACAGTCGACAGAGCTTGCTGCTAAGTTAGCACGCGATATTGTGACTGTACATAAATATGCGGGATTTGAGATGAGGGGCTGGGTATCGAACGATCCTGCAGCTTTGTCTCTCATACCCAAAAAATTGTTATTAGATTCTTCGTTATCTGACGTAGATATAGATTTAGGTAATGCTAAGCAATCTCAATCCGTTCGTACCCTAGGCCTTATCTGGCAGCCTAGTTCCGATCATCTTATGTTTAATGTAGTTCCTGCCTTTAAGTCTTTACCTAAGAATATGTCTAAACGTGAAGCGCTCTCTTGTCTGATGCGAATTTATGATCCATTAGGGATATTAGCGCCCGTAACAGTTAAGGCACGAATAATGTTTCAAGAAATTTGGCGTAAAGGATTGGATTGGGATCAAAGTTTATCGTCCGATGACATTGCGGCCTGGCATAATTGGCACGTTTTGTGTTTAAAAACAATTGAGACATTAAAGATTCCGCGATGTTATAACGTGGAAAATTCAGAGCCTTGCGAGAGAGAACTTCACGTATTTTGTGATGCCAGTGAGATGGCTTATGCTGCCGTAGCTTACTGGCGTCTTCGTTACTCTAATGGTAGTGTAAAAATAGTTTTAGTAAGTAGCAAAGTACGTGTCACTCCTCTTAAACCAGTTTCCATTCCACGTCTTGAGCTGCAGGGAGCCCTGATAGCTACTCGTCTCGCCTCTACTATTTGCAAGGCTCATCGGTCCCTACCTGTCCGTCGTTATTTCTGGTGCGACTCTATGACAGTTCTAGGGTGGTTAAGGGCCGATGCTAGAAATTACAAGCCGTTTGTAGCTAATCGCGTTGGAGAGATTATAGAAACTAGCAACTTAAGCGAGTGGCAATGGGTCCTCAGTGAGCTTAACGTAGCAGATGACGCGACTAGAGGGAAAGGTAGTATTGACCCTCGCTGGTTATCAGGCCCGAGCTTTCTTTTGGCCCCAGCTTCTGAATGGCCATCTGAAACAAACAACTCAATTTTGATAAACCTAGGCCAAGATGAACTTAAACCCTCTTGTCGTCATTCTATAAAATCAAATCATCTTTCATATATTTTAGAATCCATAAATCTCGTTGACTCGCATCAGTTTCCCTTGCCAGTAGTAGTTGACATATCTCGCTTTAGTTCTTGGATAAGATTGGTAAGGGCAACTGCGAGGCTCCATCGTGTTATTGCGTTATTTTTTAGAAATAGGGGTCACATCTTTCAAAATTTTTGGGTAAGGGATATTTGCACCGCTTTAAACAGGGCTGAATATATTTCAGAATCCACTTCATCCTCTGCTGCTGCTCCTGCCCCTTTGACTGCCGAAGATATCATGCGTGCAGAGCGCCACATACTGGGCTGGAGTCAAATGCGCACCTTCGGAGAGGAGCTGCTTTGTTGTACACGTGGTGATCCTGTCTCCAAAAAAAGTCGTCTATCTACTCTATCTCCAGAGCTGAAAGATGGTTTGCTGCGTCTGATTGGAAGAGCATCTGCAATCATCGAAAGACCACCTATCATCTTAGATGGTAAAGACTCTGTGTCACGACTTTTAATTCATCATTTTCATCACAAATTTGCACATGCCAACACTGAAACTGTGATTAATGAATTACGCCAGGAGTACTGGATTCTCGGCATTAGAAACACAGTTCGATCTATTGTACATAGCTGTCAACTATGTAAAGTTTTGAAGTCTCGGGCTTTGCACCCACCAATGGGAAATCTTCCCGAGGCCAGGTTAGCCCACAATCAGCGTCCTTTTACCTTTACGGGAGTGGACTATTTTGGACCTTTAATAGTCACGATCGGCCGTAGACGAGAAAAACGGTGGGTGGCATTATTTACGTGCCTTGTGACTAGAGCAGTCCATCTGGAGATTGTTGCCAGCTTGTCTGCAGACTCGGCTATCATGTGCCTGCGGAGATTTATCGCACGCCGAGGATCGCCAGGTACTATTTATTCGGACAACGGGACTGCGTTTGTTGGGGCCTATCGAGAGCTTCGAACTCTATACAATTCTCAGATACTAGAGTTTGCTGCCGATAATAAGATTAACTGGCGCTTTATTCCTCCATCGGCCCCTTTTATGGGAGGAGCATGGGAACGCTTAGTTAGAAGCGTCAAGACGGCGTTGAAAGTAACTTTGAGAGAACGCGCACCCAGAGAGGAAGTTTTAGCAACCTTGTTGGCGGAAGCTGAAGCAGTTGTCAACGCTCGTCCTCTCACTTATGTGTCACCGGACGCTAATTACCCGGAGGCGCTAACTCCAAACCACTTCCTTATCGGAGATTCGTCAGGCAGACCGTTTTGCAGCGAGGGTTTGTCTGACGCAGCATTGGTGGGCAGGAGCAGTTGGCGCAAGGCTTTACGTCTCGCTGATCATTTTTGGCGCCGTTGGGTGGTCGAATATCTGCCCTAAAAATTAATAAAACGCCGGTGGAAACATAGACGTAATATAATATCTAAAATGGAATTGAGTAGGTCCGGCCCAGGCAGCAACATTGAATTAAGACTTACGCCCTTACATTTAGCTGCGGCATCGAAAACAACGCGAAGCTTCCCCGGTTTGTTTGGATTAGTAACTCCAAAATGAGGAAGATACCAGCAAACAGACGTAGAATCTGCCGGAACAGGACCCTCTGCATATTTTTTATCAAACATATCCTGCATATTCTTTTTATATTGCTTCGCGAATTCCTGATCTTTCAACATCTTGTTTTCTAAATTTCGTAATCTCGATATTGCAAGGCCATAACTATCAGGAGCACTTATGTTTTCCTCACTCCATATGAGGCCTGCCTCGTAATGACCGGACGGCAAAAGACGCACTGTATTGTCAAGAATCCCCATAGCTTTTAGGTCATTGGCGCTCCTAACGTCTTTTTTAGAAATACCTAACGAGTCGATGTTATAATAATCTTGTATCAGTGTCTGTAAATCAAGCGGCTCGTAGTCCTGACATTTATTTATAAAGTCTATTGGGTAAGTTTTGCTATCAGCAAACCCATAAGCAACCCAACCTAACGGCGTTAAGCACGCAACTGGCTCCGAGCGTAACCCTTTACGGACTTCTCGAGATAATAAAAGATGCCAATGATCCATCCCAATTATTATCATCGGGCGGGCATCGTTGTAACACATCACCGGCCGCCAGTTTAGATATGATGACACCATTCGAGAAGTGGACAGGTACTAAACCAGACCTGAGCCATGTGAGAATATTTGGCAGTAAAGCAATGGTGCATGTTCCCAAAGTACAAAGACAGAAATGGGATAAGAAGGCAGAAAAATTTATTCTAGTTGGTTATCCAGATGACGTAAAAGGATACAGATTGACATAATGTTATTAAAAAATATAATTAGTCTATGTAAAACCGTCTCACGTTTTTCATTAGGTTATGGGCCCAGACCCGTTTTTTGCTAGTGAATTTGTGTAAAAGTAACAATGTCGATGTCAGGATATTTAGTTAATGTGCCGAAACTCAAGGGGCGTGAAAATTATGACGATTGGTCATTCGCAACGGCCAATTTTTTGCTCCTCGAGGGAATCGACTTGGACAATATGGCGGACGCCATTACTGAAACTGAGATGAAGAAAGCCAAAGCCAAACTCGTGATGACAATTGACTCCTCATTATACGCCCATATCAGAAGCGAGACTACTGTGATTGGTGTATGGAATAAATTGAAACAGCTGTTCGATGATAAAGGGTATCAACGAAAAATCAGTTTGCTTCGAACGTTAATTTCAATTCGCCTTGAAACCAGCGATTCCATGACAACATATGTATCTCAGATAGTCGAGACGGCGCAAAAATTAAAGGGGACTGGTTTTGAAATAACTGATGAGTGGATTGGCTCTTTACTTTTGGCTGGACTCCCAGATAAGTTTGCCCCTATGATAATGGCGATAGAACATTCTGGAATCGCCATTAGCGCTGACGTCATAAAGACTAAGTTACTTGACATGTGTGAAGAGGTTGGTACTACAGGAAAAGACTCTGCATTCTGGTCAAAACAACGGTGGAAAGGTGGCAGCTCTAACCGTGCAGTGAAGCCGTCACAAATTTCAACGTCAATTGATATGTCAAGAAGCAGTAAACAAATAAAATGTTATAATTGTAAGAAGATCGGCCATTATAAGAATAAGTGCCCCGAATTAAAAGCAAAGACAACGGAAAATGCTTTTAGTGCTGCGTTTTTCAACGCAAATTTTAGCACAGAGGACTGGTACGTCGATTCGGGTGCGAGCGCACATATGACGTCAAGTCGTGAATGTTTACTGCGAACTAGAGGGATGCATGAAAATAAAGAAATTGTTGTTGCAAATCAAATGACGGTGCCCGTTGTAAGTGTTGGTGAAACACAGATAACGACCAGTGTTAATGGTTCTCAGTATGATGTGATCGTGAAGAATGTTTTGTACATACCGAAGCTCACGACAAACTTACTATCTGTAAGCAAACTAATAGCTAATGGCAATAAAGTATTCTTCAAGAAGGATGTCTGTTTGATATATAATCAAGTAAACAAGCTAATAGGTGTTGCAAACTTGGTTAACGGTGTGTACAAGCTACAAATAGTAAAATCAGAGAACTTATTAGCGGCTATGACTATATGGCATAGAAGGCTGGGACATATAAACAGGAGGGCTTTAGAGGAAATGCAAGATGGAGCTGTGAAAGGTGTTTTCTTTGATAAGAAAGCTGACATAAAGATCCAGAACTGTGAAGTGTGCTGTGAAGGCAAACAGACACGTTTTCCTTTCCCATCAGCTAACCATAGAAGTGATACGCTACTAGAAGTGATACACTCAGATTTATGCGGGCCGATGGAGACCAGATCGATAGGTCAGTCAAGGTACTTTCTTCTGTTCGTGGATGATGCAAGCAGAATGACTTTTGTCTACTTCTTGAAGGAAAAGAACCAGGTTTTTCAGCATTTCAAAGACTTCCAAAGTATGGTTGAGAATCAAACAGGAAACAAGATCAAAATTTTGAGAACTGACAACGGAGGGGAGTTTTGTTCGCGAGAGATGGAAAGCTTCTTAAAAAAAGCGGGTATTATCCATCAGAAGACAAATCCTCATACTCCCGAGCAGAATGGACTCTCAGAAAGGTTCAACAGAACTATAGTCGAACGGGCCAGATGTTTATTGTTTGAAGCCGATCTTGATAAATGTTTTTGGGGTGAAGCAGTAAATACTTCCGTATACCTTAAGAACAGAACACCGGCCGCCAGTTTAGATATGATGACACCATTCGAGAAGTGGACAGGTACTAAACCAGACCTGAGCCATGTGAGAATATTTGGCAGTAAAGCAATGGTGCATGTTCCCAAAGTACAAAGACAGAAATGGGATAAGAAGGCAGAAAAATTTATTCTAGTTGGTTATCCAGATGACGTAAAAGGATACAGATTGTATAATCCCAAAACTAAAAAAATTACTACGAGCAGAGATGTTTACATTATAGAGAGAGAAAGCCTAAGCACAGCTCAAATAGTAGTAAATAGTAAAGGTGATAATAAAGAAGAAAAGTCAGAGGTAAATGAAAATTTTGAAACAGAAAAAAGCTCAGAAACAGATAATTCAGTTGTAGAAAAAAACGACGATCCAGTTGTAGAAAAGAACGACAATCCTGAATCTGAACCTGGTGCAGAAAATGAGTCGGTGCCAGAAGAAGTCCAAAGAAAGTCAAGCAAGCGCATAAGAAAACCAGTTCAAAGGTATGGCATAATCAATCTCTGTATTTTGGACGAGCTTGAATCCTGTGGTGAAGAACTCAGTTATGAAGCAGTTTTGAATGGACCAGAGAAGGAACAGTGGGCGCAGGCGATGACAGAAGAACTGAAAGCTTTCGACGACAATGAAGCATGGGAATTCGTAGATAGGAAAGAAGCTGATAGAGTAGTTCAATGTAAGTGGGTTTTTAAGAAAAAGGTTGGAAGTAATAATGAAGTGAGGTATAGAGCAAGGCTGGTCGCCAAAGGTTTTACTCAGAAAGAAGGTGTTGACTACACAGAGACATACTCACCAGTGCTTCGTTACTCTACCTTAAGACTTCTTTTTGCCTTGAGTGTAAAACTTAACTTTAAAATTACTCATCTGGATGTAACTACTGCTTTCTTAAATGGTTATCTGAACGAAAATGTATACATGCAAGTCCCACCTAATTTAGATTGTAAAGAAAATTGTGTTCTTAAATTAAACCGTGCTATTTATGGTTTGAAACAATCAGCCAGAGCTTGGAATGAAAGAGTAAATGATTGTTTATTGAAATCCAACTTTGTTAAGTCGAAATTAGAACCATGTATGTATGTAAAAAAATGCCAAAAGAACCAAATCATAATAGCAGTTTTTGTAGACGATTTTTTCATTTTTTCAAACAGTGATGATATGGTAAATGAGGTGAAAACAGAGCTAATGGCAAAGTTTAAGATTAAAGATTTGGGGCTAGTAAAACAATGTTTAGGTATAAGAGTAAAAACATATGAGAATGGCAATATTTCCTTAGATCAAGAGAAGTTCGTAGATCATATTTTGAATAAGTTTAATATGACGAATTGTACAGTTGTTGAAACACCTATTGAAAGCAATTTAAAGCTAGAGAAATGTGCAGATGTCTGTAAACTATACCCGTATCAACAATTATTAGGAAGCCTAATGTACTTAAGTGTTTTAACTCGCCCAGATATTTCTTATTCTGTAAGTTTTTTAAGCCAGTATAATAACTGTTACTCATATACACATTGGAAGCATGCAAAACGAATTTTAAGATACTTGTGTAAAACTAAATCTTATGGACTAATGTTTAGCAAAGATGATTGTGACTTGGAAGGCTTTGTTGATGCAGACTGGGCTTCTAACACTTTAGATAGGAAATCTTACACAGGTTTTTACTTTAAGTTCTCTGGATCAGTTATCTCATATGAGTGTAAGAAACAATTAACTACAGCTTTATCAAGTACCGAAGCAGAATATATGGCGATAACTGAGGCTTGTAAAGAGGCTATATATTTAAAGAACCTGTTGTTTGAAATCGTAGATTTTTGTACTTATACTATTACTATCTATAATGATAATCAGGGAGCTAAGAAACTGACAGAAAATCCACTGTTCCATAAACGCACTAAACACATTGACGTGCGGCACCATTTTGTTAGAGAAGCTGTTGCTAACAAACATGTAAAAATAGTTTATCTGCCGACGACTGAAATGCCGGCAGACCTACTGACTAAAGGACTGACTAGTGTAAAGCATAACTATTTTGTTAAGAAGCTTGGTATTACAAATATTGTTCGTTAGCTGAATTTATAAGATATATATATATATTTTTTTTGTCGTTGTTTTGTTTGCCAAAGTTTAGATTATTTTGATAAGTGGAGGTGATAGATTTAATATCAAAATAATACTTACTTAAATTAATGTATTCTAAGTACTAGGGAGCTAACGATGTCGTGTGTATTTGCCTATGTTTTTGGTCTGTGACATAATGTTATTAAAAAATATAATTAGTCTATGTAAAACCGTCTCACGTTTTTCATTAGTTAATACACAATATCTTGTGTTCTTTGTTTTGGAAATTAGAAAAAAGAAATAATGGCAGCACATCAGTTTAGTACAGTTTTACCTGCAAATTCAAACAACTTTAAATTTGTAACCATGATCCAAAAATTGTCTGGTTCCCCTATCTTAGGGTTGCGAAGGTCAGATCGGCAGTCGCTTCAATGTAATTACCAGACTCGATAAATCCTGGATCATGGTCTAAGCGGACCCCGTCTAAACACGGGACATAACGCTAGGAAGATGATGATGATCAATATAGTACAGTTTTTTGAGTGTGCAGGTTTTGTCGGATTGCTTCTTCGCGACATTGTATGTAAGTACTAAGAATTTAGAAATTACAGAATACGTGCTTTTATATCAGATCAAACCCATCGCATATGCTCATATTAAGTTTACGCAGTATGCAAAAAATATTACAAATATTTAAAATTCAAGTTTCTAAATACACATAACATTAATAAAGTGCAGACCCCTATATGCTTTTAGAAAATAAGAATTTGATCTCAGGTGTTTCCATTAAATTGCATATAAAAATAAGTATTTTTGAGGCATTTAATTTTTTTCTTGACTTATAGTCGATAAGTGTGAAAAACTGCCCATCTAATAACTTAGATAAGAAAACCGTTCCTCCTAACGTTAGATTTACTTTCATCCTCAATTTGCGACGCCATCTCCCAAAAACCTGTTTGGTCCCGACTGGCTTATTGTTTTTATCAGAATCTTCTATTTTCCGTCGCCACCCCTTCCACCACTGAGCCATTTAGTCCTGAGATAAGAGGCAAAACTAACGAAATACGAAAAATTGCGCATCGCACCCTGTCATATGTACAATGTTCAGCAGTGTAAATTGGGTCTTCGTGCACCTTATTCGCAGGTAGTAGATGCTATTTTGCATTGCGTTTTTAAGTTAGCGTTGCTGTGCAATGTCCCTACCAAAGTGCTGATAGAATCGAATCGGCTATTCGATGTCAGCAGTCGGAATCGAGAGCCGATGCAAACGGGGAAAGGGCGTTAATGCTATTTTGCAGTAAAGGGAAATGGACTGTAATACGAGTTCAGGAGGATGCACTTTTGAGTGTGGAGAACGGTATTGCAGTTCGCTCAGCGCAACAAGCTGTATGGGGCTGCAGTGCTAGTGTTGGCGGGTGTTTTGAGATCAGATGATCGGATGTAATTTAAATGTAAAATGGTTACAAAACTAGTTATTTTAATTTCAGTTATGCGTCATTTCGAAGCGTGCAGTAATTTAAATTAAGGCATTTTGTAGAATAAGATACTAGTCGAGTTTTTTGAACCTACTCAACATGGGTTTCTTCAAAGAGGATTTACGACGGCAACAATCGGTAACTCAGTATTGCCATTGTATATATTAAAGGCAATGATAACTGCTAATTGAATGCTTGCCCCTTTAATACTAATAGAAACTGTGCGAATAAGAATGTAGCCTCTTGTTTAAATATCAACAATATAATATTTATGAAATACATAATGAATGTATGTGAAATGAATATACATAGTTTATACTATGATATATTTTATATAAACATTTGACTTTATTAAGTGCCTTTATAATTTTTTTAAATTTATGTTTACGATATTTTGAAACCAAAATAAAAATTAACAAAAACTACTAAATATATCGTAATGTAAATGAAGAGAGTAAGCCAAAACCACATGCAAATCACAGGTAAAAGACTAACATTTCGGTCAAAGATCAAAAATATTAAGGACTTACATTGTAACAAACCACGCTGTCACTGAGCCCCGACCCTTCCCAGTCGCAAGCGTGTTTGTGTTGTGGTCCCTGTCGGGCACTCACAGCCCGTCTCACTTACTCCTATACATGCACACCTCCCCCCCAACCGGTTCACGCGAACATGCCCGTGTATAGCAAGGGCCGAAAGAATAGCATTGATAAACCTTTTGTTTCTTCTTATCGTTTGACGTTTCGAAATTTAAGCACGTACGCATTAACTTCAAATTGATATAACAGAAGGCCGAGTCTGTTCAATACTTGATAACTTACATACTTATGCAGATACGGAGGGAATTTAAGACTTGGATTCGAGTTAAGTATAAATCTAACTATCGTTAAGGTTGTTTAAAGGCTTTACGTTTTTCGTCACTTTTAAAGCTTAACGCTTTTAAATGTTGATCAAAGATGAGCATTAAGGATTTTCTATTGTACGTCTTATCTTAATACTATAAGTCACCTGTTACGTTGTCCGTTAGAAAATAATAATCTAAAGCATTTTTGTACAAATAGGATATCTAGGCACTACATGTTTTTTTTAAGTCCTACGGTTTCCTAGATTAGCGTTCAAAGTATTTTTTTACTGTGTTATGTTAGTATAGCTAAATTTTAAAAAGAAATAGATAGTAAGCTATATCTCTTTCTTTTTTAAACTTGCAATTTATTTAGTTAAATACCACGCATCTAAGTCATGGTCAATATCTAGTCCTATAGGACTAGCCACTTAGGTCTTCTAAGATAGCATTAAGTGTTTTGTAGTTTTATTCCGCGCAGTATCCTCATCTGAGCGCTCCGTACACTATCTCGTAATACTAATAAGTAATTGAATAATTGATCAGTTGCTTTGACCGTGTGTGATGAGGGTCGGGTAAGTTTAAGTTGGGTCCGTTGGATTGAGAACTTAATAGGATTTGAAGTGTTTCTTAAGGGCTATCGTTTTGAATGGGGAGTCAGTTGTAAGGACTGTGGGTGGCTTGGGCGCTAAATATTGTTTTGTTGTGAATTGTTCGGTGTTCGGTAGTTTGGTGATGGTAATTATTTTCCATTACGCTGATTGTTGTTTTGTTATTCGTTGTATATATTAATTGTTTTGAAAATGTCTCAGTCAAGATTAAAAGTATGTTTTTAATACTTTGTAAATGAACTTGATATAATTTTAGGTAATTCAATGTACAGTCGGAATCTTTTTGTTTTTAAACTCTTTTAATACTCTTTATTATTAAACAGTAAGCATGTACGTATTGAAATATTGATATTTTCTAATTTGTCATTGTAATTAAAACTAAATATATCTTAAATAGGATTTAAGTATATAGTAGCGAAGATATACTTGTATGGCAATCTCAAATAATAATGAAATATCAAAACGAAACCATGTCTACACAAATCTTTCGCGAGCGGTGTTCCCGGGAGCAATGCATTTTGTGCAGCGGAAGGACGAATGTACACCCGCACGAAAGCTCGCCTGCTGTTTAATCAACGGGAAAAGTTCCACTGTAGCCGAATGTGCGTGACTGTACCGTTTGTTAAGTGCTACAAAAAGTTGGAGTACAATTTCGCTGGTTCATCATTTGCGTTTTGTACTTGTTGGTATGGTTAGTTTAATATGGATATCTTTTAGGCAGGCTTGACCTGTAAAACGAGACAAGATTAAACATACAATACCATCCCTGATGACAAAGGTAGAGTCAAAAAAGGAGGAAGTTACTTTGACCATAAAACAACTGAGCTTGTTTAGTTCAACGCTATTTCTCTGGAGAGAGAAAACCGGTACTATTTTTATAAATAAATGAATATCTGACTACATTACATACATTGATCTGACTCCGAGGTAAGTAGCTTAAGCACTTGTGTTACGGATATCAGAAACAACAGTGGTATTATAAATATATACTTAAAAATATCAGATATTAATACCCAGACACAGAACAAACACAAGTATTCATTACACGAATGTTTGCCCTGGGTGGGGATCGAACCCACAACTCTTGGTGCATGGGGCAGGGTCACTCACCACACTCACCACTCCATGCGCTATCAAGCCAGTCTATATACAAGTCCTCTCTTTAATATTCATAATCATTGACCTGTTTTAGCTAAAATACTTGAGTTGTGTTACATAGAAAAGTAGTGACAAGTAGATAGCTCATTGTATACATAATGAAAAACCTAATCCCCAATTACTCGTCCTTTACATGCAGGAACATATGAATGTTTACATACATACATACATAACATCACGCCCATAATCCCCAAAGGAGTAGGTAAAATCAAAGGGACAGCAGGTCCGTATAACCACATTTAGCCAAAATTAAAACTGGGCCGGGTTAGATGGAAAATTGTTAAAAAGTAGTGACAAGTGGCTAGCTTGTCGCCTACACAATCACATACCCAAAACTCGATATACCATTAGTCGCTTTTTACGACATGCTAGGCAAGAAACACAGTTGGCAAATTCTTGTTAAGTCCCAGACCAACACGGGCCTAATATGCATTCTTAAAGAGATTCTTGAGGTGACCAGGTATCGTAAATATGTCATTTGGAGCGCTTATGACAATGTATATTGTATGCTTATGAAAAATTCGTGTCAAATTGCACCTACGGAGCTTCAACATCTAGGTAGTGGCACGGAATCCTTCTTTTTTCACTAGTCCGTGTATAAAACTTAGAATACTAATTTAAACGATTATGACCTTACAAAAATGTGTAGACGACGAGCTAGCCACTTGTGATAACTTTTTCACAATTTTCGATCTAACCCAACCCAATTTTATTTTCGGCTAGCTGTCCCTTTGCCTCTGCCTACCCCTCTGGCAATTATGGGCATGATGATATGCATGTATCCGACAGGCAACAAACAGTTAATTGGAATAGTGAAGTCCTGTTTGATTATCCAAATATAAACCATTGCATCACGTGTCGATATTTCGGGACCATTTGAGCGTAAAATGAGATCATAATTTCTACCAAATGTGAGATAACATTTATTAGAAATTAATATAATTGTAATTAGTGGTTTAGTGGCAATCTAATTAGCAAACTAACAGACGTACAGATAACGTTATGAACTGTTACACTTGAGAGCAAACAGTTTGAACTACGTATTTAAATTATCATTTTCTCGTCTACACATTAATATCTAATCATCGTATGCCTAAATGACACCACATGATAGCATCATCTTCCTAGCGTTATGTCCCGTGCTTAGACGGGGTCCGCTTAGACCATGATCCAGGATTTAGCGAGTCTGGTAATTACATTGAAGCGACTACCGATCTGACCTTCGTAACCCTTACATAGGGGAACCAGACAATTTTTGGATCATGGTTACAAATTCAAAGTTGTTTGAATTTGCAGGTTTCATCACGATGTTTTCCCTCACCGTAGAGCTAGTGGTATAAATATGTACATAGATTTTTTAAAATCTAGAGGTACATGCCCGGGTTTGAACCCGCACTCCTCGGTTAAGAGGCGCGTGTCCTTACCATTGAGCTACCACCGCTCTCACCACATGATAGCATTTGTTTTAATTAAATATAGAGAGAGATTACGAACATGTAAGTAGTAGGAAATCATCATCTTCCTAGCGTTAAGTCCCGTGCTTAGACAGGGTCCGCTTAGACCATGATCCAGGATTTAGCGAGTCTGAGCTGCTGTAGAGAGGTCAATTCTGTACATGAAATATATTTTCAAAATAACTATCAGGGGGTGATTAGTGATCGATACTGATGCCAAAAATGCAATCATTAAAATTTTTGTCTGTCTGTCTGTCTGTCTGTATGTATGTTCCTTATAGAAACAAAAACTACCCGACGGATTTTAACGAAACTTGGTACAATTATTCTTCATACTTCTGGGCAGGTTATAGTATACTTTTCATCACGCTACAATCTATAGGAGCAGAGTAGTGAAGGCAAATGTTGGGAAAACGGGAGAAGTTACTCCATTTTTTAAGCTTCCGTCGCGTGTGCAGCCTTAATGGTTAAGGTTACATAGAAATGTATGATGACGGAAATAGTATTTATAATATTAACCATAAAAGCGGGTGACACCGCTGGCACAGCTAGTGAAAAATAATATTGTCTACACGACCAATTTTATTTCTCGCCAGTGTACACTGTTTTACAAACTTACACGCCACAAACACAAATCGACACAGCACAATGCACTTGATAGCATTCTGTGAAACGTATTTATCATTTCAAATTGAACGCATAGGTCTTTCGCGATAAAGTTTCATAAATTAATTTGCGCGTTCGTTTTTATTAAATTAAACCAATTTGATATGTATTCCCTTTCTTTGTTATGGGAAATATGTTAATATGAGTATTTGTTTGTGTTTTAATAATTTGCTAGTTTTTCGCCTGCGTGTTTTTCGGTCTGGTGAAACTGACTCTATCGTCTATCTAGTTCTATATTATTTTGTTATTCCGGGATAATACCATAGGATCTGAGATATAGATAGATACCAATTTTATTTGGATAAAATAAATAAATGTTTCTCAGGTTTACAAAATGTAAATTTTATCATGATTTTACGTGAAAACAGCGACATATTAAAACTATGTTGTCATAACATTTATTAATTATTGTTATTTTTTTTTGTTAATTCCTTCTTAATAATATTAGGTATGTTCACTACAAAAACATATTTTGTATGCAAATGAAGATGGAAGCGAATATTTCGCAATAAATGAAATGTTAATTTCTTCTTAAAATAACACTGAATAGGAAGAAACCATGAAAATCGCAAAAAGGAAATGCAAATACGCATACAGACATCTTAAGAAATGCACATCATAAAGATTAACGTCATACAAAAATACATCTTAGCACATAAACTTTAAGGTTGAAAGTGGGGTTGTAAGTATAAGGGACCAATCGAAAGTTGAGTCCAAGGGTGTAACTTAAGTCAAGGGTAGGACCTTGTGGAGAAATAATAGAGTGACTTAAATGCGACCTTTGATGTTATTTGCTGGAGAATTGTGATAATAAAGGACACTGTTCTGATGTTAAGAAATTTTGTCAGAGTCACAGTAATGCAGTATATAGCATTTCGACTGGCTCGATGGCGCATTCGGTAGTGACCCTGCCCGATGCGCCATGAAGCGTAGGTTCGATCCCCACCCAGAACAAACATTCATGTGATGAATACTTGTGTTTGTTCTGTGTATGTATTACAAATATGTACTTAAAATGTATATTGAATGCGCCATCGAGCCAGTCAAGTCAAGTCAAAAATAAAACACCCGATTAAATTTCACTCGTACCCTGAAAGTTCTCTTCAAACCATATTATATAGTTTGTCGTAGTCAAAATTCCAATACCCAAGACCCCATTAAAAGCCTTTACGACCCTTACATAAGGAACTAAATTGGTACATTATTATTCTTCGCTGTACATTATAAAATACAAGTTTTTGTTTAAAACAATTTTAAATACCACGTGTAATGTAAGCCCATTTTATATGAAGCTCGCTATCTTCGATCTGACGTCGTGACGGACCGAATTAAGCTCGCCCGAATGATCGCTGGTTATCGATTGTCTAGGCAATCTTTAAAGGTTAATGAATGCGCTTAAATTTGTAGTCGAAGGGATCGGGCCATACAATTTACGAGGCGAATCATTATTGCATCGGATTAATAAATTCAGTTCAAATTCAAAATCTCTTTATTTATATAAGCTTCAAATAAGCACTTATAAATAGTCAATATAAACAGAAAAGAAAACATTACCACCGGTTCGGAAGGTAGACTCTATCGAGTAGAAACCGGCTACAAACTCAATAGTGACTCTTTTATACGCCAAAATTTACAATTTCGTAATTAATAATCTACACTTAGATAAAAACACTGTAGGTGAACACTTCATTATAATAATAAAATAATAATAATAATAAATTCTCCAGACTGACACACCAATTCCCTAGTTCTTAACTAAGCTTATAAGCTTGTGCTATGGATACTAGGTGAACGGATGGACTAACTAACTAACTAACTAAACTTAACGCCACTTCCCTAGCGGGGCAGGCAGAGAGAACCGAACGCCATATATCACGATCCTTACACACCTCACTCGCCTCTTCAACATTCATAATCCTTTTCATACAAGCTCTACGGTTTTTATGACTCCTAACATCACCTTCTTTTAATACACGACCAATCTGGTCGTGGTAGGTGAGCCTGGGCCTTCCGCGGCTCCTACATCCTTCCACATTCGCATTGTATATCTGTTTAGTCAATCTTTCGTCATCCATTCTTTCCACATGTCCGAACCACTATGAACGGATAGACATACTTAAATATGTTTATAAACATCCATGACTCGAGTACAAATGTCCATGTTCATCACACAAAACATGTGCCCCTAGCGGGATTCGAACCCGCGACCATTGGTTTCGTGACCAGGGTCTCTGACCACTTAACCAACGGGTCTGTCGAAGTTAAACATTCTGTAACTAACTAACTAACACAACTCTTGCCGCATGGGGCAGGGTCGCTACCGAATGAGCCATCGCCAGACAGTCAATAGTCAAACTACTTAAACCACATTTAGCCACAAATATATTAAGTAATGTTATAATGAATATTATGACAAAATAGTATAAGTGGCTAGCTCGTCGCCTACATATATAAATATACAAACGTAATATCCTGACTTTACCTAT
This sequence comes from Glyphodes perspectalis, assembly GCA_951394215.1. Classification (NCBI taxonomy): domain Eukaryota; kingdom Metazoa; phylum Arthropoda; class Insecta; order Lepidoptera; family Crambidae; genus Glyphodes; species Glyphodes perspectalis. The sequence continues at coordinate 14,234,159 of OX596217.1, forward strand.
ATTCCAAGAAAACATTTCTAAAGTAATAGTTTCTCAGTATTCAAATAAAACATTGCATCTTGTTAACCATCTAATTCCAGTCCCTAAGTCTACTACAAATTATACTGGTGGCCTCATTGACGTAATATGGTCCAGTACCATAATTATTACACGTAATCTTATCGGTTCCCGGTTCAGGCACGTTTTCTTATAATGTTAGTTTAGGTAATATTTATTTAGAGTGGAGTTTGAGATTAAAATGGAGGTGGCCATGAATCGTGTTATGACTTAAGTCGGTTATACACAAGTAAACATTATTATACTTTATTTAATTAATGTTAGTCTGGAGCTTAAAAATAAAAATTTTGATCTGACTCGGAGGTAAGTAAGTAGCTTAAGCACTTGTGTTACGGATATAGAATCAACAGTGGTATTACAAATATATACTTAAATATTGAATATAAACACCTACACAATTCATCATATCACAGAGTAATAATACTACGTACAAATCATACGAATGTTTGTCCTGGGCGGGGATTGAACCTTTATTTATATCATTAAGTATGAATATCCCACCATTTACTAATGAAATAAACGGTTGAAATAAATGTTAATAGATTGACATTATAAGGCAGATATTTTAATGACGAGTATGTGAACAAAAACTCTAATTTAAAATTTATTCAGCCTGATATTGATTAATCAAACCGACTTTAAAGGAAGGGTTTCTTATATTTATGGTGTCATGAACATATATGTTTAAGCAGGTTGTTTGGACAATTGTGCGTCCAATAAATGTAATTTCTTTCTTTCTTTCTTTCTTTTTTTTTCTTTCTTTCTTTCTTTCTTTCTTTCTTTCTTTCTTTCTTTCTTTCTTTCTAACTACCCAAAACCCGATATGCCATTAGTCGTCTTTTACGACATGCTAGACAAGAACCACAGTTGGCACATTCTTTTAAAGTCTCAGACCAACATGGGACAATGGGCTGGGTTAGATGGAAAATTGTGAAAGAGTAGTGGCAAGTTGCTAGCTCATCGCCTACACAATCACATACTTAAAACCCTACGACATGCTAGGCAAAAACAAAAAATCCAAATCTTCTCTCTTTACCTAATATTTCGTTAGATTGAACTCTGCAAATAAACCATACACAGAACCCATAAGGTCAAATTCACACGCATCTTACCATATCCAATCAGATTTAGTTCAGATGCTTCTTTAAGGTTCAATTTTGTGCGGTCATACTAAATACATTAGGCCTCTTAGAGGCAGTTAAAACCATTATCAGTTCACTGAATAAGTACGTATGTGAATTGGTGATAATTCGGTAAGTAGCTACTATAGTTTACATACCTACTAATAGTGATAGGGATGTGTTTATATCTACACTATCAACACTATTATTATAATAAATAAATAAATAAAAATAAATTATTCAGACTGACACACCAATTCCCTAGTTCCAAACTAAGCTTATAAGCTTGTGCTATGGATACTAGGTGAATACTTAAATAAGTTTTATAAACATCCATGAATCGAGCACAATTGTCCATGTTCATTACATGAAACATTTGCCCCTAGCGGGATTCGAACCTGCCACCCATGGTTTCGTGGCCAGGGTCTCTGACCACTTGACCAACGGGCCTGTCAATTATAAAGAGGAAATATTTGTATGTAACGAATAAACTCAAAAAGTACTGGACTGATTTCAAAACTTCTTTTACCATTAGAATGCTACATTATCCTTGATTAACATAGGCCTATAGAATATAACAGATCTACCCGACTGGGAAGACGACTTGATGCATCAGGTCGTGACCACCCTTGGCGCGGGTGCCCAATAGCGAGCTGACACTGAGGCCTAGCGAAATATTCCTTGGTACTCGCGAAGCCTCAGTCGGCGTGGAGGATGCATCCCGGAGTTTTAGTGGGTATACCCCAGCCGTAACCATCTTTGCCAGAGAGGGGGTCTTCTGATGCAGAGGTCCCACATAACCATCTCGTCCCTCTCAGGTGAAGTGGTATGCGTAATGCATTTCTCCGGGTAAAAAAAAAGGCCTATAGAATATATTAAAAAAAGTTACATTAGGTTAGAAAATAACTGTTCACCCGTGAGACGCCGGGGCGGGCTGATAGTTTTATATAAATTTGGTTCCAGTGGTCGGTTTGCGATATGACATCATATGTCCTAAGTGATCCTGGTTTAAGAAAGTCTGTTTTGAAAAATTGACTGTCTACTTTCGCAACCCTTCGGTAAACCAGACAAATTGGACTATGGTTTTCCGTTTAAAGTTATTTAAATGCTTACGTTCGTTGCCAAGTTAATACTATAATATTTTGGAACGTTTAAACCTAACTATTGTTCATTGATAGATATTAGAATATCCGAATTAAATGTTTAACCTTCCATCTCGTTTGATGATGATATGTGAGAAATATTTGAGCGAAAATTATATTTTTTTGCAACAAACATTAATCGAACGTATCTTTTATTTTTTAACCCGGGGTATGCATTAGGCACCTTCATTCCTCACAGGGGAGGACGGCGTGGTGTGTAGGTAAATGTAACTGAAAAATATAAGAAAATATTTTTTTTTTGTAAATACCGTATACTTAATAATAAGTGTAATGGACCCTCGAGTAAAAGTTTAGGTTGAAAGTACGTTTTCTCTTTAGGAAAATTCAACCCAAAGGAATTGAAGTTCTTGTGAAACTTTTTTTGTGGAACGGAAAGTAGGGCTGGGAAATTTAGTACAAATATTACTTATTAAAGTTTCGAAACACGTGTTTCTCTTTCTGGAAAATCTTTTTCTGTGGAGGTGACATTTGAAGGGCATCCAAAACATACGTTTTAGGCAAAAGCCAAGTGAAAATATCACGCAATCGACATTGAACAGTGTAAATATTAATAATAATAAATATAAGACTACATCACATACATTGATCTGACTCCGGGGTAAGTAGCTTAAGCACTTGTGTTACGGATATCAGATACGACAGTGATATTACAAATATATACTTAAATATCGTATATTAACACCTAGACATAGAACAAATATAAGTATTCATCACACGAATGTTTGGGTGGGGATCGAACCTACAACGCTTGACGCATGGGGCAGGGTCACTACCGAATGCCCCAACGAGCCAGTCAAGTCATTATTTAGAATTTCAAGCTCGAAGCTTTTTATATATATACGTATTTTCACGCCTGAAATCCCCGAAGTAGGTAGGCATAGTACGATAAGCTCCTTAAACCATATTTAGTTAAGAATATTTCGAAGCTTCAGCGCCTAATTAACTAGTAACTATTGTAAATAAATCCGAAAGTTAATACATTGAAAAAGCTAATAGGCATTGAATTATAAAAAAAAAGCTTTTGCATAATATTCAAGAAAACCTATGTAATAATGGATAAAGGATACTATTCATCTACTTAGTTAGACAAATATTGTTCTATGTAGGTATCAAATCTCAGTTAATTTCCTTCAGAGATTTGCGTAAAACACAAAAAAAATATGTATTATGTATTATTTATTTACATGCATCTTCCTAAAAACTTTACACTTGTAACCTAATTAATCAATATATATAAAAATCAATGCCACTTTTCGTTGTAATTTTATAACTCAAGAACGGGCTCACCTATCCAAACCAAATGTTTAGGCTTTGTTCGGACTATTTAGTAGATGGTTTATGTGAAGTTTGCACAAAATCTGTAGAGCGGTTCTTCATTTATCACATTTTTTATATTTTACTTTATACGTAGCGAAGCACGTACCGGGCCGCTAGTACTATATATATATAAGACCATATATATTATATCTTAGCGCAAATGACCTCATTACCCGTGACCTGATCAGCAAACACGACCACACCATCTCGTTCCCACAACAGACGGAGTTATCAATATTTGCTATAGATAATTCCAACTAGGCTCTGCTAATATATGCCTTAGATTGTGGTCACCACTGATAAAGTATGGTTAATTATTTTTAAAATGGGTCATTTTTAATTGAATAACATTTATATGAGAGATAAGCTTGTGTTAACTAGATTTATTTATTAAATCGTGGAAAAAAATACTGGAGCTTATTTCTTTACTAGCTGTGCCAGCGGTGTCACCCGCGTTTATGGTTAATATTATAAAGACTATTTCCGTCACACATAATTTCTATGTAAGTTTAACCATTAAGGCTGCACACGCGACGGAAGCTTAAAAAATGGAGTAACTTCTCCCGTTTTCCCAACATTTCCCTTCACTACTCTGCTCCTATTGATTGTAACGTGTTGAAAAGTATACTATAACCTGCCCAGGAGTATGAAGAATAATTGTACCAAGTTTCGTTAAAATCCGTCGAGTAGTTTTTGTTTCTATAAGGAACATACAGACAGACATACAGACAGACAGACAAAAAATTTACTGATTGCATTTTTGGCATCAGTATCGATCACTAATCACCCCCTGATAGTTATTTTGAAAATATATTTCATGTACAGAATTGAACTCTCTACAGATTTATTATAAGTATAGATTATCTTGGCGTTTGTTGACTGTCGTCCGAGTTGATAAATTACTTAAAATGTTAACCTCACCTGAAGTTACCAGTCTCCCTGAATCTGGAAGAGTATAAGTAATAAATAAATAAATATCAGACTACATCACATACATTGATCTGACTCCGAGGTAAGTAGCTTAAGCACTGGTGTTACGGATATCAGAAACAACAGTGGTATTACAAATATATACTTAAATATTGGATATAAGTGGACTCTATACTCTCCCAGATTCCTAGGCTCTAGCTATTCTAGAAGTTAAACATAACGCTAGGTTTCTATTGCGGTATACCGCAATAGAATGAGATGCGACTTTTCTGAAATACCTATAGCAGTTAGTCTGCAGATCCTCGGTATGGGCCATAAAAAATACGTTATTAGTAGCTATTCTCCTTTACCAGCATGTCGTAAATATCGACTTTTGTGTATTGAGTATTTGATTTGTGATTGTATAGTGGTTGTACATTGACAATATTTGACCTAACCTAATTCCTCTTCAATGAAATAAATAAATATCAGACTACATCAGATACATTGATCTGACTCCGAGGTCATTAGTGGTATTACAAAAAAAACCATGAACTTCCTGACTCCAGGCTGTTATTGACCATATCAATATTAAAATACTCAACCAAAAAAAGGGATGTTGACTGGCTAGTCAATTGAGATAGTTTTTTAGAGCTGTCAAAACGAAATCACTTCATAGATTTTGTATGGGCTTGTCAACGTGTGACGTCATTAGTTTGTATAGTCAACTGACTTAATATTAAGCAGTTTTTGTAAAATTAAAAATCTTAGACTCAATATGATACAAAATCAATAAAGCTTAACAGCATATTACGATACTTTCTTTTTCAGAATTGATATTCCAAAATTAAATATAAATGGTAGCAACATCATTGTTGGCTCAGCCCATGATTTGAATACTAACAGACCAACGAAGCAGAGTCAAAAACTCTGCCTTCTCCTTCGGGAATCAATATGCGTGATAGAATGTACAATAGTATAGATAACAACCTAACATTTGGAACCTTTAGAAGACTTGCGCATGACTTGCATTAGTCACGAATCCAAAACCACAACACCTCGCAAACTTCGCATGGCGTTGTTTTCTTCCGCCATTGATATTAGTCACGTTGTTGATACATCGCTGGCGTGGTAACAATGAGCTGTCATAGTAATACGAGCCGTTTCGTTACATGACCTACAAACAATTATCGGTGGTGGCGATTCTGTGTATGAATCTGCTCTATTTCGAAATAGAAACTTTATATTCGAACTTGTTGTGCCCGCGGTTTCAAGCTCGGTTATGGTTAATGTTATATAGCCTATAGCCTTCCTCAATTAATTAACTATACAACACATAAAGAATTTTTCAATTCGAACCAGTAGTTTCTCATATAAGCGCGTTCAAGTAAACAAACCCACTGTTTAGCTTTATTATTAGTCTATGTTTATTGAAAAAAAGATATATATATCGCATTTTCTTGAATGATTATGACAAGTGGCAAGCTTGTCACCTACATAATCATTCTATCACAATTTTCCCAAAGTAATGACTTACTGATCACCCATATTCGTAATTACTTACTGATCACAATTTTATCCAATCCATCTAACCAACTAAATGTTGACTAAATGTGGCTAAAAGATCTTGTTGGATTCACTTCCGGAGATAGCAAGCCTAATGATATGATATATTCTAGAATGAAGAACTGTTTACGCGGTAGGAGTGTAAAAAATAAAAGAAGAATTAATATTATTAGCAATTTTACAATTCATTTAATGATTTGAAAAGGTATATTTTAATTAAAATTGGACATCTTCTAAGCAATCTTATACTAAAATTAATATAAAGCTGAAGAGTTTTTTTGCTTGCACTAATCCCAGTCCGAATTGAAAAAATATTTTGCATTGTATAGTTAATTTTCTGCGGGTTCGAATCCCGCTAGGGGCAAATGTTTGGTTTGATGAACATGGACATTTGTACTCGAGTCATGGTTGTTTACAAACGTATTTAAGTATGTCTATCTGTTCACCTAGTATCCATAGCACAAGCATAAGCTTAGTTTGGAGCTAGGGAATTGGTGTGTCAGTCTGAAGAATTTATTATTTGTATATATTAATAAATTATTTTGAGGTGTGGTATTCGGGCAAACAATCAGTCAAACATTGACTAATATTATTATATGGTCATCTCAGTAACTATTTATAGAACAACTGTATTATATGGTATTATTATTAATATTATATTGTATACGCTTACATTAATCTATACATACATACATGAACATCACACCCATAATTCCCGAAGGAGTAGGCAAGCCAAATTCAGCCAAAAATTTTATTATTGAGCTGGGAAATTGTGATAAAGTAGTTACAAATGGCCAGCTCGTCGCCTACACAATCACATACCCAAAACCCAATATACCATTAGTCGCCTTTTACGACATGCTAGGCAAGGAACACAGCTGGCGCATTCTTTTTTAAAGTTCCAGACCAACATGGGACAAGGTGAACGTTTATAATAATACAATCAACCATTACAGAATCAGCGCCCGTGATTCTGTAATAGGGAGGTCAAATTATAACTGTGTCAAAGTACACTGAGTACGTACTGCGTACAATTATCATTATAATTGTTTAATAAAGTAAATGAATTGTAATTTACTTATCGCAGTGTCAATTAAATTATTGATTTTTAAGGAAATATTTTGCTTTATTAATTAAACGGAATGACAGTCACGTCATAGCTAATAAACAGCCGTGAGCATTCACTACAATCTACAATATAAAAATGAATTTCTGTTAATTTGTCTTGCTAAATCTCAAGACCGACTACATAAGCCGATTTTGCTGATTTTAGTTTTTAAATGTTCGTAATCTTCCATTGCAGGTTTGTACGGTAAGAAAATATGGAAACATTGCGAGGAAAATAATAAAGAAAATTCGATAACTAACTAAACTTCACGCCACTTCCCTAGCGGGGTAGGCAGAGAGAACCAAACGCCATATGGCACGATCCTTACACACCTCACTCGCCTCTTCAACATTCATAATCCTTCGATAACTAGGCTTTACGAAGTGCGCTGGGTCCCCAAGTCATGTAGTATATAAAATATATTTATTTCATGTTGTTCTGAGCCTCAAAATTATGTATGGTATCTCTGTTTATCTTTCCCAACTAACTTACTAAATTTCACGCCACTTCCCTAGCGGGGTACGCAGAGAGAACCGAACGCCACATGGCACGATCCTTACACACCTCACTCGCCTCTTCAACATTCATGATCCTTTTCATACAAGCTCTACAGTTTTTATGACTCCTACATGACCTTCTGTTAATACACTACTAATCTGGTCGTGGTTGGTAAGCCTGGGCCTTCCGCGACTCCTACATCCTTCCACTTCGCATTGTATATCTGTTTAGTAAATCTTTCTTTATCCATTCTTTCCACATGTCCGAACCACCGGAGCATGCCTCCTCTTACCTTGACTCCGACGCTGTCCTTCAGACCGACAATGATCTTTTGATTGATTTCTTATATGATCTTTCCTAGATTGTCATAAATTAGCTGACGAGCTACTAAATGTGCAATCCATTATTAAGAATACAAAAAAATATTGCTTACGTATTTTTTCTTTTCTTGAGCAAACTAAAAATTATGAAAATATACAGCGCGTTAAAGTACCGCGTGAAGTCACTAGGTGCGTAAAATATTACCGTCCAAGTGATGTCAAGCGCCTCATTTGAGATTTCTTAGGCGCTGTACCTACATTTGTAATTTTTCGAGTATTTGATAAAGCAAAAAATACCATGATTCAAAAATTGTCTGGTTCCCCTTATTATGGTTACTATAGTCTAAATCCTAGATCATGGTCTAAGCGGACCCCATATAAACACGGGACATAACGCTAGGAAGATGAGATAAAGCAAAAAATACGTATTTAATATTTTTTGAGCAAAATACCTTATTTTCCATTGCACCAAGTCAATTTTATTTTTGGCTTAATATGGTTCAAGGGCCTTGGTCTCTGCCTACGTCTTCGGGATTGCGGGCATGATGGTTCATATATTGCGTGTATATTCGCTATAGCATTCAATATAATTACTTCTTTCGTCATCTTATTGAAATCATCTTCATGGAAATAGACTCCTGACATAATGTTCTGATCAAAAGTGATCTAATCTAAATGTTCCGGAGTTCGATCTGTTATATAAAATCATTGATTCTTAGAAGAGGGCATTACATACATACATACATAACATGACGCCCATAATTCCCGAAGCGGTAGGCAGAGTCAAAGGGGCAGCATGCCCGTTCAACCACATTCAGCAAAAAATAAAGCCGGGCTGGGTGAGATGGAAAATTGTGAAAAAGCAGTGACAAGCAGCTAACCTGTCGCCTACACAATCACACACCCAAAACCCGATATACCATTAGTCGCCTTTTACGATATGCTAGGCAAGAACATATTCTTTTTAAGTCCTAGACTAACATGGGACAGTGGGCTGGGTTGGATGAAAAGCTGTGAAAAAGGAGTGACAGGACTAAATGAATAATAGAAAGAAGAGGGAATTATACCTAATATATTGTATAAGTTATATATTATTATATTTTATATAACAGATTGAACTCCGGAACATTCAGATTAGATCATTGAATGACGGCCGCTCTTCCTGCATTTGCAATTCAGTGTTGTTTGTGTGTACAATCTATACTAATATATAAATAATTAATTTTTTTTTTTAATTTGAATTAAAATAAATAAATAAATAAATAAAACTGAAGAGTATGTTTGTTTGCTTGAACGCGCTAATTTGAGGAACTACTGGTCCGGATTGAAAAATTATGTTTTTGTTGTATAGTTTATTTATCAAGGAAGGCCATACATAGGCTATATAAAATTTACTACTAACGTGGGTAAAACCGCGGGAACTGCTAGTCGTATTATAAATGCGAAAGTCTTTTTTGTGGGTGACCTCTTCTTGTTCAAACTACAAAAATTAATATCATGAAATTTGTGATATAGTCTCACAGGACTCATCATTATGTCCCGTGCTTAGACGAAGTCCGCTTAGACCATGATTCAGGATTTAGCGAGTCTAGTAATTACATTGAAGCGACTGCCGATCTGACCTTCGAACCCTAAGATAGGGGAACCAGACAATTCACAGAACCAGATAATCTCACAGGACTTCTTTTACAATACGATAGCTTCTGCAAAAGTCCCCTATTTGGGCCAATGTAGCCAATCACATAATTATAAAAGCTACTATTTTATAATATACAAACTCGCAAAAAGACTCTGTCACATACATAAATAAAAAAAAAACAAAGTTGACCACTCCCAAATAGCAAAGTATCTAATTTATTATTCAAGCTTAACCAACCTCAGCTCCGACACGTACTTAACCCTTAATTGGACTAAATCCGGACCATATTCAAATCGGATTCTCGACTACATTTCGACAATAAATTCTAGATTTTCTCCACGTTTGAACCTATAAATTGTCTCAGCCATCTGTCTTGCACCTTTGGTCTAGACTAGACTTCGGAGGGTCATCCAGTTTCATTAGTGCAGGACATTGGTTAAGATCTATATCTAGATTTTAGATCTAAATGTGCAGTCAGATGTCCAGTCTGGAATTATCTGTTATGTAGTGTGTCTAGAAAGAGTTTAGTCGTTTAGATTAACATTTGATTACTTGGTTTACCCAGACCACTGTCCCATGTTGGTCTGCGACTTAAAAAGAATATGCCAACTGTGGTTCTTGCCTAGCATGTCGTAAAAGGTGACTAATGATATATCGCGTTTTAGGTGTGTGATTGTGTAGGCGACAGGTTAGCCGCTTGTCACTGCTATTTCACAATTTTCCATCTGACCCAGCCCGGCTTTATTTTTGGCTGAATGTGGTTGAAGGGGCTTGCTGCCACTTCGACTCTGCCTACCCCTTCGGGGATCATGGGCGTGATGTTATGTATGTATGTGTATACTTGGTTTTATTTCAATTGTTTCTGTATCGTTTGTTTTATAATTTAATGTGAGTATACGTACATTGTGTTTATACTTGTCATCTTCTTATCATTATGTCCCGTGTTTAGACGGGGTCCGCTTAGACGATGATCCAGGATTTAGCGAGTCTGGTAATTACTTTGAAGCAATCTGACCTTTGTAACCCTAAGATAGGGAACCAGAAAATTTTTGGATCATGGTTACAAATCTAAAGTTGTTGGAATTTGCAGGTTTCATCGATGTTTTCCCTCACCGTCGAACTAGTGGCATAAATATGTACATAGATTTGAAAAATCCAGAGGTACGTGCCCAAGTTTGAACCCGCACTCCCCAGTAAAGAGGCGCGTGTCCTTACCATTGAGCTACCACCGCTCCCTGTGTTTATACTTACATTTTACTATATTTGTTTCTGTGTAGGCAATAAATGTAGGTACCTTTCATATTGATAGTTTGTATAACAATTTATAGTAAATATATATCTTTTATTAATGTAAAATGACCATTCATTTTTAAAAGCAAGCAGTCTGCATAAAAATAACCTATACTAATACTATGAAGCTAAAGAGTTTGTTTGTTTGCTAAACTCGCTAATCTCAGGAATCTACTAGTCCGATTTGAAAAATGATTTTAGTGTTAGATAGCCCATTTACCGGGGAAGACTATAGACTATATAAGACAAATGCGAGTGAAACCGCGGGCACAGCTAGCTGACTAAAAGGATAAGCTTAGTAAAAAAACTGCTCTTTGGACTTTGCCTACCCACTCGGGAATTGCATTGGCATGTATATGTCGCAGTCATCTGGTTGAATCTGCTATTTGATTGAATGACTAGCGCGTTCATTAAATGACGACATTTAATTGAATGACTAGGCCGAACGTTGATTGAACAAGCGTCTCTCAACGTCCAACTAGTTAGCTGATTGTAACATAGCCCTTTGAACAGAGCGGACCAACAGAAGCAGATGACTGCGACATATATATTGCGCCTTCCCTGAAAATCAAATTGCTACCAGAAACGAGATGCTACCAGACAAGCAGGTTAGGTAAGGTTAGAACTGTGATCCTAACAACACGCTTTCATTAAATGAATTCAATTCAATTAAATGTCGACATTCAATGAACGCGCTAGTCATTCAATCAAATAGCAGATTCATCCAGGTGACTTCGATATGACGTTCAGTCAAGAAGTTGAATGTTTTATTAAACAATTTGACGAGTTGTCCTTTAGTCATTTAATTAAACGCCGTCATTCAATGAACGCGCTAGTGATCCAATCAAATAGCTGATTAAACCAGATGACTGCGACATATATATGATAATAAAAATATATATTAAATAAAAACTAATCTGTTATATTGCACAATAATATTATGTTAAAGTTAAACGCACTACACACAATAATAGCAACAGCATTCAACTGTACAATACCGATAGTTACATTTTAAAATACTAAACTCTTTGTATTAAGCGCGCTTATCGAAAATAACAAAATAAGACATTATAACTTTAAAAACATCGATAAATTGCGAGTTGTATTACATAGTGTTTAGATTGCCGCGTGTTTAAAACAATGGCTCTCAGTGTTAATGAAAGAGCTTCTTGTGGATAAGTGATAACAACAGTAGTTTAAACATGTGGGGGAAATATAATCATCGTTGTTGCGGAGTAGGTTAAAGCTAATTATGGATGGACATTCTCAGCCGGAGGATTTCCATCAGCGAACCAATGTCAAAGAAGCCAATCCCAGCCAGTCCCATGTTGGTCTGGGACTTAAAAAGAATGTGCTAACTGTGGTTCTTGTCTAGCATGTCGTAAAAGGCGATTAATGGTTTATCGGGTGTTGGGTGTGTGTTTGTGTAGGCGACGAGCTAGCCACTTGTCACAAATTTATCATGATTTTCCATCTAACCCGGCCGGTTGAATCTGCCTACCCTTTTTTTGTTATTTTAAAGTTATAGGGCATCAATTGTTTTTGAATGGCTCGATGGCGCATTCGGAAGTGATCCTGCCCCATGCGCCAAGAGTTGTGGGTTCGGTCCCTACCCAGGACAAACATTCGTATGATGAATACATGTGTTTGTTCTGTGTCTGAGTGTTAATATCTGCTATTTAAGTACATATTTGTAATACCACTGTTGTTTCTGATATCCGTAACGCAAGTGCTTAAGCTACTTACCTCGGAGTCAGATCAATGTATAGGTGTAGTCTGATATTTATTTATTAATTATTTATTTATAAAATAAAGGTATTAAGATTAACGTTGTTTATATGTATGTACTTTATACAGGTGATGGGTAAGGAGATTTTATAATCTCAGAAACCAATCACTTTCGACCCCCAGTTAATAAAGGTCGATTTGTTGCTTGGCTGAAAATTGGCTTTGCCAATCATCCTGTATGATTCGTAGTTTTAGGCAATGTCACAAAATTATTTATACATAGATAACGCTAGTCAAATGCAATGCTATGACTACCACACTTATGTCATGATGATCAAACTCTGAGCAAGGCAAATAAGACAAGCATAACATTTCCTTGTAACAATTACATGGAATTTTCATAGAAACGTGATCATAAAACAAACAATATAAAATGTCTGTTAAAACTGTATATAAATTACAACTTTTTTACATTTATCCATAACCCATAGGTTCCCAACCTTTTTTGGATTACCTCTTTATAAAAAAAAAAAAATACAACGCCCCATTTTACATAATATACCAATTTCATTTCTTTGTGTATTATTATCTTTTATAAATACAAATTACATTACTTATCTCTCTGCAATCAGTCAACTCGTGGTCATAGCTGAGGGATAAACATCTTAGTCGGCTAGATACAATGTTTTTTTTAAAAATAGAGACAAGTTATTTATAAAGTTTTAATTTTTTATTAGTAGTATTTTTAATAGTACCGTCCTCTTAACTGTTTTTTCCATGTACTTTTTGGGCCCGCTACAGCTCCCTCGGAAATCTCCTGTGCCCACGAGGGCTCGGTATTGACCCCGTTGGGAACCTATGATCCTAACTCTAATTTCAAAGTTATTTTTGGCTTAAAGTGGTCTTTACACTCGGCCTACCCTTCAGGGATTTTGGGTGTATTGGAATGTATTAACTAGAAAGAATACAGGCTACTTATTAAAAAAAAGTCATTATTATCTTACTAGCGTTATGTCCCGTGCTAAGACGGGGTCCGCTTAGACCATGATCCCGGATTTAGCGAGTCTGGTAATTACATTCAAGCGACTGCCGACCTGACCTTCGTAACCCTAAGATAGGCGCGTGTCCTTACCATTGACTTATTCTAAACAAATTGATCTCAGCATAGAATGTGAGGGACTAGCCCGTGAAATTACGCCAGAAACTTACCTATCTAGATAAATCGATAAATTTTCGACCCGCGATATCTCTATGATAGACTGAATTCCTCATGCGTAGCTGCGGTGCAAAGCTAGTTTAACATAAACATTTCATGACAAGGCTTTATTCTCAGAAATATCTGTTCAACATACAATCCATATTTTTATTTACACATATTTCCTCTAGTTCTGGGTACTTCGAACAAAGCCACAGTGAGAAACTAGTCTTATATAAACATTACCGTACCGTATGTAAACATTGTGTACGAATGTGATGATGTCATTAATGTCGCTGAAATTTCGTTAAACTGTCATTACATGGAGTTACATTTTATAATCATAGCAATTGTAGAAGGACACTCTTTTGGCAAATTTTACTGCCTCGTTGGTCTAGTAGTAGCATGCGCCGCCTAAGGACCAAGAGTTCCCGAGTTCAAATCCCGAGTCGGGCTAAGAATTTGTGGCTTGGTATTTCAATATTGAAGTTACTCAGCAGCAGCTCGGAGTCACGGAACACGTTAAGTCGTTGTCCTGGGCCCGACCTCTCTCCAGTCATGTCGAGTTGCCGTCTCACCGGACAATTTTTTTTTATTTGATTTAAATCAGCACCCCTAAATTTTGACACTCGCATTGAGCTAGCATATCATGAAAAGTAAATTAGATATGTGTACAATAATAATAATATTCTCCTCAGCGGTTTCGGCTAATCTCAACTAGGATTAGTCGACTATGCAGGAGATATTACGAATATTGTACACAAGTGTGTGCGCAAACGCAGTTGCAATCTCTGTTCCTTCACTCTCATAGTCCGGTGAGACGACAGTCCTGAGCCCGACAAGATCGGAGAGAGGTCAGGCGCAGGACAAACGGCTTAATATGCTTTCTGAGTCACCGTCAGTTTAAACCGCCAACTACCCGAATCCGGGCTATTATTATTAAGTAATGTCAATGTCCAAATACCCAGTTACGAATTTTTGGCCCGACACGGGATTTGAACACCGGACCACTTAATTCTTAGCCGGCGCATGCTACCACTAGATCAACGAGGCAGTGTGCAATATCAAACATTTAAAGTACGCCCGTTTAAATCGTTTCACGGTATATCTTGATGCATTTTTAACCTGCATAGCTTTTACTGATTGTTGACATTTAGACCGCTTTCCAAATAGCCACTTACGAATGAATCAAGTGAAATGTCAGATACATTAACTGAGACAGGTTAATGTCCCATGTTGGTCTGGGACTTAAAAAATAATGAGCCAACTGTGGTTCGCCTAGCATGTCGTAGAAGACGACTAATGCTGTATCGGGTTTTGGGTATGTGATTGTGTGGCCGACAGGCTAGCCACTTGTCACCACTTTTTACAATTTTCCATCAAACCTAGCCCAGTTTTGTTTCTGGCTGAATGTGCCTGCCGCCTCTTTGACCCTGCCTACCCCTTCGGGGATTATGGGCGTGATGTTATGTTATGTTAAGTTAATGTATTTTGTAAATTGTCGAATAAAAGTGGACCCAGTACAATTCGGATTAGAGCATTAAGGGTTGGTTCCTCTGTTCCACCTGTGAATATTCCAAAGATCTACCTATTGTCTTTGTTAAAATCACCATAAATGCGTTTGCCAATACCTTTTATCATCATTTTGCATCTAATTTAGCTTAATTTACTTGTCTAACTAACTAATTAAGACTTCACACCATTTTCTTAGCGGGGTAGGCAGAGAAAATCGAACTACATATGGAACGGTCCTTGTACACCTCACTCCCTCCTTAATTTACTTCATTTGTTTTTTTTACAAAATGATGTTTAAGGACCTTATTGGTCCTTGGGCTCTATCCCCCTTTAGGGATTCCATGTATGTATGTATTTTCTAAGAGATAATAATCCTAATATTAAAAGACAAATAACCATTTTTATCGATACTGAAGAGTTTGTTTGTTTGCTTGAACGCGCTAATCTCAGGAACTACTAGACCGATTTGAAAAATTGTTTCACTGTTAGATAGCCTATTCATCGACAAAGGCTATTAGACTATGTAACATTAACTATCCCTGGTCCCGTGTTGGCCTGCGACTTTAAAATAATGTGCCAACTGTGTTTCTTGCCTAGAACGTCGTAAAAGGCGACTAATGGTATATAGGGTTTTGGGTATGTGATTGTGTAGGCGACAAGCTAGCCACTTGTCACTACTTTTTCACAATTTTCCATCTAACACAGCCCAGTTTTATTTTTGGCTGAATGTGGTTAAAGGGGACTGCTGTCCCTTTGACTCTGCCTACACCTTCAGGGATTTCGGGCGTGATGTTATGTTATGTTAACGTAAACTATCAACGCAAGTAAAACCGCGGACACAGCAAGGTATTAATAAAATATAAATGGTAATACGTCCCAGTTTGTCCAGCACTACATATTAATTAACTGTAAACAAAAATGTTAATCGTCGTTAATACACTTCTACAGAATTCCCAGGCGAGTCATCAGGCCGGTTCCCCGAAACTCCGCCTCGGAATATCTCCTCTATACATCTCCCAAACTATTGTTATAGTGTACTATGACATGTTATTTGCATTGGAAATATTCGAGATAGAGTTTCGAGTAAGTGTTATCTGAAAATTCTTAGCATTCTTCGTGGGAGGGGGAGGTTTGATCAAGATTTGTGAACATTATCAGGGTGATGTGACTACAGTTATCTAAGACTTTTAATACAATTGCGTTTTATAAAAAAAGAGAGAGCGGTAGTAGCTCAATGTTAATGACACGTGCCACTTAACCGAGGAGTGCGAGTTTATACCCGGGCACGTACCTCTGAATTTTTTTAATCTATGTACGTATTTATACCACTAGCTCGACAGTGAAGGAAAACATCATGATGAAACCTGCAAATTCAAACAACTTTGGATTTTGGATTTGTGACCATGGTCCAAAAATTGTCTGGTTCCCCTATCTTAGGGTTACGAAGGTCAGATCGGCAGTCGCTTCAATGTTATTACCAGACTCGCTAAACCCTGGATCATGGTCTAAGCGGACCGTCTAAGCACGGGACATAACGCTAGGAAGATGATGATTGGAATCACCTATTCAGCCATATTAAGTAGCATGCAAATGTCATTACACAACAAATCAGAAACAGATGCATGAAATATGTCCAATTAATAATAATAGCAATGTCAACTTCTCCGAGTCATAAAAAATATATCACATGAAAACAATGTCAGTTATGTAGGATTTAAAATTTATATGTCAAATATAAATTTGAACACTATAGCTCCCGAGAGATGCTTGAAAGAGTTTCTTTGACAAATTAGATTACATGCGAGCGGATCTGCAGGATACAAAAATTAACACTTAAAATTATGCGCTGGGATATGAAATGTACCAACTGTATTTGTTAAGTCAAAAATTGCAACAAATTGGCTATTAAACATAACTTTTGCTTTTGCATAATGCCGGCAACAAGTCTTTGCTATTCACTACTTTTTGGTGGTTGGGGCAGCTTGCTAGTTCTTGCGCCCTGTAGGGGGGGCATCGAATACTCCTGAGGTATGCCTGCCTGCCGTAGGAAGTGGTTAAAAGAGTCTTTGGGGTCGTGAAAGCTAGCGGGGGAGCCTTATAGCACTCAATCGTCCCCAGTGAAGGCGACAGCTCGCGTGTATCACCCGGTCCGTTAGGATAGGGTACACAGCTGTCTGTGTTGTCGCACACACCATAGGTGTCCGGGTAGAGAATTCCACTCTCCCAAGATGGGTCGCAAGGCGGTAGCTGAGTAGACTTTTCGCGAGAATCCCGAGAGTAGGGATCCCGATAGTTTTGCGTTCAGCGCCCGAAGAATGGCAGCCGTGAGGTTTAGTCGGTAGGAGAACTGGTGTTGCCAGCCGAGTTCCGAGTCTGACACACCCTTGTAGACTCTTACTCAGGTCTACCTGGATGGTGCGTAAGTGCATTCCTCACGCACAAAAAAAAAAGCATACTTCTTCTTAGATTCTGTCTACGCTTTCGCAGATTGATGACGTGATAGTACCTATGTTTGAATAAAGAAAAAAAAAAATATATTCAGTCGAATTGAGAACCTCCTCTTTTTTTTGAAGTCGGTTAAAAACATATCCACCGTTCGTTCATGTACAGTCAGCCTAAAATCAGCACGCTCTCAGCCCATGTTCCGAACCGATGATTCAAATTAAGATTTTGCTGAGTTACATCACGTAGCATATTTTCCAAGAAATTAGATCCGTGGAAAAAATTTGAGGGTAACTGTAGTTTCTTTGCTACGAATCACTTTTTTAGCACGCCCCAATTTTATACCTTAACTCGTTGGGCTTAAGTTTGGAATTGGTGTGAAGGTTTTTGGGTAAGTTCGGTGGTAAAGTGGCGTTCATTTTTCACGTAAAGGTTTGGTAATCGTGTTCAGTGCGTGGCAATAACAGTAATGCAGTGGTAGTGGTGCGTGGTCGGCTTTCTTGTGGTGCGATGGTTTGTAGATCAGCAAACTTGTTAACTAGTTTGCATGACGCATCGCTTTGGGCGAACGTTGGAAGCTTGATAATAAATAGGTTTCAGTAGGATTGACGGTGTTATTATGTATGGAAGTGACCTTATTGCGCATGATATTACATTTGACTCTGCCTACCTCTTAGGGGATTATGGGCGTGATGTTACGTATGTATAGGATACAGTTTTTTTACAATCTCTTTTTTTGTCCCCATGTTGGTCTGGGAAATTCTGTGCCAACTGTGTTTCTTGCCTAGCATGTCGTAAAAGGCGACTAATGGTATATCGGGTTTCTGTGTGTGTGATTCTGTAGGCGACAGGTTATCTAAGCCAGCCTGGCTTTATTTTGGGCTGAATGTGGTTGAAGGGGCATGCTGCCCCTTTGACTCTGCCTACCCCTTCGGGGATTATGGGCGTGATCTTATGTTATGTTAGGGTCCAACTTATGCCTTCATCTTTGGTGATCTATCTATTGGTGCATGAATGTAGACACATATTACATAGCTTTAGAGAAACTTATTACCTGTCTGACAAACTGAAGGGGGTACAGCGTGCAAATTAAAATACAACGCAAGTTATATTTTAATTGGCAAATATCTTATAAAAGGATTGAAGATTAATTCTATTAAGGAGAACCGTCGTAATATTAACAACAGATCATCTTCCTAGCGTTATGTCCCGTGCTTAGACGGGGTCCGCTTAGACCATGATCCAAGATTAAGCGAGTCTGGTAATTAAATTGAAGCGACTGCCGATCTGTCCTTCGTAACCCTAAGATAGGGGAACCAGACAATTTTTGGATCATGGTTACAAATCCAAAGTTGTTTGTATTTGCAGGTTTCTTCACGATGTTTTCCCTCACCGTTGGTACGAGGTACGTGCCCGGGTTTGAACCCGCACTCCTCGGTTAAGAGGCGCGTGTTCTTACCATTGAGCTACCACCGTATAATATTAACAACAGATGCTCTTATAAAATACACAAGCCTGCCATAATCAATTCATTAGTCAAATTGATATCAAGAGAAGGAATATTAGTGAGAATATTATCAAAGGTGACGACGAACAAGTCCCATTTAAGAAAGTTAGCAGCAAGCAAGTTGAAATATAGGCCGGACCCGTAGACCAACATTTAAAGTTAAATCGGGTGTTATTCCCTAAAACAATAAAGTCCCTGTTTCACCCAAAGGCTAGGATAATATAGGGCAGGGTAACTAAAGGGACGAGAAGGACTGAAAATGTCCAATCCCGCGAGATCCCGGTATTTGCGAGCTCATAGTGACGTATGTACGTGTAGTTACATATATACATAACACGTGATGTTTGAGTTTGAAGATTTTATTAATCAAGCGTTATTGTTTAGGGACGTTTTGCGAAGCGGTAATGGGTTATTAATTGGGACTGTGTTGGGTGACATTAATTTTGGATTATGTGCGACAGGGCGGTAGATTAAAGGATATGCGCTCCAATGAAAAGTGGTTAAGTACCCTAATTAAGGACACAGGTTACATATATAACATCACACCCATAATCCCCGAAGGGGTAGGCAGAGTCAATGGGGCAGCAGGCCCCTTTAACCACATTCAGCCAGAAACAAAACTGGGCTGGGTTAGATGGAAAATTGTGAAAAAGTGGTGACAAATGGCTAGCCAGTCGCTCACACAATCACATACCCAAAACCCGATACACCATTAGTCGTCTTCTACGACATGCTAGGCAAGAACCACAGATAGCATATTATTTCTAAGTCCCAGACCAATATGGGACAATGGGCTGGGTTAGATGGAAAATGGTGAAAAAGTAGTGACAAGTGGCTAGCTCGTCGCCTACACAATCACTTACCCAAAACGCCATATACCATTAGTCGCCTTTTACGACGTGCTAGGCAAGAAACACAGTTGTCACATTCTTTTTAAGTCCCTAGTAGGTATACTTACGTCTTTATTACGCGGGATTTTATATTGAAAAGATTTTTATAAAGCAGCTGTGCCTGCAGTTTCACCCGCGTTTTTGGTTTATATTATATAGTACTACATAGGCCTTCCTCGATAAATAAGCTATCTAACACTGAAAGAATTAGAATCTGACTAGTAGTTCCTGAGATTAGCGCGTTCAAGCAAACAAACAAATAAACTCTTTAGCTTTATAATATTAAGTATAGATTTTCTCTTGGGCAAACGGTGAAACAAATTTAATAATAAGTAGTTAATTGATAATCAGGTTAAAAGTTTTCAGCGACGTCTTACTTTATGTAAAGTAAGTATATAATGTTTAGTAAGATCTCCTTCAGATTTTTGTGTGCTAACAAAAGTACTATTGCAAAATTAGTCTTCTCAATATATTTAATTATATATTTAATTGTAATTATAAATTTTTATTATCTTATTTCACACCAGGCCCACTTTGAAACATGGTTCAAAGTTAAATATGATTCTTATAACTTTGTTAATACTGTTGTTGAAAAAAGTAACTACCGAGTTTCTTGCCGGATTATTCTCAGTAGATGCAACATTCCGAACCGGTGGTAGAATCATATCTCTTTGAACTGTTTTTGACGATTTATAAGTGTTTCTTTGAAACCTATATAAATAAAGAATATTTTGACTTTGACTTTGACTTTGACTTATTTCAAAGGTTAATTAAAAGGCCAAAAACAGTTTCTATGAACTCTTAATGAAATTTAAATTTAAGTTTCCAATTAATTTTAAATGAAATTAACTTTTCTGGAATTGGACTGAAACGGGATATATTTTCGTTTCTGCACTACAGGGTTCGCGGTATCATACCAGGCATGGTAAGCGCTGATAAATGAAAGAATATAATAATAATAATACATGTTGGACCCATGTCCCTATGCAAGCCTTAAAGGCCTAGACTTGTCCCGTGATTTGCAGAGAAACATAATAATATAATATCCTCCTAACCGATTACGGTCACGGCGGCCAATCTCGACAAGGATTAGCCATCTGCGCAGGAGATAAATCATAGTGCACAAGTGTCTGCGCGCACACAAGTGCACTCTATTCCTTACCTCTCATAGTCCGCTGAGACGGCAATACGACATGACCGGTGAGAGGTCAGGCGCAGGACCAACACCTTAACGTGCTTTTAGAGGCACGGGGTTGATTAAACCGCCAACTTTCTAAATCAGGACGGTTACGAAGTAATTTCAATATTGAAATACCCAGCCACAATTTTTTGTGGCTTTGAACCTGAGACCTTGGTCCTTAGGCGGCACATGCTACCATTAGTCCGACGAGGCAGTCACAATAATATACCAGTTATGGGAAGTGGTACCTCAGTGGACCCGACCCGAAGGTAAAATGGATGCCATAAATAACCCCGTCGGAGGTTTTGCCGCAAGATATTTATTTACTAAGTTTTTCTTTCGGCTTTCCTTTGTAGTCCGAGATTAGGTGAGTAGGCTGTTCACCTTTTTGTTGTTTTAAAGGACTCCGCGGATTGTTTCATTTCATTTCCGAATGTTAATTAAGCTTTATTGTCATGAGAGACGGTAGTTAATAAATTTTTGCGAAATTTGTAATCTCTGAATAGGGATGTTTACACCATTTATTTGAAATTTTGAAATATCAATTCCGTAAAAAAGGTTTCGTAGTATGCTGTAAAACCTCATTCATTTTGAATTGGATTAAGAGTACACTTTTTATTTTTACAAAAACTGCTTAATATTTAGTCAGTGTGTCTAGTCAAGACACTAGTGACGTCATAATCCGATAATCCCGTACAAAATCAATGAAGTGATTGCATTTTGACAGCTTTTAAAAAATATCTTATTTGACTTGCCATTCAGCATCCCTATTGTGAAATTTTCTTAATTTTAATGATCGGTTCAGACTGTAACAAGGTCTTGGCGATGAGCTGGTAGATGCGACATCACTTACGAAGAGTTACAGTTCAAACCTGAGTCGAGTACGTATATCAGTTTTTTTATTATTTTTTTGATAAATTGTATGGAACTAACTAACTAACTAACTTAACTTCTCGCCACTTCCCTAGCGAGGTAGGCAGAGAGAACCGAACGCCATATGGCACGAGCCTTACACACCTCACTCGCCTCTTCAACATTCATAATCCTTTTCATACAAGCTCTATTGTTTTTATGACTCCTAACATCACCTTCTTTTAATACACGACCAATCTGGTCGTGGTAGGTGAGCCTGGGCCTTCCGCGGCTCCTACATCCTTCCACTTTCGCATTGTATATCTGTTTAGTCAATCTTTCATTGTATGGATGTATATATAATTAATTATATGGCGAAAGAACACATGGTGATTCTGGCAAACCTATATAAAAAACAATGGATATGTTACTATGTTTTTATTTTATTATTCTATTGGCATCTTCTATTAGATGATAGTTGGTTCAACGTAATGACCATTCTTTGTGAATCCAGAAGCATATTCTAAATAAAACCTAATTGGGATCGGGGTATAACGCTAGTAAGACAATGCACCGATATCCCGTATAAGAATCGTTTAATTCTACAAATACACCTTATCTTAGCTTAGTATATATTACGTGCAAAGTGGTTTATCTATTCTGTATTTAGAATGTTGTGATTTGTCGAAAATTCCCAGTTTGCTCAGATAAGTATATCCTGATTGTACTGTGGCTTTATTTAAATGAGGATTAAAAATACGCGACGAGGGACTGTTTGCAACGCCTACTCTGAAGTAGGCGTTTTGACAACCCAAATAATCAGTGTATTTTTAAATATTGTTTTTATATAAATTACTTAAAAGAAATAAAGATAAATTCCTAGAGACCTCATACATAATTAAATAAGTGCAATGGTTTTCAGAAACTATTTAAATAGCCTATTATAATTTAGATTATAATTTACAAAACGAACATAAAAATTATGGATTTTTTTGCTTTGATTTATGTTATTGGAAATGGATTAGGAAAAAAAATGTTACAGGGGTTAGGATATTTTTTTTTTTTTTATGATTTATGAAGTTGACTATATTTCTTCGATTTTATTATAAAATTGCACCAGACTGCCACGTGAGGATACCACATTTATTAATACTTTATATGATAAATGTGTTATATTGAAACATATATTCTACTGCTACAAACATATTCAAACACGGTGCAATTAAATTATACTTAAGAAGTACCTATGATAATGATTTTTATATTTGATTTTTTTTTTACCAGCTTGTAACCGTAGTTCGTTACTAGTTTATCAATCAAACTGAGAATCTCCTTCTTATTTGAAGTCGGTTTATAAGTCACACCTTTTTATACAGATATTTTGTGATATTTCTTTTCCACGTCTATTTTTACAGAGCCTATATAACATCTGACATTTTTATATAATTTATTAATACAGTTAATATATTCTGCAATTTCACTGGTCTACTCGCATGTTCGACTACTGCATGTCAAATTGAAATGGGTAAAGATGCGAAGTCTTGACACCACTCATCTCAAACTGTTCCTCGTCTTACTGCCATACCTATTGCTCCTCAAACAGCCCACGTAGTGATGTGCGGGACTCGAGTCCTCGAGTCCTCGAACATATCATACGTTCTCGAGTAGGACTCTGCTAGATAATGCAAGAGATGCTCTCTTCTGGCAAGTGAAGAAAGCTAAATGGAATAAATCTGAAAAATGTTTTTGAGTGCTATATTGAAAATGCATCCTATATGTACTTTTTATCTGTAAATAAAAAAAATATAATGGAAGAGCATTATATTTATAAAATTTCCAAATAAGAATTTGGGTTAAAAATTAATAAAATATCTTTGTTGGCTTACAAATTCCCTTGTAATTTTAAATAACCGTAAACTTGTATTACATACATAACATTCTGTCCATAATCTCCAAAGAGGTAGGCAGAGTCAACGGGGCAGCAGGCCCCTTTATCTACATTTGGCAAAAAATTCAACTGACCACAATTTTCTATCTAACCTTAAAAAGTAGTGATACGTTGCTTGCTCGTCGCCTACACAATCACATACCCAAACCCTATATACTATTAGTTGCCATTTACTACATGCTCGGCAAGAAACACAGTTGACACATTATTTTGAAGTCCCAGACCCTGTATCATAGAAATCCAAATAAATGAAGGCACTATAAAAATACAGATCCGTGAATTTTACCAACAAATATCTGCCCTTTGATTTGACGCAAGTGCAATCGTTGCAATGATACTGTCACATGAAGATAAAAGATTCTCAATTCTTAATTCGTCCACTCGAGGACTCGAGTCTTGCATCCCTACCGACACCTCTTGTTTGAACACATTTCTCTGTGTCCAACCCGCTAAGCCTTGGGCCAATATTTACTGAGCTCACCTCATTCCTCTATTCAAATTTGCCACCAAAGCGATCTGAACCTTATTGCCAAGATGTTAAATATTTATTTAGCTGTAAGATTAACTTTGTTGAACAAGGAAGATACATAACGAAACAAGTTGTATTTACGCTCGGAATACGCGACTTGCGATCTTATTTTAATAGCTGTAGGTTTGCGTTTGCCTTTTTTAAATATTTGCTTCGGTAACTTTAGTCACAGTATTTACGAGAGTGTTAGGAAATGTAGAAATTATTAGGCTTATAAGTAAGCCTGTCGTATTATTATTGATTCAACAATCTGGCTTGGAGGCTCGAAATGTGCGAGGTTCGATCCTTGATGGGGAAAGTGACATAGATTTGGTAGGTGTTAACTTTAGACTTTTAGGAGCTGGGTTAATATATACTAAATTGAGAATTTATAATAGTTTGAGAATTGGTGATGCTGTTAATAGAAATTTATGTTAGACTTTTTCTCTATTGTAGGTAATAGAGAAAAAGTCTAACATATCCATTTATAATATCTGACCCAGCCCAGTTTTATTTTTGGCTGAATGTGATTAAAGGGGCCTGCTGCCCCGTTGACTCTGCCCACCCCTTTGGGGATTATGGGCATGATGTTATGTATGTATGTAAGTATTTTAATAGTTATCTAGCTGTGCCTACAACACAAAAATATTTTTTGGACCAGTAGTTCCTGAGATTAGCGCGTTCAAGCAAGCAAACAAACAAACTCTGTAACTTTATAATATCAGTATTAGTTTATATAGTAAAAAGCTGTCAAATACCACTTGTACTATTACTTACACACCTCAATTCTACGTACATACACACATAAACTCTCGAAGTCGGCGGTATAATTTCTTCAAGTCCCCAATCAGAAGTCTTCTCTGTAATTACGTCACAGTTCGCTATTGGGACGTGAAATGAATGGGCACAGCTACTAATTTCATTTAACATTACTTTATTGCTTCGATTACTCATTTAAAACGTGCAAGAGGTCAAAATCATAATTTTGTTTTGATATATTTTGAATTATAAATATAAATCTGGGTGGGATCTGAAATCCTGAAATACAGGGCAGCCCAGGCCTTATTCAGGCTCCAGCTTAGACGCTTAATATTTGTATATATTTTAATAACTAATTTCCAATTTTCCATCAAACCCAACTCGATTTTTGGCTCCTTCGGGGATTCCGGTAGTGATGTACATATACAAAATCTACATATTGGATCTAAAGTACCATAGAATGTTTATTGCCATTTACATTTTTTTACCAAAAGCATAATTGCCTACTATTATCCAATAGTACTCATTGATAATAATAAATTCTCCAGACTGACACATCGATTCCGTACTTCCAAATCAAGCTTTAAGTTTGTCCTATGAATACTAGGTTAACGGATAGACAAGACGTACTTAAATACGATTATAAAAATTCATGACTCGAGTACAAAGGTCCATGTTCATCACATGAAACATTCGTCCCTACCGGGATTCGAACCCGCAACCCTCGGTTTCGTGGCCCGTCTCTCTGACCACTCGACCAACGGGCCTGTCAGCAATATTTTGTTCGGGATATTTCTCGTCGCTTACTTATCGAGAAAAATGTGACAAAATTAGCGGGTGTTTCATTAAACAGCTTAGAGGAAATAATATCGGAAACAGTTAGACCACTGAAAGTGGCAACTTGTGCCAACATTTTTCCGGTACTTCGTGAGCATCTATTACTATTATATGTGGTTGATTTTAAAGAATTTTCCTGTAAAAACCGCAAAAAGTGAGTCAGTTTATTGTGTCAATGTTAATTTGTAATTGTAGGATATATTTATTATTATCTATTATTCCGAGATGAAAAATCTTTATCAATAGATTTTCATACATACATACATAACATCACGCCCATAATCCCTGAAGGGCTATGGGTAGGCAGAGTCATAGGGGCAGCATGCCCTTTTAACCATATTCAGCCAAAAATAAAGCCGGGCTGGACCAGATGGAAAATAGTGAAAAAGCAGTGACAAGCGGCTAACCTGTCGCCTACACAATCACACACACAAAACCCGATATACCATTTGTCGCCTCTTACGACATGCTAGGCAAGAACCACAGTTGGCATATTCTTTTTTTTTTGTCCCAGATCAACATGGGCCAAGTCCTGGGACTTGATTTTGTCTGGACCAACATGGGACAAAATCAATTTTAGATCAGAAATAACATACATATAATGTATAATTTTCCTTCGGAAGTGACTTTCCTTTTTCCTTATTTAAGTAGAAAATTAAATTAAATACTGATTTAATTTGTTTGACCAATAAATGTTTCTTTTTTACTTCTTTCTTGCATTAAAATCTGTTAAGTTAGTTTTAGCGTTAATTAATATTAATAATTTAATTTAATTTATTCTTGCAATTATTTATATTTAGCATGAAATAGTACTACTAGTAAGATAAATTAATGTTATTGTATATGTAGACATTTAGTATGAAATCAGCAAACGGCGAATTCATTATTGGCGAATAACATGACTTTCAAGATGTTTATATTTAAACGTTAAGAAAAATTTACTTGCTTTCTGCAGAGTATAACGTGTGAGCGGTGGTAGCTCAATGGTAAGGACACGCACCTCTTAACCGAGGAGTGCGAGTTCAAACCCGGGCACGTACCTCTGGATTTTTCAAATCTATGTACGTATTTATACCACTAGCTCGGCGGTGTTGAAACCTGCATTCAAGCAACTTTGTATTTGTAACCATGATCCAAAAATTGTCTGGTTCCCCTATCTTAGGGTCGCAATGATAAGATCGGCAGTCGCTTCAATGTAATTACCAGACTCGCTAAATCCTGGATCATGGTCTAAGCGGACCCCGTCTAAGCACGGGACAATGCTAGGAAGATATAGAGTATAACGTGTTGAATTTAGATAACCTTCTAAATAAAAACTACTGCTTTGAAACTGTATTTGTATAAACGAAGGAATTCAGTGAGTCACATATATTTGTTGGGTAAATTCATTAATTTCAAGGAATGCGCTTATCACTTCGTTATCATGTATTTGCATGTATTATGCTGAAATATTTCTAAAGCTTAGTCACTTGGATGTTCTGATCAGAATTTAATTTGTATAAATTACTTATGTTTCAAGTTTAAGTCTTCCTTCTAACATGAATGTTGACGTATGAACTTTTAGATGTCAGAGAGTTTCTTGAAAGACACTATCTATATTTTAACACAAAACAATTTTTTTTTTTAATTTAAAGATGGTTTTTCCATTCGTCATTTGTTTTATTCATGTTAAAATAGGAATCGAATTCTCGGGAAATTTTTTAGTGCCTTTTCGACGGAAAATTTTTGTGTGATAAAAATGGTAATGTTTACTCAGAAACAATTATGTTTATTTGGCAGAAATAGGTACATTAACAGTTAAAGTAGATTTTTCCATTAACCCAGTTCACAAATGTCTAAGGGTCCCAACAATGGGGAATCTGGGCATCAGTCGTTGCTCAGACACCTTTATCTGTGTTATTTGACTGGCTCGATGGCGCATTCGGTAGTGGCCCTGCCCCATGCGCCAAGAGTTGTGGGTTCGATTCCCACCTAGGACAAACATTCGTATGATGAATACTTGTGTTTGTTCTGTGTCTGGGTGTTAATATCCAATATTGAAGTATATATTTGTAATACCACTGTTGATTCTGATATCCGTAACACAAGTGCTTAAGCTACTTATCTCGGAGTCAGATCAATGTATGTGATGTAGTCGGATATTTATTTATTTATATTTATTTATTTTGATGTAATTTTTATCAAAATTTATTGCTATCCGGATTTGACCGGCTTCCAAATGTCCGGGGGTCACAGCAGTAAGAGGTCAGTCGCTGCGCACACACCTGAATATTATTATTACGTATTTTGAAACGTCCATCAATATCCAGATTTATCCGGTTCCCAAATGTCCGGGGGTCCGCACAGTAGCGGGTCCGGGCATCAGTCGTTGCGCACACACCTTTCGGGTAATATCGACGCAGATGTCCTAATCAAGGCCGCTATACCGACCAGGCTATATTGCGACCTTTCAATAATGAACACTGGGGGAAGATCGCCGAGGTCCAAGGGTGCAGCGATCGACCTATCAGGTGTTTTTTTCGTTAATATTTCCTACTAGCGTTTGTGTCAGTTTCTAGTCGGGGTCCACTTGGAC
This sequence comes from Glyphodes perspectalis, assembly GCA_951394215.1. Classification (NCBI taxonomy): domain Eukaryota; kingdom Metazoa; phylum Arthropoda; class Insecta; order Lepidoptera; family Crambidae; genus Glyphodes; species Glyphodes perspectalis. The sequence goes on from OX596217.1 coordinate 14,263,083, forward strand.
TATGATCCTGAATTTGGCGTCTCCCCTTTTTTTGAAATTCGAATTAGAATTTCCCGAGTCCCTTTCCACTTTGCTATTACGAATTATGTGCATGCGATGCACCAAATGCAAATTCTCACCTGTGAAGGTATCTATTAGTCTAATGTATCGCCATAATCATAGAGATAATTGCAATTCAATCATAGAGATACTTGTTATGATAATATTTTATAAATTCATGTCAATAATAGTTAATTTAATTATATTAAGTGCCCACGTAACTATAAGGAAATAAGTTAATGATATTAATAAGTATGCAATTATAATATGTAATTTTTAAAAGCACCTACTTAAGTATATTGCTACACCCTATCAGGGTCCATGTAACTGCATTTCAAATGTTTTGTTATGTGTGCAATTATGATTAAATAAATAAATAAATAATCTTGGCTAGCACGTTTCATGTTAAGTATGTATAGTATTTTAACCGACGAGCGTGTATGAAAAGACTTATGAATGTAGAAGAAGCGAAAGGTGTATGTCAGGATCGTAGCAAATGGAAGTAGGTGATCTCTGCCTACCCCCATGGGAAAAAGGCGTGACATTATGTATGTATGTATGTATAGTATTTTAGTTGAAGGAAGTGAAAGGGTAACTCGTTTGAAAAGTATATAAGTTAAACGATTATGTAAGTGTAACAATATCATATACTCCCTATATGGAGTATTGCTGTCATCTCTGGGCAGGAGCACAGGGATACCAGCTTGGGCCTTTTGACTCGTTTTAGCCAAAACGAGTGAGAATTATCAATGATCCCTTATTCACAAACGGTATCGAACCATTTGTCCCATGTTGGTCTGGTACTTGGCCTGGGATGAAAAAAAAATGTGCCAACTGTGGTTCTTGTCTAGCATGTCGTAAAAGGCGACTAATGGTTTACGGACTTTTGGGTGTGTGATTGTGTAGGCGACAGGTTAGCCGTTTGTCACTGCTTTTTCACAATTGTCCATCTAACCCAGCCCGGATTTATTTTTGGCTAAATGTGGTTGAAGGCATGCTGCCACTTTGACTCTGCCTACCTCTTCGGGGATTATGGGCATGATGTTATGTATGTATGTGTATGTAAATACTTGATTATGGATTGGATTGTAATTTTAGAAAGTTGATTACTCGTGCTATGAAAATCACAATCAGCAAAAGTACCGGATTAGTTTTTATTAATCAAAAAAGTTTTGAAGCGTAGATTAAGCCCGCAATTTTGATTATAACTAGATTTCTAGCAATACCTATATCTGCTGACGTCCCAATATGAAACCAACAAAAAACTAAATCAGCATTTTTTATTAGAAACATAAAACATACATAGAAAACACACTCTCAATTCTTATCGCTCACACCACCCCTTGTGGATAAAGGAAAATATTTGGCAATGAAATCCTCAGCTCCCTTCTAATTGCACATGGCGGAGATCGGCTCCCTTGGAAAAAATCTGTTCTATGCCCTCACAGGGGCGGATAAGAGGGTAGTTGTTGCCAATTGTGTTACGGGTACATTGACGGTTTTAATTAATTGATTGTAGGAATTAGTATTGCTTGGTATTGACAAATTACATAAATCAATACATGAAATAGTAAGCTGACTGACATAGATAAATATATTTCAAATTATGTGTTAAGATTTTGTATACAACCAATTTAGTCTTTAACAAAGGTATTTAAACCTTTTGACTTCTATTAATTACATAATCGAAAATGAAATAACATAGAAATAAGAGTCTACGAAAAAGTCTCTGTCGAATATTAGGCCAATTTTAATTAAATCACTCACATAACTTAAAAGCTTACCCGAAAATAGTCCACTTACGAGCAAATCAAAACAGAAATCCTATATTCGAATGTTCTCCAATTCCAATCAAAAGTAAGAAGGTTGTCTCTCTTGAGCGTATGTTAATTAGCAAACATGATCTGATAACACATTTCGACACACTGCTAACCACACTTGACCATACACGCAACTGACTTACTTTTTCTAACGTTACTTTAAACACCTCTTATTAGCGTAATTAACAAATCACTCGAATTTACATCTGATACTATTTTAGCTTGTGCGAAAACTTAAGCGATGGTAACTCAATGGTTTGAAGACGCACCTTATATGTGAGGCTAAGCCAGATGTCAGGGTAGGCTGTGCCGAGATTCCCGTAAACACCTCCACTCAGGCGATGAGGGGTACCGCGGAGTTTTAGTGGGTATACCCCGACCACTACCATCCTAGCTGGAGCAGGGACTCCCATTCAAGGGCCCCCGGGAGTCCCACACACCACCCGGGGGGTAGGGTGACGGCGCGTAACGCATTTTTTCGCGATAAAAAAAAGGGGATGTCAGGGTAAGTACATGTTGGCGTTTTACCACTAGCTCGACGGTGCGGAAAAACTGTGTAAAAAAAACTTATTTAAAATTACCATTTTATGTGATTATGTAGGCGACGAGTAAGCCACTTATCACTACTTTTTCACAATTTTCCATCTAACCCAGCCTATTGTTCCATGTTGGTCTGGGATTTAAAAAGAATGTGCCAACTGTGGTATGTGGTTCTTGCCTTGTCGTAAAATACGACTAATGGTGTATCGGGCTTTAGGTATGTGATTGTGTGTGCGACAGGCTAGCCAGCACATTTTTCATATAACTCTGCCCAGTTTTGTTTTTGGCTGAAAGGAGCCTGCTGCCTCTTTGACTATGCCTACCCCTTTGGGAATAATGGGCGTGATGTTACGTATGTATGTAAAATTACCATAAATGTATCTGTGAACTAATCAAAGTGAACCTATTTAGAGGTGATGACCATCAGATGGCAGCTGCTTCATTCTATAAGCCAGTAGCTCTAGGCATATGGTCAATCTGTCTGACAAGGAATGTGATATAACGCTAGGAAGATGATCATATGTCAATCTGTCAAAATTGGCACTCGACTATTTTTAAACTACTTAAATATCTCATTAATTCCGCCCTAATCTTCATTTTGATTCTTAGTTTTTTTTTAAATGCTTATTGATATTAATATTTTAGAGCGGTGGTAGCTCAATGGTAAGGACACGCGCCTCTTAACCGAGGAGTGCGGGTTCAAACCCCGGCATGTACCTCTAGATTTTAAAAAATCTATGTACATATTTATACCACTAGCTCGACGGTGAGGGAAACATCGTGATGAAACCTACAAATTCAAACAACTTTGAATTTGTAACTATGATCCAAAAATTATCTGGTTCCCCTATCTTAGGGTTACGAAGGTCAGATCGGCAGTCGCTTCAATGTAATTACCAGACTCGCTAAATCCTGGATCATGGTCTAAGCGGACCCCGTCTAAGCACGGGACATAACGCTAGGAAGATGATGATTGATATTAATATTTCAATTTTAATATACACTGCAACAATATTTTTACTTTACTCAAAACTTGACCGGACTCATTGCCGTGCGACTTAATAAACATTAACCTTACAACGTTTAGTAAGTTCTGTAACAAAACATTAGCGGGGACTAATTCGGCTAATTAATACAAAACGGGCATGTAAGTACTCCAGTTGTCCCATTGTTGGAAGGAGGCAACCGTGACTAATCACCGTGGCGGTGAGTCGGCGGGAACGCGCTGGCGCATCTTTTGATGCCATAATCAAATTCAAAATATCTTTATTTATATAGGCTTCAAGAAAGCACTTATAAATAGTCAATATACAAAAAAAAGAACACATAATACTACCATTTATAGCAGCTATACTCAATGTGTGTTCCGCGGAACCCTGGGGTTCCGTGAAGCCTTTCTGGGAGTTCCACGAAAATTGGTACTGATCATAAATATCATAACTCCTGGGGGAAAATCGGTTAAAAGTCGATTATTACTATTGTTCTAGGGTCCCGTCAAATACTCCGCTTCCTAAAAGGGTTCCATAGCATAAAAAGTTTGAGAAGCACTGCCTTATAGTGTTAAGCAAAGAGTTAACTCTTCACTCAGGTAAGTACATTTCAGCCAGACGATGCATAACGCATTCCCTGGGCCAAAAAAAAAATTAGGAAAAGTAAGTAGGAGTCATCATTAATCAAGAGCGGTGGTAGCTCAATGGTAAGGACGCGCCTCGTAGCTGAGGAGTGCGGGTTCAAACCCGGGCACGTACTTCTGGAATTTTAAAATCTATGTACGTATTTATTACCACAACTCGACGGTGAGGGAAAACATCACGATGAAACCTGCAAATTGAAACAAATTTTCATTAACCGACTTCAAAAAAAAGGAGGAGGTTCTCAATTCGACTGAATTTTTAACCGACTTCAAAAAAAGGAGGAGGTTCTCAATTCGACTGAATTTTTTTTTTTTTTTTTTTTTTGTATGTATGTTACTCGATATCTCTGTGAATTGTTAACCGATTTCCAAATTTTTTTTTTTAATCGAAAGGGTTTACTCCCGGATTGGTCCCATTGCCACCAAGTCAGGATCTGATGAAGGGATCCCAGGAAAATCGAGGGCAACCCTCAAACTTTATAGGCACGTACAATGTGTTTTAGACATTTTCTAAGATTTTTCAAGTATTTACGTATGGTACTTATCATCTTATGATGGTGAGCTGATGATGGAAGGTACAAATCCTTAACGATTAGGAATTAGTTTATGATTCTTTAAATATTGATATATTCGAGAATTGTAAGACGATTTTTAGAGTTCATTTTTTTATTCAAAAGGGTATATCCTGGAGTTGGTCCTATTGGTACCACATCTGGATCTGATGAAGGAATCTTAGGCAAATCGAGGGAAACCCTCAAGTATTATAGGCGCGTACAATCTATTTTAGTTATTTTCTAAAACAATTCAAGTATTTACGTCTAGTATTCATAATCTCATTTTGCTGAGCTGATGATGGAAGGTGCAACTCCTTAACGATTAGGAGTTTGTGGATAATTCTTTCAATATTATAGGGCCATATTGAGTGTTATTCTCGAGATAGTCTCAATTTCACCAAGTCTTGGTCTAGTGATGGGGTTACATGAAAACGAGGGCCACTCTTAAATTTTAACGACATGTTAAGTGTTTTATTTATTTATTCTACAATGATTCCAGTATTTGCGTCTCGTACTCATCATGTTATGTTGCTTAGCTGATGATGAAAGGTATAACTCTTTGAAGATTAGTAGTTTTAAGTAATTCTTTAAATATTAAAGGCTCGTTATACCTTTTCGTCTTTAGTCTCATAAGACCGGCACTGTCTCATTAAAGCAGCTCGTTTTGATTTGGTCTACTTACCTATTAATAAATTTCACTAAAAAGTAACAAATAAGTTCAATTTTAACAAAAATAAAAACCGACTTCAAAAAACCCCGCAAAAAATGTTTATAAAAAAACACAAGTAAAAACTGCCCTAATAGCTATTTAAATATCCAAACACTAAAAAGTATAAAATAAATTCTATCGACTGCTTCGACGAAAGTATAAATCTTTAACACGTATTTAAATATTTACAATAATCAGTTAGTTTTGGAGTCGGTGCCAGCCAAACTAAAAAAAAAAGTAGACACTTAATAACAAATTACCTTACTAATAACAATATGAAACAAATTAGTTAAAATATGAGTATATTAACTTACTATTGATTTTGTATATTCAAAACCTATTTTACCACCCTTCACCAAGAAACAAATAATTGCAAATTCCGAAATGATGATATAATTACGCGGGCTGGCACCGACTCCAAAACTAACTGATTATTGTAAATATTTAAATACGTGTTAAAGATTTATACTTTCATCGAAGCAGTCGATAGAATTTATTTTATACTTTTTAGTGTTTGGACATTTAAATAGCTATTAGGGCAGTTTTTACTTGTGTTTTTTTATAAACATTTTTTGCGGGGTTTTTTGAAGTCGGTTTTTATTTTTGTTAATTTGTAACCAAAAATTGTCTGGTTCCCCTATTTTAGGGTTACAAAGGTCAGAGCGGCAGTCGCTTCAATGTAATTACCAGACTCGCTAAATCCTAGATCATGGTCTAAGCGGAGCCCGTCTAAGCACGGGACATAACGCTAGGAAGATGATGCATAAGGATCATCTTTTTGTTTTACCTATACACGGTTAGCTGATGCTTCGCCTGAGTGAAATTAATGATACGTACATGCATAACATCACGCCTGAAATCTCATAAGAGGTAGGTAGGGTTTACGGAGGACTACCTTCTTAAAATCAAACAAATATACAAATTATATAGCATTACGCCTATAATCCCCGAAAGGGTAGGCAGAGTCAAAGGGGCAGCAGCCCCTTTTAACGACATTCAGCCAAAAACAAAACTGGGCTGAGTTAGATGGAACATTGTGGAAAAGTAGTGACAAGTGGCTAGCTCGTCGCCTACACATTCACATACCCAAACGCGTTTTATTTATTTGTCGCCTTTTACGACATGCCAGGCAAGAAACACAGTTGGCATATCCTTTTTTAAGTCCCAGACCAACATCAGACGACCAAGAAACCAGACCAACTTAAAATAATAAAAATATTATTGGGTGGATTTATATTATAACAAAACCTCTCTGCACGAAAGTCTCAAAGAAAAGTGGCAAATCTATAAACGTTTTTAAATTAAATACTTTCTTAATGTTGACACAGTTATTAATATCATCGTTTTGCAAAGACTGAAAAACTTCCGAAATTTCTTTAACGTTTTTAGTTATTCCGCAGATGGCACATTGTATTTACTTGCAAAATGTATATTTTTTATACGTCTTTTTAAAATACATCTTTACATCGAGTTTTGCTATTTTTTTAAATTTTTGGCTTTCCTTATATACATATTCAAACAAGTATTTTATTTAAGCAAGTCAAATAAAATATTGTAAAATCATAATGGCCGAAATTCATTATCCCAAGATTAAAGAAGACAGCCATTCCCAATGAAAGTTTATTAAGAATTCCCGAGATATAATCGTTCATGTCGCGAGATTTGAGCAAAGAGATCTTTAAGACGTCTGAATTACTTAAGACTTAGCTGTTACCAATTCACTTTGATTTACCCCGCTTTAATTATATATCTCATTAATGCCATTGCTGAATAAAGTAGCTCCATTTTGATGGACAATTAGAAGTCATACAAAATGGATGGAGCTTAGATAAAGAGTTAATAGGCAAATAGAAGCTGAAGCAGGATAAAGGTGAATTTTTTATTCCATTTGAAGGAGTTTCTTGAGTAGCTTTCGTTTTTGAGGAAACAAATTCGATGTTTAAGTCTTTAACAGTTTTCTCCGGGAGAAAATATGCTTGTTTATTCAGGGATAATTACTGTACGAACAAATTTTTGTGTTTAAAATTAATGGCGAATTTCTTAAATGTTGCCATCTGATAGATAAAGCTTGTCTTGAAAATATTTCATGTGGTTTCAAAACATTTGACGTTGTGTGGTGTGTTAGAAATTCCTATCTTACTGATATTAATGGAATAGCTTGTATATTTCAATTATTATTATAAATTTTTATACATATGTGTATCCGAATCGATCTCATATGAAACATTATAATATATATGTCGCAGGCAATTTGTATGATTTCGCCGTTTACATACGGCGTCGTCAGTTTAAAAACGCTCGCAGTTATGTATTATGCCGAAGGCAAAATGTTTATTGCGGTCATTATATAGTATGCCGAAAGTATGTAGTTTAGGTCAGGTTAGGTAGTAGTTAAAATAATAGGTACGACGACGAGCTAAGCGAGGAGGAGTGTTAGGTACAACTGCGACCCTACAGCTAGAACCGAAGAAGGACAATATTGATGACATATACCTATTTGTTAAAGTTAATTATGATTCATATACCTTTGTATAAATTGTATTGAAAAGAGTAACTACCGAGTTTCTTGCCGGATTCTTCTCGGTAGACATAACATTTCTGACCGGTGGTACAACCATATAGCATAAACCTGTATTTGACGATTTATAAGTGTTTCCTTGAAACCTAATTAAAAAAAAAAGAAAATTTTGACTTTGACTAACACAAAAGCTATGTTTTATTGATGTACCACGCGAGCAAAGTCGAGAGCATAAGCTCGTTACTTAATATGAAAAGTTGATCATCTTTTCGTAATTATCCTAAATCCATTTCTTACTAAGTTAAAAACTCAAACATGCCTCCTGTCTCATTCGACCAAAAATATACGATTATGTGAAAATAATTGGCTGTTTTTTACGACTACCTGTAAACAGCCAAATAATGTGTGAATGAACCTCTTGTATGGCCTCTTACCATATTATCAGGCCATTTCATCTTAATAGGTATTAGCAGAATAAGATAATTAACGACCGTGAAAATTTTGTGAATCCAAATTGTTGCTCATTAAATATGGACAGGCAAGTGTTTTAGAACAAGCATAGTTTATTAGGGTACTGTACCATAAAAATAATTAAATGGACCTCTAGTACAGGGTCCGGTAATGGGTGATACGTGAAGGGGGTAATTTGCCGATTAATTTATTGTCTCTAGGTATAAATGCGTGTATAAATATTCTATAAGATGGATCTATAAAATGATTAACTGATAATGTCATGGTTTAATTCTTAATTAAATGACTAAAGTATGTGTAAAGATAGCATTAATATTGACAAGCTCGATGGCGCATTCGCTAGTGACCCTGCCTCATGCGCCAAGAGTTGTGGGTTCGATTCCCACCCAGGACAAACATTTGTATAATGAAATACTGGTGTTTGTTCTGTGTCTGGGTGTTAATATCCAATATTTAAGCATATATTTGTAATACTACTGTTGATTCTGATATCCGTAACACAAGTGCTTAAGCAACTTAAGGAGTCTACTTAAGGACTACTGGATTCCTGAAATACAGGGTCGCCCTAGTTTAGGCTCCAGTTCCGCACGCATTTAGGGCCGGTTCTATATTTAATATATTTTATAATACCTGTATACTGGTGTGTGGAAAGAATAAAAGTTCTTATTATTTTTTTTTACTTACCTCAGAGTCAGATCAATGAATGTGATGTCGTCGGATATTTATTTATTTATTTATGTATTATATATTGAAATTCCCGTTTATTATCATATCTTTTGCGCTTTACAGTATCGATGCACTAGCATAAATGTTTATATTAAATAGCTAGTTGCATTATAGTATAGTACAGTATTAAACTATACAGTAACATGAATATAATACTGAATACCATTTTAATAAGTAGTAATCATCATCATCTTACTAGCGTTATGTCCCGTGCTTAGACGGGGTCCGCTTAGACCATGACCCAGGATTTAGCGAGTCTGGTTATTACATTGAAGCGACTGCCTACCTGACCTTCGTAACCTTAAGATAGGGGAGCCAGAATTTTTTTTAATCATGGTTACAAATCCAAAGTTGTTAAAATTAGCAGGTTTCATCACTGTCGAGCTAGTGGTATAAATACGTACATAGATTTGAAAAATCCAGAGGTACATGCCTGGGTTTGAACACGCACTCCTCGGTTAAGAGGCGCGTGTCTTTACCATTAAGCTACCGCCGCACTTCAATAAGTGGTTCAAATCCAATTTTAACACGTTCGCGTGAGCTACGTCGCACGACGTCGTGAGTATATGCTTAGGAAACGGCGCAACGTCTTATGACGTCCTAAAGATTATGATATTATGTATTTCGGCGGAACGTCGCCCGACGTCTAATTTAAGAGTAAATTCATATACCGTTGCTCCTTAGCGCCGCATTACATCCCATTTTTATAGTTTGTTACGCCGTGTAGCTTGGTTACATGGTGTATGTCTTACGGCGCGACGTCTTCACACGTAGCTTTATTTTGTATGGAAAAAAGGTTGCTTATGCAACATTTTGGACATGTGGTTGCTCACGCGAACGTGTTAAACTATATATATACGCGCTCAATTTGAACCACCAATATGCGCGCTACTGAGCTATAGTATGCTGCGCTGAACTATCGTAGATCACCATAGCTTATCCCAATACAGCTTAGGTAAGAGCTACCTCAGGCCATAATCTATTGTTATTGCCAATAAAACATAGTAATTATGCGATAAATTGGAGAGATGAAATTGGCCGATAGTACGGTAATGTCAAAGAGATATGTATCTAGCTGAACGATAGGTAATACTGCTAATAGTATATATCTTAATTGTGGTAAGGTAAACGGCTTCATAGCTGGTATAATAATATGCAACATGATTCAGGCTGTCTTCCACTTTTGGGTATAGGCCTTATGTGAAACTGTGATATGGGAGTTCATATTACCACTAGTCGTGTCGCACAGACTAAATACTTGCGACTTTTAATACGCTATTAATGCAAAAAAACCTTTTATGTGTAAACATTAAATATAAATAATATCAGACTACATCACATACATTGATCTGACTCCGAGGTAAGTAGCTTAAGCACTTGTGTTACGGATATCAGAAACAACAGTGGTATTACAAATATATACTTAAATATTAGATATTAATACACAGACACAGAACAAACACAAGTATTCATCATACGAATATTTGTCCTGGGGATCGAACCCACAACTCTTGGCGCATGGGGCGGGGTCACTACCGAATGCGCCATCGAGCTTGTCAAACATTACACAACTAAAGATTCCAGGTTGGAATGTCTATAGGTACTCACTAATATTATAAAGCTGAAGAGTTTGTTTCTTAGCTTGAACGTGATTATCTCAGGAACAACTGGTCCGATTTGAAAAAAAAAACAGTGTTAGATAGCCCATTTATCGAGGAAGGCTATATGACATTATTTATAAACACGGGTGAAATCGCGAGCATAGCTAGTAACTAATACTGTTAATTAATGATATATAAGGTTGTTTTGTAAGTCTGTATGATAATCTTTCACGTTCTAACTGCTCAACCAATCAACAGGAAATTTTGTCTAGATGTCGTCTGCATCGAACCACTGTTTATTTCGGTCTAATAAATAAGGGAGGAAGGAAGGATGTAGGAAGGAAGAATGTAGGTAGGAAGAATGTAGGAAGGAAGAATGTACTCACACACCACGACCAGATTGGTCGTGTGTTAACAGAAGACGATGTTAGAAGTCATAAAAACCGTAGAGCTTGTATAAAAAGGATCATGAATGTTGAAGAGGCGAGTGAGGTGTGTAATGATCGTGCCATATGGCGTTCGGTTCCCTCTGCCTACCACGCTAGGGAAATGCGGTGAAGATAAGTTAGTTAGTTAGTTCTAATAAGTAAGTGTCATAAAATTTTATACAGAAAAAATCTATACTTATAGAAGTGCTCTGCAGCTCCTTAAACCACAAATGGCTAAATACATAATGTCCTAGATTTATTCGACTGGCGCATTCGGTAATGACCCTGCCCCATTCGCCAAGAGTTGTGGGTTCGATCCCCATACAAGACAAACATTCGTATGATGAACAGACACAAGTAGTCTGGGTGTTAATATCCAATATTGAAGTTTATATTTGTAATAGCACTATTGATTCTAATTTCCGTAACACAAGTGCTTAAGCTACTTACTTCGGATTCAGATCAATGTATGTGATGTAGTCGGATATTTATTTATTTATATTTATTAGATGGAAGATTGGAAAAACAGTGACAAGTGGCTAGCTCGTCGCCTAAACAATCAGAAACACGAATACACCACCGTTTACCACAGCTAGCCAAGGACAAACAGACTACAAGTAGTTCATGGGGAAGATATAATTGCAGGATCTGTTTCACTTAGCATGCGGCGGGCATGCGATTGTGCACGCAATGCCGTTATGCACGGTGCATCCCGTGTTTTGCATTCCCGATTCCCTGGGGAGGGATTGGAGAGTTTTTGAGGGCGAGTGATTTAGTGCGTGACTTTGTTAACTGATTTTTATGTGCGTTTACGTTTAGGGTGGTCTTTGATGGTGCATAATTTAAACTGCAAGTAGATGGTGTTCGCTACCTTTTCTGTCGATTTAAGAGAAATAAACTTTGTCACGCTTCTCCTTAAGCCTTGTTTTAATAGAAGTAGCCTATGCCATCTACTCCTTGTAACACCAGTTATATAACAATAAAAGTCTCGTCAAAATCAGTTCAGCAGATTACCTAGAAAAAATAAACAGACAAAAAACTTAAAAAATATACTTCTCAAATATGAAATTGTGTCCTGAGTCCGAATAAGCCACCGCTTTAGAAAGTATTAATGAAAAATTAAATTAAAACATATTAAGTACATAGTTATTTTATTTATAGAGGCTTCTATAAAAGCACCTATATATCTTGAGTATAAAAAAAAGTTAAAACATTAAGAAAACCTAGTTCTGTAAAAAAAAACATCAAGAAATTTAACTAATGAGGAATACCAAAATTTTGAATTACACTCATTACAATATATTACACCTCTCTAACTTTCATATTACTTTCGTTTAGTAGTCGCACTATATAAGTAATCAGCAATTACAATTTAACCTTTTCACTAAAAGTTACAAACCTAAGCATTAAGTTATTCGAATTTGATTATTTATAGGAGTTTGTCGTCAACTTGCCCGACAAAAACTCGCCCAATCGGGTGAGTTGGCACCTTTTGAATTTAAATAATATTTCTGTCGTTAACTCGCCCGGTACAAGTCGATTGTCAACATCTAATAATCGAAATCTATTATTATTTATTTCATTAATTGGTGTTATATAAGAATCAAATTTAAAATTGTTAAAATCTGAATATTCATATCTTCAATATCAATTACAACATCACCACAAACATACGTCCCAATTGAAAATCAAATATTCACAACCGACGTTTCCCTATATCTGATCATCCACCAGTCGATCATTCTAATTCACCCTCAAACTTACATGAAGTGGAAATTAACGAGAATTCCCATAGGAATCGAACCTACTAAAAGCCGCCACCATAGAAAGGGTTATTTAAATTTAAATTAAGCACTCCGTTCAAATTAAAGACCAGTGGAGGGAGACCGAGACAGGCCCGGCCCAAAGTGGGGTTTACACGGTGCGACGACGGTAGTTTGCCCTTTAACTAACTAACTAAACTTCACGCCACTTCTAGCGGGTTATGCAGAGAGATCAGAACGCCAAATGGCACGATTCTTACACACCTCACTCGCCTCTTCAACATTCATGATCCTTTTCATACTAGCTCTACTGTGTTTGGGCTGTAATAGATTTTTTTTTTATATACAGTCGGGTTAGATGGGAATTGTAATGAAGTAGTAACAAGTTGCTAGCTCGTCGTCTACATAATCAAGAACTCTTAAACCGTTAAGGACCTTTTACAACATGTTAACTCAGGAACACACTTGGTACAATATTTTAATCCTCACTAACATGAAGTAAGACATACTGAAACAGGATTATACTAGCCACTACTAAACAGCAGATATAGACACTTATTTTTTGGCATGTTCAATATGAACATTAGCCCAATGTAGTATACATTTACGGTTTTTGCTTATATGTATAAAATATCAGACTACATCACATACATTGTTCTGACTCCGAGGTAAGTAGCTTAAACCCTTGTGTTACGGATATCAGAATCAACAGTGGTATTATAAATATTTACACTTAAATTTTCAATATTAACACTCAGACACAGAAAAAATACAAGTATTCATCATACGAATGTTTGTTCTGGGTTGGGATCGAACCCACAACTCTTTGGCGTATGGGGCAGGGTCACTACCGAATGAGCCATGGAGCCAGTCAATATAGCAGCAGCATGACCAAATTCACCAATATCAGACGATGTAACATATGCACATGCATATGTATGTATTGTAGGAAACGAGTGAACTATCACCTGAATGCCACTATAAAAGCCAGCGCAAGCCTACGAACGGGTTCACTTTGCCAATAGCTGTCGTTGCGATCGGAGCTCTCGGATTTTACGTTTAATTAATTCTGTTGTAATTTTGTTTTGTTTTAGTGAAGTTAAAATCGTTAGGAATTATTTTTGCCTTTTTAAAAAAAGTATCTTCCTCGGAATTCCCAAGAGTATGTATAGAGATACATACGCATGCATAGCATATAAAACTAAATAACTAAACTTAACTCCACTTTTCTAGCGAGGTAGGCAGAGAGAACCGAACGCCATATGTCACACCTCACTCGCCTCTTCAACATTCATGATCCTTTTCATACAAGCTCTTCGGTTTTATAACACCTAACATAGCATATAAATGCAAATCTATATACAAACGATCTTAAAGAACTGAACGCCTCGTCCAGTCGTCCCGTGTAACGGCCACCCATCGGACTGAACTACAAATTGTAAGCGTCTAATGTTTCTGACGGTTGATGTAATTCATTTTAAGCATAGGCTTACTGAATGGAATGGAGAGCGCAATAGAATTTGTTGATGTCAACTCGACGACTGGAATTGGGGACGATTTGAATTTCCCGAAGAAATGGCGAAAACAATATTGTTTGAAATTAATTGACACGCCTTTTTGGGTCGAGTGTCCTTGGGGCAGGTGGCTATGGCGGTCATATATATGGCGGTATATAGTCAGAATTTTATAATTTTATAAAGCCTTTACCGTGTAAGGTACCCTCTGCCTACCTCGCTAAAGAAGTGGCGTGAAATTTTAGTTTATAAAGCTTTTGCTTCACACATTCATATATGTACCTATATAGATATTTCATCCCCCATATATTTTCAAGCGCCTATTCTTAAAGTATCAGTTATTACTATATAATACAAAAAGACCTCTTCAAACTTTTCATGTTATGTATTTTATAGCTTTTGTTAATATTTATCTGAATACCTATTTAAAAATCGGACGCAAGATTTTTCCAGTAATAGTACACAGAGCTAATTAATTTGTCAACACCATTAAAGACTGTGTTTGAGAAAAAAAAAATGCCGTCATCAAAAAATGCCGTCATCTTTTAATTTGTCAACCGCCTTCCTTTTTCATTAACAAAATTCAAATTTAATAAACACAAAACCAAAGAGTCCAAAATGGAATCACAACACTTTCACAAATCAAAACCGTTGACGTCTCAACCCTAAAATGCTCGATGCAGAAGAATTCCAAAAACAAACGTCTCAAAAATACGTCTTCCCCATTCCCCTTCCGCCGGCATTTACATCGTTTCCCAATGAGATTTGATTAGCAATACAACCCTTTTATGTTCTTGGCACGTTGGAAATTAAGATCGTGAAGGGCCATCCGCTGAGCGGGAATTATAAGGCAGCCGCCTATTGGTTCTTATTGGGTTTGAACGTTTTACTGGCTTTGTTTGAGAGCAAGCCAGTGAAAATGTTTTAGAAGAAAAAATTTTTTTGCACGAATAACGCTTGAATTCGGAACAGCGTACAATTAGGGTGTTGACAACTACGCAGAAAATTTCAAAACGTCCTTATTTTTAAATAGGATCATAATTAATTAAAACCAGTTCACTCCTCCCCATTGGGCATTTTGGGCCCGTGCCCAGGGCTCCTTAGTTCTGGATTTTTACCCACAAACATAATAATTTACTAATTATTGACTGACCCGTTGGTCGAGTGGTCAGAGACCCTGGCCACGAAACCAAGGGTCGCGGGTTCGAATCCCGCTAGGGGCAAATATTTCGTGTGATGAACATGGATATTAATTGTACTCGAGTCATGGATGTTTATAAACGTATTTAAGTATGTCTATCCGTTCACCTAGTACCCTTAGCACAAGCTTATAAGCTTAGTTTGGGGCTAGGGAATAGGTGTGTCAGTCTTAGAATTTATTTATTATTATTATTATAATTTACTAATGTGCCCAGGGCCTCGATTAGGTTAAAGAGAACTCTGATTAGAACAAACGTTTTCACCACGATCTTCGTTTTTGGAATCATTAAGTAGTTTTTAGTAATTTGGGTGCATCACGCTACAAAGTGCTTATAAGTATGTCATAGATTGATACGGTCAAATATCCTATCATCGACAATACTATTATCTATAATTCAAAGAAAGCTTGTTTAATATATTTTCCATATAAGCGTTTAGAAAACTATCATAATTGGCAGTATTGAGATGGTTAAGGAGAAGCGATTGTTGTATTGTTTCGGATAATTACTTAATTAGAAAGTTGACAATTAGGACACGCTTTCCCAAGTTCTTATAGTAAAGACAAAGGGATTTATGGTGTCAACTGTGATGGGTTTTCCTAATTTGAAGATTGTCCATAAAAAATACTCGGAAGACTATAATTTCAAAGCCTTAAGATAAAAAATCAAGATTCAAACTATGCGTTTATAAAACAATAAAGAAGAATTTAAAAATATCTGAGGCTCGTGCTCTTTTTTGAACCAACACCTCACATGTGTTTTTTTTTGCTTTTATCTGTATCCATTGTGTGTGTGCCAAATAAAGCTTTTCTATTCTATTCTATTCTATTCTACATGTCCCCACTCATTGAGCTACCACCGCTTTCTTAATAAAAAAAGACACCCCTAATATAGTCAATGCTAAAAAGCATTAAACGAGAAATTAATTACAGTGAAAAAAACACATTAGTAATACCATACACCTGCATAATTTCGAAAGGGCTATTTGCATATTCGAAACATTTCTTTCCGTTCACAAAACAAGTTCAACTGTCCACGTCTAATTAATTGAAATGAAAGGGTTGATGTAGCGAGGACTATCTGTCTATCTTTGTATACAGGGCGTAAAGTTTTGTTGAGAGTGATTAAAAAATAATCAACGTGCTGGTAATGATTTTTTTGATTGATGAGTCAAAGGGTTAGCTCAGGACGATGAATGGAGAATATTTCAATTTTTCTTTCTCGATTTGGTATTCTTGATCTGATTAACAAATCAGTTGTTGATGTTTTTGTATAATTTAAAAGCTTGTAACGAGATTCTCCTAAAAGGAATCGTCTAAATAGACGATCGGGTAGAATTAATTATTCAAGTACGATTTCTAATTTATTATTTATGTTGACTTAAATAACTCTGACTTAGTTTAAAATCTTTTTGCATCTAATGGACTATATTTTATGACACGAATTTTGGTAGTGTTTTTCTGTGCTTATTTAAATTAAGGCCACAAATATAGACACGTTAATAACTAAAGATGGATAGATATATCCATCTACCTACCTAGTTTACCATAAACTATAACATCTGGGTGTAATACGACATAGTCAGTTATGTATAATTTAAAACTCTTTTCGGCGATGGCCACTTTTTATTTATTTCCAGTTGTTTAAAGTATTTACTTGTTTATATATTAACTTCAAGCATTATTTATCACTCCCTGTATACAGTCGAACTGGCACCAATACCCACATTTCAGATATTCTATCTCCATATCTCCCAGACACACGGGGTGAACACAATTTCACGCCTCTTTTCCACCTAGTTAATTAACTGTAGCCTTTTATACAATATCTGTTGTAAGTTAAACTGCAATGTGTTTACGAATGATAGGCTCTTTGTTCTCAATAAATATAAAGGCAAGTTAAATAAACATTGGTAGACCAAAACATATTTTTATACACGTTTTTTAAGCAAGGTGTAGTTAAAACTAGCCTTTTAATTGGGCAAGCTATGTTTTCTTCGGTGCTGTTTAAATATTTTTATTTAATTTTTTATTGTTTTTTTTTTAGCTGAGAATTTATAGTTTCGTTACTTAAAAAACTGTTTAAGTATTCCCATTACATTTTACAGGCTTACGTATAGTATAAAACCTTAGTTTAATTAACAAGTTGGCACTTCAAAAATATATAGAAATGTACAGTTAAGTTTAATTTTCAAATTACTACATACATACATAACATCTCGTCCATAATCCCCGAAGGGATATGCAGAATCAAAGGGGGAGCAGGTTGCCTTAATCACGTTTAGCCAAAAATAAAACGGGGCTAGGTAATATGGAAAATTGCGAAAAAGTAGTGACAAGTGGCTAGCTCGTCGCCAACACAATCACATACCCCAAGCCCGATATACCACTAGTCGCCTTTTACGACATGCTAGACAAGAAACACAGTTGGCACATTATTTTTAAGTCCCAGACTAACATATGTATTTCTTGCTAAATGCGGTTAAATGAGCTTCGTTCTTCTTGTACTTGCCTACCCCTAGAGCTTACGCGTGTGATAGTATGTATGTATGTATGTATGTATGTATCTTGACAAGCAGCAATGTACATCAACGCACCCCACAAAAGTCTGCTTATTAACCCTCACGTGCGTACAATTAATTAAAAATAAAAAAGCGGCCGCAATTCCGTCGGTTTCTTGATTAAAGACTCGTGAAGGCGACAAGGCGGATTTGCATAAATTGTACCGGCTTTACCTACCGACCACAAAGGAGTGGTAATGTGTTTAATATACCGAGTGACTCATTTAATTGTACGGGTATGCAATGGCTGATGGAGTATAGGAATTTTTGTACGCTTTTTATTGGCTGATAGGACGTGATGAATGATGATATGTAAGGTTTTAATTTATCTTTTATTTATTTTGTTTGAATAATAAATAAAAAATAACAATCATTACATACTACGGTTAGAGAACTTTGTTAAAAAATATTAAGTATTAATTTTATGCTTGAATTTTTTTATTTAATTGATATTCCTGTTGAGACTTATTCAATTTATGTAAAAATTGCGGTCGCAGACATTTAGGTATGTATTTTTTTAAATTTGTGAAGTAAGTGAAGTATGAAGTTAGTGTGAAGTGTACTTAAATGATTATTTGATTGAATTTATGAAAAATTGTACTTTAAAGTTATTTCAAACCTAGCCATCTAATTCATAATTGTGACTTTTTAAATATTTTTTTTCGTTCCTTGCTTGTGACGCTATTGTAAGTAACCGCTGGAAGAGATTAGTTTGTAAATAATACAGTATGCAGAGTCAAAGAGACAGAATACCCCTAAAAATAATAATAATGAAATATATTTTCCAGATACATACAACAAGTAACTATTATATCTGCCGGAGTCTGAACTAAGCATAATAGCATCTATTATAGAGTCCATACAAATTTATATACATTTTATATAAATTAAGAAACTATTGAAACATTTTGAGCCATAATGAAGATTTTTGAAAAATTTTAATAGTTAACAAAATACACTCATTTATTTTATTTTTTTTAATAAAAATATACCCGTATACAAAATTCAAACGCCAAAAAGGCTTAAAGTTTTAAAGAACTTAAATTTGATTATACCTTTAAAGTGGCATTTAACGCGTTTAAAATGCTAATACTAAGGTACTGATGACAAAAAATGTCTTGCCCATATCTGTCAGCGTACAACAACACAATCAATTTTATTCCAAACAGCCATTCCACGGTTTCACGGTATTCAAATAAATACTAGAACGAGTTACTAATATTATCTTCAGGAAAAATCTAAAATATTCCAACCTTCCGCCGACTTAAGGCGCTTACGCATTAGAGCAAGTGTGTAAGTAAAAAAACAAATCCGATATTATTAATCGACATTTGTTTAAAAAACTGTTTACGAATGTTAAATTTTTTTAAATCGATCATCAGGCATACCAACTTTTAAAACAATATTTATAACTCAAGCGACGTGCAGCTAAATACTATACAATATTATTCTTGTTGATACAAAAATTTGTAGCGTTACTATCGAAATATCTGCGCATATAAAATAATATATAACCTGGACACATAACTATACTATAAATTATGATGTAAAGACGGATTTCTTTTTGAAATATTAATACAAGTCCATGGTCACATATCTTATAGGTATGTGTACTAGGAATTGCTTAGAATTTCGCATAAGGTAACAAAAGATCGATGATAGTCGCTTTAATATAATGACTTGGCTAACTTATGGTCTAAACGGACTCCGACTTAGCACGAGACATAGCACTGACGCCATGACAGCCCTTCATCAGCTGCAATGTGTAGCCACCCTTACGCGAGTTCCATCGCGAACTATTTAATTATTCGCCGTCAAAGCGAAAACAGAACATCAATCAATGTTGCCGACGGCGGCGCGTTTGAAAAAACGTCGCCGAATACTAGAGTCTGACCAAAGAGTTGCAGAAGGGGCATTGACATCAAATTAAAATCTAATTTGTATTTATGTAAGTCTAAAGCGCTACCCACCATAACCGAACACCCACCGATATAGCCCGCCGTCACGACCCGGCGGCCTATGAAAATAACCATGTCGGCAACATAAGCTCGCACGACGGCACGTCGGCGGCTCGCGTACCCAAGCGCTCTGTTGCTCGGCGACACTCGAGCTGCAATGAATGAAGCCGCCGACAATTCCGCCGACAAAAAGTTGCCGACATAAGTCTTTGGTGTGTGTTGCGCTTTACATACGTATCATCACGTCAATATTGGCCAAAAATGGGGTTGATGATTGAATGATTGGGTTAGATGTAATATTGGTAACAAATTTTACTGACTCGTCGTCCTTACAATACATATAATTATATTAAATAAACTTAGAATTAATAAGAACATAGAATAGAGTCAGATTATCAAAAAATATTGAATAAGTATTTTTTGCTTTATTTGATACTCGAAAAATTACAAAGATACAGCGCTTCAAAGATATGAAATTTAGCGCTTTACGTCACCTGGACGGTAAACTTTTACACAGCTAGTGACGTCACACGGTACTTTAACGCGCTGTATCTTCATAATTTTTAGTTTGTTACACAAAAGAAAAAATACGTAAGCAGTAATTTTTTGTTATCTCATAGTGGACTATTAATATTTTTTGAGGAGAATAGACTATTAATTCTGGATCGATACATCTCTATTTAAATCTATAGACATCCTAATTTTGATATTTTTTTTGGAGTATCGTTAGAATCTCATTAGCAATTATCATTCCATAGAAATAAGGTTATTCTAATTTAGACGTTATTAATTAAAACATACTTGGTTATTATATTAACAATAAACATTTCACAAAGTTAAAAGGGTACAGTGCGTTCGTTGTTACAATAAAAGTTATAAAACCTAGAGTTGAATTTCCTACAATTGCTGAGGTGGTCTCCATTACTAACCTAACAGACCCAGAAGTTATAGTTTATAGCAATAGCCCTTCTGTATTCGGTACTTTATGACTTAACCCTACAAATGTTACGGCCCATTTAGAAAACAATTAACGCTCACGGGGCCGACTCCTCCGCGGCATTTTATTAACGGGCTAAAGTTTTATCTGCATGTTATTTTAATTACTAACCACCAAGTGGAACCAAGAAACACAAGGTAAAAGTACGTTTTTGCATTAATTCATGAGGATATACTTTATACTTATTTAATTAATTAATAATTTATTGCTGTGGATGAGAGACAGCGGCCTACTCGTATATACGCTGGTTAAAATCTATGCAGGAATGTCTGGACTTTAAAAAGCGGAAATATTTTACTTGTTTTAAATGTCAGATGGCAGTTAATTTAATATGATAACCAGACTTAATATACGTAATTTTATAGTAGCAGTATTCTTGTATAAAAACGAGAGGAAACATTACGAAGACGATAATCTAGAGTATTCTAGAACTACGATGTAAGGACAGAACCGGCGCTCAACTATAGTCACATAAGGAATTTGGATGCATAAGATGTGTGTAATTATGTGTAGATATCTATATAAATAAATAATTAAATTAAATTTTTGCATACCACTAGCTCGACGGAGAGGAAAAACATCGTGATGTAACATGCAAATTCGAACAACTTTGGATTTGTAACCATGATCCCAAAATTGTCTGGTTCCCCTATCTTAGGATTACGAAGGTCAGATCGGCAGTCGCTTCAATGTAATTATCAGACTTGCTAAATCCTGGATCATGGTCTAACCGGACCCCGTCTAAGCACGGGACACAACGCTAGGAAGATGATGATTTATATAAATAAATAAATATCAGACGACATCACATACATTGATCTGACTCCAAGGTAAGACAGAACCAACACAAGTACTTATCACACGAATGTTTTTGTGTGGGGATATAACCCACAACTCTTGGCGCATGGGGCAGGGTCACTACCGAATGCGCCATCGAGCTTGTCGAATAACGATACTGCAAGATTACATACGCAAACTGTGAAAACGTTACCGAAAGGAATTAGTCAGATAGCCAAGATATCAAATCCAACTGGGTATAAAAGGGGCATGGATATACCCAACAGTTGGTTGAAATGATGATGACGATTAGATCCGCGATCAGACTAAATATTTGAAGGTACTATTGAATCTCTAGCTAATAGTAGCTGCAAATAGTAGATTCATAGTAGATATCTCTCCCTTTAACTTTATCAAAAACGGATAAGCAAGCAAGAACATTAATAGCTTTTGTGAAGTTTGGGCAGTAAGCATTAAGAAAGAGCATCAATTTAGACATTAAGCATGCAATTATATAATTCGAGTTCGAGTAACTTATAAAACTACTAATTAGAGAATTGGCATGAAGATAGTTACTATCTTAGGGATAGGGAGGATGACTCCATTAAAAAACAATAATTCTATTTAGTCCGTCAGTTAGATTATACAAAAATACAAGACACAAATTATTCGCTTTATCATTTATTACCACACAGAATCACAAAGATAAAGAGCATCAAAGTTTTCGAGTGGGAGCTTGTGACGTCACTATTTTGTAAATATTGTACGAAAGTGTGGCGTCACACGCAACTTGAATGCATATTGTATTTTCGTCAATGTTTGTTTGACAAATAAATAAAAAATACGTGTTCAATATTTTTATAATCAAACTGACGGACTAAGCAGATTTTTAGTCATCTAGCCTATTTTCTAGCGGGGTAGGCAGAGAGAATAGAGTGGTATACAACATACTAATAACTACATTTACACTAGTTCCTAATCAAAATGTTAGGAAATGATAGCGTGATATACCATCAGTATTACATTGTAAAATCTCAAATAGCTTTTAATGTAGGAGTAATTTAGCTGAAATTCGTGCACTAAAAAAAATCTATGAAAAAAGTACACAATGAGCCATCCGATGGTTGAGTTCATAAAAAAGTGACGTTAAAATGAATAAGTATTTTCAAGCGGCTTAAATCTTTTAAAAATTATTCGCAATCTTTTAACTAAACGTGCTTAACTAAAACGGACCATATCACCTCGGAAAGAGAACCCACCCTCGAGATACAATGTTGTGACCCAACTTAGTTGCAATTACGACCACTTAAAGCGTTTTAGTACCGAAAGTTGCACATTTACTTGAAAATGTGAAGAAAAAAAGTAACAATCAAATGTAATAACACCCCGGTCCTCCACGGTTCGTATTAACACATCGTTCGTGTGTTTTCTACCGCATTTACAATTTAGATAATACTCACTCAGTTGTTGTGGCGTTTCGAAATTAATTACATGGGTCACGCAAGCCGTCCTCTTACATTTTTGGGTTAACTTATCAAACGCGCGCCAATTCCAAAACCGATCTTAACATTAACTGCTACAGTTCAATTTGGTTTGAACTAATTATCGTATTTGAACCACTTATGGGGCGTATGTGACACTATTAATTTGTAATTTAGAATTAAAAAGGCTCATAAAATCAACCGATCGCTTCTAATTATGTTCTGACAAATTTGTTTGGTTGAAAACAAAAGAGAATGCGTGCGTATTAAATAGGCGAAGGAATTAGCTCGAATGAGTTTGTTAGGGTTAATATTAATTAGGTAGAACTGGTTTGATGGCGACTTTTTACGAAAAAGTTTTGACATTCATTCATGTAATATGTTTTTAATTACGTAGAGTGATATTGGAAGTATTGTGACTGAATTGTATGGATAAAAAACGCGACAGTGAGTTTGCGACGCATTCACTACTTAATAAAAAATAATTATTTAAGTGACACATATTTGCATCTTCATCTTCCTAGAGTTATGTCCCATGCTTAGTCGGGGTCCGCTTAGAGTCTAAGCTAAATCCTGGATCATGGTCTAAGGTTTATACCATGATCCAGGATTTAGCGAGTCTGGTAATTACATTACTGCTGATCTGACCTTCGAAACCCTTCGTAGGGGAACCAGACAAATTTTGGATCATGGTTACAAATCCAAAGTTATTTGAATTCGCAGGTTTTAGCACGATGTTTTCCCTTCGGGGATTATGGGCGTGATGTTATGTATGTATGTATGTATAGATTTGAAAAATCTAGAGGTGCTCGGGTTTGACCCCGTGCCCCTCGGTAATGCGCGTGTCCTTACCCAATGGTAAGTCGCCTAAAGCTTGTTCTATGCATACTAGATGAACGGATAGACATACTTAAATACGTTTATCCCTTGACTACAAATGGCCATGTTCATCACAAGAAACATTTGCCTAGCGGGAATCGAACCCGCGACCCTTGGTTTCGTGGCCAGGGTATCTGGCCACTCGACCAACGGGCCAGTCAATAAAAAAACAAAATGGCTACAACTTACGCAACAACCGAATATTGGATCATGAACTTTGTTTATTGTTTGTGACAATGGAAACCACTTCATTGTCCCGTTATATCGTTACACCCGTATTAACAGGCCAAAGGCGCACATTATGACCCTTATTGCTTACGACATAAAGCCGTGTTTGAGGTTAACAGACAGAGAACGACTTTCAAATAAAATAGGTTAATAGGCTTCTTAACGCCGAAACGTAAGTCTTATAGTGTTTTAAACATGCACCTTTTAGGTCAAAGATTAATGGTTGTGGCTACTAGGTATTGTGCCTATTATCACAAACTATTACGTCACCGTGTGCTGTTTTTGTTGACTTATATATATATATATGTTTAACTTCATAATGAAGTATTTACCTGAAGTGTCGTTATCGAGTAAGTGTAGATTATTAATTACAATAATGTAAATTTTGGCATTTAAAAAAGTAACTATCAAGTTTCTTGCCCGTTTTTTCTCGATCTACCTTCCGAACCGGTGGTAATATTTTCATTTCTTTTACACATTGACTATTTATAAGTGCTTTTTTGAAGCCTTTATAAATAAAGAGATTTTGAATTTTGAGTATTCTATAAGTGACAGTAGTTACGCCAATGTTAATCGGGCACTAAACAATAAAATACACACTGTGTTCCTTGCTTAGCATGTCGTAATGAAATGGGATTTATGGTGTACTAGGTATTGGTTGTGCCACACTGCTATGTCTATAGTGACAGCTCCTCCTTATATAATCTCTCCTATCTCCTCTCAACTTGCACAATTTCAGCTTTTTTGTCAACCTTGGCCATCACACTGGCAATTTAGCGGTAAAAGCTCCAACTAACTAACTAAACTTCACGGCACTTCCCTAGCGGGGTAGGCAGAGAGAAGCGAACGCCATATGGCGCGATCCTTACACACCTCACTCGCCTCTTCAACATTCATGATCCTTTAACAAGCTCTATAGTTTTAATGACTCCTAACATCGCCTTCTGTTAATACACGATCAATCTGGTCGTGATAGGTGAGCATGGGTCTTCAGGTGCTCCTACATCCTTCCACTTTCGCATTGTATAAGTTATCCCCCCCTTATTTATTATTATTATTTATTACGTACATATTCCAGGATATTTGTTATCTTTGACCTTCACACTACAATGTCTTGTGGTAAAAGCTCTTTCCTCTAAACTTGCACTTTACGTGAGGAATGCCTTTACGCACCGTCCAGGTAGACCTGAGTAAGAGCCTACAAGGGTATGTCGGGCTCGGAATTCTGGCAACACCAGTTCCCCAACCGACTAAACGTCACGGTTGCCATTCTACGGGCCCTGAACGCAAAATATCGGGGTCCCACTGCCGGGGTTCGCTCGAAAAGTCTACGCAGCGCGCGCAGCCTCCTTGCTGCCGATCTCGAGGGAGTAGGATTCTCCCCCAAAACACCTAGTGTGGTGTGTAACAGACAGCTGTGTGACTCGTATCCTAACGGATTGAGTGCTTGAAGGCTTCCCCGCTAGCTCCCACGACTTCAAAGCCCCTTTTAGTCGCCTCCTACGACAGGCAGGGATACCTCAGGAGTATTCGCCCCGCCCTGCAGGGCGCAGAGGTCTATTCCCCTATACTTACTAAATGTCTAGAAGTACTAAATGAGATTACCCCTCTGTACTTCCTAATCTTTGTCCCGAAATTAAGAAGCTTATTCCATGGCGACAACGTTTACAACCGCCTTATCTGAACAGAAGCTTGTAGCTTTCCCGTCTAAGCGCATTATGACAAATCGCGGTGGGTGCAACGATGCATTTTACCAAAGATTAGTTTAATGTGTGGACATTGCGTAAAGTGATAAGTAATGCGTCAGATATTTGATGCCTTATATGGGTAAGGATTTTAAATTATGATGAGTGGAGAAATGGATTCTAATGGATGGATTGAAGTGAAACTAAGTGATTTGAAAGTTTGTCCGTTGAACAATATATTAATAAGTATATATTATAGACCCTTGGAATCAATTATAATGCACAATAATATTCAACATAAACAGAAAATAACATACCGGTTCGGAAAGTAAACTCTATCGAGAAGAAATCGACAATAAATCTGATAGTTACTCTTTTAAATGTCAAAATTTACAAGTTCATAATTAATAATCTACACTTACTAGGTAAAAACACTACAGATTAACACTTCATTATGAAGTTAGACATAATTATGCTTGTCATTTAAAAAGTGTTCAATCTCATAGTAGCCCTTACTCATTAAAAGCGCTTTAATGCACAATTTGAGCTTATGTGGAGGTAATGCTAGTAAACTTTCTGGAAGTTTATTAAATATAGCAGCACGCGGTTTGACCCGCATAGTTCCCATTCTTGTAGGAATATGGGGATAAAATATAGCCTATGTTACTTCCGGATAATGCAGCTTACTAATAGTAATTTTTTTTTTGAAATCGGCACAGTAGTTTTTGAGTTTATTCATTACAAACATACACACACACAAAAGTACAAAAATACAAATCTTTGCTTTTTATAATTATAATATTAGTATAGATTTGAATACTTAGACCAATAAATGAATTACCACTCTTCTGGAGTCTATGGTTTGGAACAGCAAGTTTGTGTTTATTCCTAGTATTAAATCAACGTAGGTAGGAAGCCGATTGCCAGGAACATGAAAATAAACGCCTCTATAAAGGTCAACTACTCAAAATAATATAGCCTAAAAACTCACTCGAAGTCTACCACTAAACGGCACATATACGACCCCACCGCATAAAATTCGACACCTGTTCCCCCATTTATATCACCACCGTGATTCATTGATCATAAAAATCAAAGTAATAACCTGCCCAGACGATGACTTCGCCCATAAAGATAAAAGCTCTAAAAACCTAATGAAAGTAACTCGAC
Source organism: Glyphodes perspectalis (assembly GCA_951394215.1). NCBI lineage: Eukaryota > Metazoa > Arthropoda > Insecta > Lepidoptera > Crambidae > Glyphodes > Glyphodes perspectalis. The sequence goes on from OX596217.1 coordinate 14,290,333, forward strand.
CATCTTCATTAACATGGAGTGTGTATTGCGTACAATAAATCATTTTTAGGGCGGTTTTCGGATAACTACGATGACTAAATGATGGAGAGTTTTATTGACATATTTTGAAATTTGTTAGTTTTTATGGTAAAAGTGTGATTGCTTGCACTTAAACTTGTATGTTATATGGTATGATGACTCGGATTTCGGGTCCAAATGAGAACTAGAATTATTGTTACATGCGTCATCTAAGTTGAAACATTTTTATGAAGTTCTGACGTAAAACTATGTTTATCTATTGAAACTTTTTCTAAAATATCGTAGTCACTATCACGTACGTACAAATGTAACTAACTAACTAACTAACTAAACTTCACGCCACTTCCCTGGCGGGGTAGGCAGAGAGAACCGAACGCCATATGGCACGATCCTTACACACCTCACTCGCCTCTTCAACATTCATAATCCTTTTCATACAAGCTCTACGGTTTTTATGACTCCTAACATCACCTTCTTTTAATACACGACCAATCTGGTCGTGGTAGGTGAGCCTGGGCCTTCCGCGGCTCCTACATCCTTCCACATTCGTATTCGTACAAATGTAGATTACGACTAGATTCGACTCTTGGATTCACTTAAATTTGGATTGTGACCACACATACAAATTTTGAAATGCCTCTAAACCTACTAAAATATACAAAACTCAAATTGTGGAAAAGTATCCGATCTCTGACTTACATCAATTTCGACTTCAACCAATTTTATCAGCACCAAATCTGGAGCTAAACTAAAACTAGATAAATTCTTCAGATAATAATAAATTCTTCAGACTGACACACCAATTCCCTAGTACCAAACTAAGCTTATAAGCTTGTGCTATGGATACTAGGTGAACGGATAGACATACTTAAATACGTTTATAAACATCAATGACTCGAGTACAAATATCCATGTTCATCACACGAAATTTTTGCCCCTAGCAGGATTCGAACCCGCGACCCTTGGTTTCGTGGCCAGGGACTCTGACCACTCGACCAACGGGCCAGTCAAAAACAAACTAGAAAACAGATGAAACTAGACTTCTATAGTTCAAAGCAACTTACTTCACACAATCTCACCTCCCCACGATAAGACCTATCTATCTCTGCCCATTTACCACCGCCGTATGATAAATCATAAAACAAACAAACCCGGGGTGGGAGCTAGCTCGTCGCCACAATTTCCTGCTCAAACCGAGCACGTGACGTGACAGATTGCTTCCACCATAACACCGTGTTAACCATAAACGTGTTTACGCCAATTTTGCACTATCAAGTATGTTATAATATGTTTCTTGGTTCTATGCTATGTCTTCTGAATATATTGGAAAGTTTTTATAATTGAAAATAGTATCACAATGGGTTTATTTTTTTAGGCTTCGAGCATCCAAGAAAGCATCGATCGATTATCAAGTTTTATAAAATAAATATCTACATGCATCTAAAACATAGTCTGTTATTTTATGATCATGTTCAAATTTAACGAATAAAAACGAAACTATATCCAGTGGTCAGGTATCTCCTCAATAGATATATTTGATGACACCACCTATCAACACTCCATGATTATCTAGAACAATTTGGTTACTCTTCTATAATTTATCTTTGGTCTTATAGCATTAAATAGTCATGTTTAGGAATAATAAAAAAAAACTTTAATTTTCGACTAATAAACAGAAACTACATATAAACAAATGACAATCTTTAAAGGCACCATCGTCCTACAGGGTAGAGCTCTGCTAAATACTATATTAATAATCTTCACAAAACGGTCACCCATCACTTGTCGCCCGCGACGCGCGTTGCTGGACTCGAACCGCCCCTGAACCGTTGCCACCTTTAAGGCACAAGCACCCTTTCATTATTCTTCTACGCAAAAACCCTTAAGCCCTGAAGCTAATACCACCTATCATTGGTGGGCACAACGCAAACTGATATCTAGTTTGAATAAAGGCAGAACAGTAAAACGTAAATGCACTTTTTTATTGACAGCATCATTAGAGCTTGTCGGTGGTTGGGTGGGAAAACGGCGTATCCCCGTAATTCTCGTTTTTTTTTTAATATTTTGTAATTGAGAAAATTGACTAATAGGATTGTTTGCTAACTAATTTTATTGATAAAGACGATATATTGGGACTTAAACATTTATTTTCACCTTTACATCCACGTAATGGTGCCATTTTGATATTCAACAGTGACCGTGATTCAAAAATTGTCTGGTTCCCCTATCTGAGGGTTACGAAGGTCAGATCGCCAATCACTTTAACGTAATTACCAGACTTGCTAAATCCTGGTTTACATAGTATATATATATATATAGTCTTAGCACAGGATATAACGCTAGGAGGATGATGATAATATTGAACTATGATCGCTGAATGCGCAACACGCGTCCGTTGTGAAAGGGTTGGTTTATCGTCAATCCAAAAACAGATTATTCCTGAAGTCCTGCAATAAGAGAAAATATTGCTAGGAATTTCTATTAAAAGGTTACGAGCGTCAGATGTCAGTCTCTTTGATTTAACAAGACTAGAAAAATCCAGCATTAAACAAGAACCGAATGGACCCCGTTAAATGGGCTATAATGCTACAAAGGTAATGTAGCAATATCAAATCATATCAACAACTAGCTGCGCTCGCGGTTTCACCCGCGTTTATTTATTTATGATGAAAGTTATAGCTTTTCTCGATAAATGAGCTATCTAACACTGAAATAATTTTTCAAATCGCACTATTTCCCTCTGTGATTAGCGCGTTCAATCAAACAAACTCTTCAGCCTTATAATATTCGTAAAGATTATTAAGCATTTAAAATGATAGTTAGTTTTTTACTAATCAGGTTTTATTCAAGTAAAAAATCACTTATTATATAAGCATGAATACATTAAAAGTAAAGATATGAGGTTGTACTGTTTAGCCGTCTTTATCGCAAAGAAAACCATTTGTACGCGTTATTCGATACGAAGACTGATACGCACCGCGTAATGATCGGTCTACACAGTATGCTAATTATCACTTGGGGCTAGAAAGTTATCGGGTTACACAGAATATTATTTTAATAAAAACTGTTTGAAAAGCAAGAATTGAATTGGAGTTTGTTGCATGTTGTTTTGAACCAGTATAATTTAATATGTATATTAAAAACTAGATGTGACCGCGTTTATTGTTAATGTTATATCTATAGCCTTCCTCGATAAATGGGCTTTCTAACACTGAAATATTTTTTCCAATCGGACGAGTAGGTCCTGAGATTAACGCGTTCAAACAAACAAACAATCAAATCTAATTAACAAACAAAAAAACTATTCAGCTTTATAATTGGGATGTTGACTGGCTAGTCAATTGATGTACTTTTTAAGGTACTGTCAAAACGAAATCACTTCATAGATTTCGTATGGGCTTTTCAACGTGTGACGTCACTAGTTTGTATAGTCAACTGACTTAATATTAAGCAGTTTTTGTAAAATTAAAAATCTTAGACTCAATATGATACAAAATCAATAAGACTTAACAGCATACTTCGATACTTTCTTTTTCAGAATTGATATTTCAAAATTTAATATAAATGGTGTTAACATCCCAATATTAGTAAATACATACATAACATCACGCCTATAATCCCCGAAGGGGTAGGCAGAGTCAAAGGGGCACCATGCCCCTTCAGCCGCATTCAGCCAAAAATTAAGTCGGGCTGGGGTAGATGGACCTGTCGTCTTCACAATCACACACCCAAAACTAATTAATATTAGTATAGATATAAAAACGCTTTTTTTGATACATACATAGATATTTCAACCAATACCTGACATTGTATCCATTAAGTTACTCTTATAAGATATGTAAATACATCATCCACCTGTTATATAAGCGAATTTTCCTTATATGTATGTCCATAAGAAACGCACGTCACTAGGACGCTACCAAGCACTCAAACTAAACAACACATTAGACTACAATAGACAGTTTTTCTCAAACTTTTCTAAAATAACCCCCACGTATATAATTAATCTGTGGACAAGTTGAGTAGGTATTAAATACATTATATATTATGTGTTTCTATAACTTACCTTAAATTTAAATATAAATTTTAATTAAGCTGCTTAATATTAATTTTAGTCTAGTTACTGGAAAACAACTGTTTTGGAGAATGTTGTGTATACCTATAATTGGCGATCATATTTAAATTGTGACCTCTGTTAAACTTTACTATGAATGTGTATGTGTATTGCTGTTGGTGTACCATTTATAATAAATAAATAAATAAAATAAATAAATAATTTATAGCCGGAATCCATGTCCATTATTCTTATATAGTAGACAAATCAACTAATAGGTAAAACATACAAACAGTTACAGTATTTATGATCAATTTACGATTATAAATTAGAGCGGTGGTAGCTCAATGGTAAGGACACGCGCCTCTTAACCGAGGAGTGCGGGTTCAAACCCGGCGCGTGCCTCTGGATTTTTCAAATCTATGTACGTATTTATACCACTGAATTGTCTGGTTCCCCTATCTTAGGGTCACGAAGGTCAGATCGGCAGCCACTTCAATGTAATTACCAGACTCGCTAAATCCTGGATCATGGTCTAAGCGGACCCCGTCCAAACACGGGACATAACGCTAGGAAGATGATTACGATTATGAATTAATTTCTTATTTATCTTAAAATCTTTTCAGAGTTACATAATAATGAAACAAAGTTTGCAAAATTGCTTTATTATCAAATATTTATTTTTCACTTATCATAGTACAGCAAGAAAAAAGAAAGATAAGAATTAGCACTCCGCTAACCATTTTAGTCAGAGCCCCCCGAGTTTGAGGGGTAAAGGTATACAAGCCAACAGTTTGGGTACCCCTGCCACCCTCAGGCGTTAAAGCAATAAAATATACATACGTTTTATGCTAATGCCATCAATAATTGAAAATGCATGTTCCCTACCCGGCAGCCGTAACACCACACTTTAAAGTTTATTATAATGCCAAGCGTGTTGCGTTTAAACGGTTCGAAGTTAGTTTGGGTTGCAATTAAAATGTTTTCGACCCATGTCCAGTGCCCTGGGAATCTGCTGTGCTATTATAGTTTATAATTGAATTACTGCAGAGCTGGAAACGGCTGGAACATTGATTGGTGTGCATCCGTTGTGTTGTATTCTTCAGTGTTTTGTTGCTCGTTAACTATATTCGTTTTAGAGATGGACTATGACTATGACTACGTCTGATATAGATATATAAAACAGTTCTTATTTTTGAATATTTTTGAATTGTTGTACTAGATTAAATTTTAAAAGTTATTTGTAATCTATTTGGGAAGAGTTTTTTTTTCTGTATAAATTATTTTTTCATATTCACCGACACCGTGTAGTCTGTAAAACTCCATTTTTATTATTTTTGTCAGCATGATATGATTATATATGTATTTAATAGCGCGTGTATCTCAAAGAAAATATCAAATTAAACCAAAATTTGTAATAGCGACAAATAAGGATATTTGTATCCTTATTCGTCGCTATCCGCTCGAAAAAGAGTTAAATTTCTCTTTTAAAGACGTCTCTCAGTAAAACACGTGTAAGCACAAAGAAGTGAAACAAGGATGTTCAAATAAAAGTTGCGCGCTCCCCCGGCAAGTCACACAGCCCGACTGAAATTGTCTACACTATAGTGTATACACTCCACAGTCTACACTCTTGACTTACGACTTGTGCTGGGCACTTGGCAAAAGTGCCGCTAAAGATCTACGGAGATTCAAGACTGGAGGTTCGACTGTTTCCGAGTTCTTTAAGTAAACAGAGTGACAATAGTCCTGTGTAATTAGCTGGAAGATTGGATTGTGAATTTGGTGAGAGTTAGGGGTAGTTTATTGGATAAGTCTTATCAATTTTATACGGTCGAATCTTTTAAATAGTCCCATGTTGGTCTAGGACTTAAATTTAATGTGCCAACTGTGTTTCTTGCCTAGCATGTTGTAAAAGGCGACTAATTATATATGGAGTTTTGGGTATGTGATTGTGTAGGCGACAAGCTAGCCAGTTTTAGTTGTCACTACTTTTTCACAATTTTCTAACCCAGCCCAGTTTTATTTTTGGCTGAATGTGGTTAAAGGGGAGTGCTGACCCTTTGACTCTGCCTACCCCTGCGGGGATTACGGGCGTGATGTTATGATGATGATGATGATTTACAAAAAAATGCTTACTTTCTCAAGCAATATGTATTTTATTCACATACATTACACAGGTATTTTATTTCCATACATTTCCTAAATTCATAGCATAAATTCGTAGTAAAATTATATGTGCCATCTATCGAATTTGTCCAAACGATATTTTTATTATGATAACATAATCCGAAAGATAATCTACGATTAATTAGTAATCACCAAACTAATTAATGAGCCCATTCATATTAATATCCCATCATTACCTTTATCGTATAGATGGTAATACATTATATATCATTATAGATTAAAACCTGTCTGTTTATTATATGAATCATCTCAGATAGTAATATATTCACCTAGTACTTCTCATGTTGGTCTGGGACTAAAAAATAATGTATTTACTGTGTTCTTTGACCGGTATGTCATTTAATACAAAAATGGTGTATTGGGTAGTGTTGTCGAAAACTAGATAGTCTTGCAATCGATAGCCAAACCATCTATACGATCGATAGGACAATCGATAGTATCGATGTCTCTGTTAGTGCAATAATATCGGTAAATAGCAATACTATCGATAGAATCGATACTATCGATAGTTTATTAGTTAGGAGCGATTTAAACTATTGGTACTATCGATAGTATTGCTGTTCACCGATAGTTTTCAGAATCGATTGTCTATCGATAGACAATCGATATTGGCCTATCGAGCGGCAACGCTAGTATTGGATATTTGGCTTGTGATTGTGCATGTGACTAACAACAAGTGAATTTTACGTTCGGCCAAAAGTCAAAACGGTATAACTTCTATGTGTACGTATATAAGAGACATACTCAAGTCAGAATTAAAAAGAAAAACATGTTTTTATTTATGTAGGCCTCATAAAATCACTTAGAAATCGTCCAGTTTCCAAAAGTCTACTAAGCTATGCGAAATCTACCTCAATATATACTAATGTTGCAAAACTATCGATAGTTGACCTCGAAAAATAGTTACAATATCAATAGGACTATCGATAGTATCGATACCATCGATCGAGTATTGATAACCAATAATTAGCAATACTATTTAAAACAATCCATAGTATCGATAGTACTGAATTTAGATACTATTGACGGTATTGATTATTAGCCGAATATCGATATTACAATACTATCGATGCTGTCGACACCATCTATAGCCTTATCGATATTGTGACTGTTTTTCAAGGCCACGATAGTATAGATAGACTATTGGTATTTTATACTATTGCTTGCAACACCAATATAATATACATATATACCTTTCATACGAAGACACTTAAACAAAGCTGTCAGTTCCTCCTTACGACGTATCCCTATCAAATTCTGAAATTAACAACCTTTCAAAACTTTCGCTGTATTGACGAAGGTGCTGTGTGCTCGTGTTACATGTTCATACACATTGTATAACAGCAGATACTACAAGCCTCTGTATGAGGGACTAGCGTCTGCTCCTGGCTTGGTTTGCATAGAATTTAGATGACAAGTATTTTTAGTTAGTTTAAAATTTCACTCTCTATCAATATTATATGTAAATTATTAAATTATTATGTGATCAAATGACATCTTATTTTGCATGCTATCGTGTTTTAGTGCTTGCGTTAAATTTAGCTTAAATTGCTTCTGAGAACACAAGCTATCTGTCAGTGACTATTTCATCCAAATCTTTTCTACGTTCTCAGAGATAAGCCGAATTAAACACTGATAGACTGACAAGATAGAAAAAAAAAGCATTGTCATTTCTACAGCTACTACTAACGTTTCTCAACTACCAAATAATAGTAGCTGCCATCCAATATTTTCTTCTCACCCATTTTTTTAGTTTCAATTGTCAACATACACATTTGTTTAATTAATACGATATTGCTCATACTTAATTAACTAAAAGCAATCGTTAATATTGTAGCTACGTGTCATCTTAAATTAACAAACCTTCAAAACTTGTATTGACGAAGGCGCCTCTTTACCTCCGTCGGCCGGCGCCTGCCCGCGGCGCGGTAATACCGCACATCCGCTTACACGTCGAGACGCCGTTAATAATTGGGGACGCATGTACATGTATTAAACGTTTAGTCTGAGTCCAAAGTGTGGCATAAATGTTTACATACATAGTTATATTGCCTATTTCAATCAAAACAAGCTCTGAAGATGTGAGTTTTCTGAGCAATGTTAAGTTTATATAAGTTTTACATCGTTTTCCCTCTCGACCCTATATATATATATATATATATATATATACAGATATAAGTCAAAGACTTCAACGGAAGTATAATAGTCATTAAGAAAGATAAGAATTTCATTGGTATATACTCCTAAAAAACGTTTTAGTAGTATGTACCAATGAAATTCTTATCTTTCTTAATGGATTTTTTACTAAATATAATTAAGTAATAGAAAGTATCATTATTATAGCTACTCCTCTATTGTCAAATTAATTTTTATTGACGAAGACACCTCTAACTTTGTCGGCCGGCGGATGCCCGCGGCGCGGTAATACCGCACATCCGCTTACATGTCGAGATGCCGCTAATCATTGAAGACGTATGTACATGTGGTAAACGTTTAGACTGTTAGATCTGTAGTGATACTTGTAATGTATCGGAATGCAGTCTACGTTCATAGTTAGTATTTACACTCATATTAGGTTAAAAAATTATATTCTGCTGCAAACGCCATCTTATTTATTAACGAATAACTAAGATGGCGTTTGCAGCAGAAAACATGAAGATATTTTGTAATTCTGCCTGGAGAATGTATTATTTTATTACTTTATTTTGCTACAGTATAAAATCTGCCTGTAACGTCTAATCTACCAAAATAACAAGCCTTCCCAACTCGTATTGGCGACGGCTAAGCGTGCCGCCGCCTGCCCGCGGCGTTGCAATACCGAACATCCGCGCCCGTGCTCAAGACGTTGCATTAATTGTACACATATGTGCGCTTGTTTTACGTTTAGACAACGCAAGTCCGAAATGTAACGTGTATTATAGCTTAAAAGTTAATGTGCTACTCATAATGCCCGTAAAGGGTTTAGTCCCGTTAGTATTTAAAGTTTATATGGTTGATATTTGCCCTATGTTGGTCTGGACACAAAAATAATGTCAGTACTGCGTTCCTTGCCTAGCTTGCTGTTACATTAAAGACAAAAGTCAAAGTCAAAATATTCTTTATATAAATAGGTTTTAAAAATACTTATTAATCATGACATACAGTAATCAATCTATGCAATCGGTTGAAATGATTCTGCAATCGGTTCCATTACTTACGACTATATATGAGACCTGGCTTAATAAATAAATAAATTCTCCAGACTGACACACCAACTCCCTAGTTTCAAACTAAGCTTAGAAGCTTGATATAGATATACTTAAATACGTTTGTAAACATCCATGACTCGGGTACAAATGTCCATGCTCATTACACGAAACATTTGCCCCTAGCAGCATTCGAACCCGCGACCCTTGGTTTCGTGGCCAGGGTCTCTGACCACTCGACCAATGAATCTATCGCTTCAAAGTTTCCATTCCTATTGCAAAATGGCTCTTAAAATCAAAACACTGATACATTGTTTTCCTTGAACTGCCGCAAACGAATTACTATAATCCAAAAAGACGTTAGCTTAGGATGTAGAAAGAGATAGTATTTATCTGCTATCCCATACAAAACAGCATAAACAACGAGGCATTGTATGAAGCTGTTAATATACATATAATATACCTCGTAGTTCGATAGTAGCACACCCACTCCGAGCACTGGTTACAAAGTGCTGGAGCGGCTGTGCAGTCAGTTGAGACCTTATCTTTAAAGTAGTGAAGTCGTATATTGATTGACTCGTAAGCAGTTAAGTTGGGAGCGACACTTCTACTTACTCCGGTTAAAGGGCAGAGGGACGAAAGTAACTGTTTCGTTTGGTTATTTAGATGTTGAAGTTTTGAAATTGAAATGTTGTGTATTGCAGTTGTTAATGTTAGAACTAAGGACAGGTATAGTTAATAGGCCGTATTTTTAAAGATAATTATTATAAACTTGGCTAAGATAAAATTATGCGGTGAAACGTAACAACTTATTTTTTTTCAACTCGGACTAAATGTTGCTTATTTTACTTGATCTTTAATGAAAACAAAATTTGACTTTCATTTATCAAAATCAGATAAAAAAAACAACAATGGTATTAAAATTAAGTATATATTTGTAATACCACTGTTATTTCTGATATCCGTAACACAAGTGCTTAACCTACTTACCTCGGAGTCAGATTAATGTATGTGATGTAGTCGGATATATAAAATTTATTCTTATAATAAAGCAGGCAATGTCGCTAAAGTTATGAACTAGTTCCGCACTTGGAACAGAAAAATTTAATAAGTACAATATATTGTAATACAATGCTGTAAAGCTTAAATAATATCCTATTGCATGAAAGATTAAGAAGAATCCATTCATCATCATCTTCCTAGCGTTATGTCCCGTGCTTAGACGGGGTCCGCTTAGACCATGATCCAGGATTTAGCGAGTCTGGTAATTACATTGAAGCGACTGCCGATCTGACCTTCGTAACCCTAAGATAGGGGAACCAGACAATTTTTGGACCATGGTTACAAATCCAAAGTTGTTTGAATTTGCAGGTTTCATCACGATGTTTTCCCTCACCGTCGAGCTACTGGTATAAATATGTACATAGATTTTTTAAAATCTAGAGGTACATGCCCGGGTTTGAACCCGCACTCCTCGGTTAAGAGGCGCGTGTCCTTACCATTGAGCTACCACCGCTCCTAAGAAGAATCCATTAATTTCATATAATATAAGTAAGAAACGTAAATACATTTGTTCGTCTTTCTAAGCTTCTTAATAAAGTTGAATATGTGCATTTAATATCAACATCATATTGTTTGTTTTATACGAGTATACTTATGGAAGAATAGGGTATTTTATGTCCTCCAATAAGGCAAGGTCAAAGTCAAAATACTCTTTATTTATATAAGTTTGAACAAACACTTATAAATCGTCAATTCAACAAGAAAATCAACTAATAACATGAACCACCGGTTCGGAATGTTGCTTCTACCAAGAAAAAATAGCTAAAGCTACTAGGTACCTAACGACACATTCAGAGCAAAACATTGCAACATTGCTTATTTGTTTTCAATAGAGACTCATCGTGCAGAAACTCAGTCAGCTGTTCTTTTCAAAACAGAAACTAACCACAAAAGCTCTCAGATTCAAAAGGAGCCCAACCAAAACTCCACCAAATTCAGCTTCTAAGAAAGATCTCTAAAAACATATCCGTTGGAGCTTAAAGCTGTAAAAACAGGAGTAAGGAACGAACCGAAAGCTCGGCCGCAGCTTATCCAATAAAGCATCGCTCGAGCCACTGCCGTGTGCTAATAAAAACCTGTTTTGAGCTTGTTTGGACTCGACGATTTTGTCACGATCTGGGTTTTGTCAAGACGGATTTTGTTTGGAAACGCGCAGAAGTGTTAGATACTGTTAAACATGATAGACTTGTGTTTAGAGCACAATAATATCACCTTGCTTAATATTTCTCATATAATATACATTTTGACGGGCCCGTTGGTCGAGTGGCCAGAGACCCTGACCACGAAACCGAGGGTCCCGGGTTCGAATCCCGCAAGGGGCAAATGTTTCGTGTGATGAACATGGACATTTGTACTCGAGTCATAGATATTTATTAACGTATTTAAGTATGTCTATCCGTTCCCCTAGTATCCATAGCACAAGCTAAAGCTTAGTTTAAGATTAGGGAATTGGTGTGTCAGTGTGGAGAATTTATTTATATATTAAGCCAGGTCTCATATTATGGTCTTTTGTTGAGACAGGTTCATATTTGGAAGACAAAGATGAGGAACTAAATAAAAAAGACATCGATATCTATAGTGTACCTACTTTGAAATTTTGTTCGAAATTTCAAAAGTGTATGATTGTGTAAATTGTGAAAAGTTTGACCAGCAAATAAGTCTTTAAAAACTATTCTTGGGGCTCGTATCTCTAGTATCGGTAGTAGATGCAGATTAGCTAAAACTCCAAACATTCTCGTAATTCCTACATAACTGGTTGAATCATCTTATTGAACTTACAATCTTGGAGTTTTTGTAGTTAACAAATGTTTATATCAACAACAGAATAAGTTAGTAGTTAGTTGTTAGTAGTATTATAACAATCTCCAAAGTATTCACAATGAAGTAAAAATGTCAAAAGAACTACAATATCCATGTTGACAACTTCGCTCAGTGTGTGGATCAGTTGTCGCATCGTCTGCGATCTATTCCCAATTGCCTTATGTTGTTGAGCTGTATAACAACCAGTCGTGACAGAATCGCATCGTGTGCCGTAAACGACACCATTCTGTTGGTCACTACTGCGCTACGCAGAACCAGTTCCTAATATATTTCAAAGTGCAGTTTATGCATATCGCTTTTTGTTTCTGGTTTCTCGGGTGAACGATGACGTCATTACTTTTCGTTCTGTCTTCGAGGCCCTTGGAAGAAACGTATTTACCTCGTTTTGTTAAAGTTTATTGGCTTTTGCGTGCGTAATTTTAAATCTTCAAGATAAATGCAGTTATAAAGGTTATAAGTGATGTTATTAGAGAAGTTGGAAGTGTAAATAGGATTATCGTGGAGATATCGCCGTTGCAGTACGGTGTTATTTGAAAGATTATGATAGTTACTTTAATCGTCTTTTAACAGGTTTTATAATTTATTTCAAAAGGTTTTATGTTGTAGTATAAAATTGTTAAAAACGTGATACATTCAAGCTTCAATATAATTGTCTCTAATTTCTTAGACATATGCTTTAATATGGAATACATAATTAAAATGCATTACGACTCGAAACTTGTAAAACATAAAAATCCTTTTAAAGAAGGGTTCATTAAATGATGTAATGTCAAGTAAAGTTACCGGTTTAACTTTGGTCAACTATACTACTTATTTGTAGACTTCCCATATTGCTTAAAAATATATTACATAATATATATCAACACTTACGCGATTGGTAAGTCGCAATGAATACGATGTAAGGTTTCTGACAATTTCCATTGAATTAACTTATGATATTTTTTTCTGTAGATACGTCATGTCGCGTACATTTCACCCGATAAAGTATAGTGTGATATAAAATAATACGCAAAAAAAAAAAACAGCTAGCGTCTCATATCACATTATGCATTAATTAAAACAAATCTCACCAGACGTCCCTATTTTTTTTTAAATAAATATCCGACTACATCACATAAATTGATCTGATTCCGAGGTAAGTAGCTTAACCACTTGTGTTACGGATATCAGAAACAACAATGGTATTACAAATATATACTTAAATATTGGATATTCACACCCAGACGCAGAACAAACACAAGTATTAATTACACGAATGTTAATCCTGGGTGGGGATCGAACCCACAACTCTTGGCGAATGTGGCAGGGTCACTACCGAATCGCGCTATCGAGCCAGGCAAAAAAAATTAGGACATTTTTGAGTCTTCAGATCGCGCTCTTATGACCTATTTGCCTTTAATAAAATATTATTCGTAATAAAATTTGAATTAACACACAAAATTACAGTAGTGAATTCTAAAACTCGATTTTCAAAATCAGTTTAAACAAAAACGATAAATCGAAAAACGTGTCGATTCGACACCTAACTCGGTGAAAGTCGAGCGATGGTATCGGTGACTCACTGCTACTGTAACCCGATACCAGAGTGCGATAACTGCAAACTCAGGGCCTACCACGATTATACTACTGTTTAAACGATTCAAAATAAAATTGAAGTGGTTCAGACATGTGGAAAGCATGGATGACGAAAGATTGACTAAAAACAGATATACAATGCGAAAGGCCCAGGCTCACCTACCACGACCAGATTGATCGTGTATTAACAGAAGGTCATGTTAGGAGTCATAGAAGCCGTAGAGCTTGTATGAAAAGGATCATAAAAGTCGAAGAGAAGAGTGAGGTGTGTAAGGATCGTGTCATATGGCTTTCGGTTCTCTCTGCCTACCCCGCTAGGGAAGTGACGTGAAGTTTAGTTAGTTAGTTAAAATAAAATTCAACAGAAAAAATAACTTCCTAACTAACTCTTCTTTCTAGGACTATGTCCTGTTTATAAACGGGGTATGTAAAATTAAGAAAATAAACTCTTCAGACTGACAAAACAATTCCCTAGTTTCAAACTAAGCTTACATTCCCTCAAAAATAATGTATCAACTGGTAAAAATAATGTTCCTTGCCTAGCATGTCGTAATAGACGACTATTGATGTATTAGGGAATGGGTTTGTGATTATCTAGGTGACAACTTGTAACTTTTTGCACAATTTTTTATTTAACTCAACAAAATTTTATGGCTGAATGTGGTTTAAGAAGCTTGTCTTATTTTTATTTGAATTACGGACTTTGATTTCGTGTCCATAGCCTAACTAACTAACTAAACTTCACGCCACTTCCCTAGCGGGGTAGGCAGAGAGCCTAGTATTGAAGCACAAAACCAATCCTGTAAAAAATATAGTCATCATCTTCATCTTACTAGCGTTATGTCCCGTGCTTAGACGGGGTCCGCTTAGATCATGATCCAGGATTTAGCGAGTCTGGTAATTACATTGAAGCGACTGCCGATTTGACCTTTGGAACCCTAAGATAGGGAAACCAGACAATTTTGGGATCATGGTTACAAATCCAAAGCTGTTTGAATTTGCAGGTTTCATCACGATGTTTTCCCTCACCGTCGAGCTAGTGGTATAAATACGTACATAGATTTGAAAAATCCAGAGGTACGTGCCCGGGTTTGAACCCGCATTCCTCGGTTAAGAGGCGCGTGTCCTTACCATTGAGATACCACTGCTGATAAAAATATAGTGACAACCTATAAAAAAACCTCATTAAATAACTATCGAACCGTAAGAAGTACATAACATGATTCACACCCAATGTGTCTGTCCGTCCGTCAATTCAGCACCAATTACGATGATTTGTCATCGACACTGTTAATGCCGAGTTTGAAAAGAGCAAATTAATTCAAATAAATTGTTATTCCGCACAGCACGGCAACGAAATCATAATAGGTTCAGCGGTGAGTCACGCGGCCCTCGATAGAGATGCGTTTGCGCAGCGGTGAATAATACCTACCGACGTAGGGTTGGCGAGCTTTTGGAACATCAAACTTCTATGAAAAGTCACTTTAAATTTAGTCCCATATTCGTATGAGACTTAAAACTAATGTGTCAACTGTGTACTTGCCTAGCATGTCGTAAAAGGCGACTAATGGTATAAAGAGCGTTAGGTTTGTATATCGGCGGCCAGCTAGTAAATTTCACTACGTTTTAACAAATAATAATAAATAATAAATAAATTCGCCAGACTGACACACCAATTCCCTAGTTCCAAACTAAGCATGCTTGTGTTATGGATACTAGGTGAACGGATAGACATACTTAAGTTCGTTTATAAACATCCGTGACTCGAGTACAAATGTCCATGTTCATCACACGAAACATTTTGCCCTAGCGGGATTCGAACCCGCGACCCTCGGTTTTGTGGCCAGGGTCACTGACCACTCGACCAACGGGCCTGTAAATTTTTAGTTTTAACAAAATTTTATGTTACTCGGCCCAGTCTTATGTTGTGTAGTTATGTATGTATGTGCTGTTGCACATACATACATAACTATGCTCGCGAAGAAGCATTTCGCGTTGCCTCGTTGTCCTCGCACAAGTATGGTTTTGCTCTTTACGGAGCTTGGGCTTATCAGAAATGATACTAACAGGGCTAAACGATATTGTGACCTTGTAACAAGCGATGCGCACGCGCCATACGTCATAGTTTGTAGTGGAGTGTATTTATTTGCCGTCTCACCGGACTATGAGAGTGAAGGAATAGAGAGTGCACTAATGTTTGCGTATACACTTGTGCACTATAATATCTCCTGCGCAGTTGGCTAATCTTGTTAAGATTGGCCACCGTGACCGATATCGGTTAGGAGGACATTATTATTATTATTTATTATTTGAGGTATCATAAACGATTGCAATCCGACGACATCACATACATTGATCTGACTCCGAGGCAAGTAGCTTAAGCACTTGTGTTACGGATATCAGAAACAACAGTGGTTTTACAAATATACACTTAAATATTGGATATTAACACTCAGACACAGAACAAACACAAGTATTCATCATACGAATAATTGTCCTGGGAGGGGATCAAACCCACAACTCTTGGCGCACTACCGAATGTGCCATCGAGCTTGTCAAAATCGATTATATTTACGATACAAATAGGTTTCAGGTTTTGTATAACTTAAAAACTGTTGTATAGCCTAAAGCTTTCCTGGATAAATGTATTAGTTACTAAGATTAGCGTTTAAGCTATGCGAACTACTCGCTCGCTCTAAAAGTGGAAGTACATTCACCGAACTAGGTGTTGCTTGCTCGGGGACCTAGGTCCGACTGACCGTCTCGATGTAATGTATATGTACTTAGTGGCGAGAATAACTTCGTCAGCGCGATGCAGGATTGTATGGCGTTTCTGCATGTTCGATCAACGTCATCAGTTGATATGTTATTGAAGCTATAACCTTGACTATCTTGTGGCGTGGTCGCCACTTAGCAAATGAATTCTTCAGCTTTTAATATTAGTATAGACATACATACATACATACATACATAATGTCACGCCTTTTTCCCATGGGGGTAGCCAGAGATCACGTACTTCCATTTGCTACGATCCTGACATACACCTTTCGCTTCTTCTACATTCATAAGTCTTTTCATACACGCTCGTCAGTTAAGGGTGCTGTTTACCTGACCTTTTGTTAACGCATTACCAATCTGGTCATGGAAAGTCCGTCTAGGTCTTCCTCTCCCAACGGCTCCATTTACACTTGCCTTATATATCCTTTTCGTCAATCTTCTCTCATCCATTCGCTCAACATGCCCAAACCATCCAAGCATGCCTTTTTCAATCTTAGTCACTACATCTTCTTTCACTCCACATCGTTCTCTTATTTCTTCGTTTCTTATTCTATCAGTCAGTTTCACTCCTAACATACTTCTGAGTGCTCTCATCTCTACTGCATTTATTCTACACTCGTGCTTCTTCTGCCACTTCTTCTTTTTAGTATAGATTAGGTTGTATTTATGTCTACGTCGGCAACCCTACTGCAATCGGTCTGTTTCTAACCAGCCATGAGTCACAGTGTTATGTGAGTTTTTATTGGTGCTCGTGGCGGGTTAGACTTATCACTACATTATAATACACAATTATTATTTCAAAACGAATTGACGTTATCAATTTGTTAAATAGGCTGGCAATTAATAAGAAGGTACTTATGACTAGACAAATAGGTAGTTGTTTTAAACAATGTTTCTATGGTTTTGTGTTTCAAGAATGCTTATATTTTTAGACAATTTTATTGATCAGATTCGAAAGTATGTGTCTTAGCTCTTGTATTATAGAAACTATACGGAGGTACAGATAGCGATTTACATTTTAGGTACAGATAATAATAATAATATCGTTTATTCTCACCACAGTTTTACAGTTAGTACAATACACATAATACAATACAATAAGACGTATTCGTAATGAGACGTTGACACAATAATACAATATTATGTAGGTAGTTCACAAAAGTTGCTACATTTTTAGTGAGACATCAAAATACAGTAAAGGAAACTTTAACTTTAAGACAACTGTGGCGGGCTAATACCTGAATTAGGAAAGATCCTGTAGCTCAGGTTATTAACCCTCCACCCCATGGAAGAGTCCAAAAATATAACAATAACGTGTTTTTGCACTTAAGTATAAAAATATAACTTTAGATACATATCAATTATAGAAATAAAAATAAAAAATTGCGTACATACATTATCCTGTCTTTTGACAAGTAATTATGACATATCAATAAGTTGAAAATATAAAGTTACTTATATTTGAAAATAAAGTTACATAATAATAGTTAGTTAAATTACATAATAATATTAATAAATGTTGTACTATTACTAAAATCTATAACTTTGGAGAATGCTCTCAGTCAAATTATGGTCAAGAGAACTGAGGATATTTTTAAATGTAGATTTAAGTACAGTTCTATCCATTTTAAGAATAGTTTCCAGATCGTTAAAATATCTATACAGAAACGGCCCTGTGAAGATTATTTGTCGTCTGGCAAGAGCAGAGCTCAGGTATGTCTCGTCTAAGGCCCCGACTGCATTCAACTCGCGCGCTATCTGTACCTAAAATGTAAACTTAAACAATTACCTATTTCTTTAACAGCTATTTGTTCCGATCCTGGAATCAAGCCCATAACTTAGTACTATATGCATATCAAACTATATGTATATGGTAATTGCAATAAAAAAAATACATTTTAAAGTTTATTTATATTAATATGTATGCTTATTTGTTCCAGATAATCGGCGAATCGGTTGAATCTAGTTTGATGAAGTTTTGACTGGTATTAACTGGATTTTGCTAGATACTGAAGTAACACAGACATATACATTCACAGACACATTTTTTTAATTAACGCGGCCAAAGTCATGGGCACCTACTAGTAATATATTACAAGGCTCGTCAAAATTATTAACTTTATTGAAACCTGTGTAAAACCAATTAAAGGTCAAACACCCGATTAGTAAATCTGAATCATACCTGCATTCGACCATTTTTATTTCGTTTTTCGATCGACACAATTAAAGTAGAGAGCACGTTACAAACGCGACAAAAAATGGTACCCGTTTTTATACTGAGGGGCTTCATTCCTGAAATTTTTCTCGAAATTTATTAAGTCATGCTCGTGAATCATCGTTTGAATTACAAACGTATTTAAATAAGAAATAAAAAGTTGGGATTTGTGGAAAATTAGTCAGTTGTTTCGTTTTTAGTTTTTTATTAACTTGTAGAGGACTATATCAAGGTGATTCAATGATAATTAATATGTGTAAACTAGCTTCTGCCTGCGGCTTCGCTCGCGTGGTACATCGATGAAACATAGCCTATATGTTATTCGGGTGTATGAGCTATATTATTCTAAAGTTTCATTAAAATGCATTAAGTAGTTATTTTGTGAAAGAGTAACAAACGTCCATCCATACATACAAACTTTCGCATTTATAATATTAGTAGAATGGTTGCACATCTATTGTTATGTGGGCAATACCTACATTCTTCATTTGACAAGCTCGATGGCGCATTCGGTAGTGACCCTGCCCCATGCGCCAAGAGTTGTGGGTTCGATCCCCACCCAGGACAAACATTCGTGTGATGAATACTTGTGTTTGTTCTGTGTCTGGGTGTTAATATCTGATATTTAAGTATATATTTGTAATACCACTGTTGATTCTGATATCCGTAACACAAGTGCTTAAGCTACTTACTTCGGAGTCAGATCAATGTATGTGATGTCGTTGAATATATATTCGCAATTGAAACATATTACATACTGATTTTGTATATCCGGTCCGGATCAGACATCATTAAAAAACCCTGGTTTTTACACCACAGTGAGGATAAAATTACATGTACCTTATTATCATGTACTTAAAATAATTTTGCAATACCTAAATGATACTGATTATGACAAATATCGCAACTTACCATTTTTTTTTATTTCTGCTAATAATTGTTGTAAGTCAATAAAAAAAATTAAAAAATAAATATGAAAGGCTTTTACTTATACTAGTGGTCGCCCACTAGTCAAAATTCGACTATAATTCGCTTATTGAATTTATTAATTGAATGGATTAGTCATTAAAATATTAGCTTTCTGCACTCCTTCTCTATACAAACCATAGATTTAGGATGTACAAAAATTCTAAATCTATGATACAAACTTATCTGTGCCAAATCCATAGATTTAGAATTTTTTGATCCTAAATCTATGGCCAAATCTCATACTCCTCCGTCCGCGTGATTTTCGTAAAAAGGGCTGCAAAATTTTTGCTTCACGTATGGTAATGTGGTTGAGGTTCTAGCATGTCGTAAAATACGACTAATGGTATATCGGGTTTT
This sequence comes from Glyphodes perspectalis, assembly GCA_951394215.1. Lineage (NCBI taxonomy): Eukaryota > Metazoa > Arthropoda > Insecta > Lepidoptera > Crambidae > Glyphodes > Glyphodes perspectalis. Next base: position 14,310,557 of record OX596217.1, read on the forward strand.
GGGTATGTGATTGTAAGCGACAAGCTAGCCATTTGTCACTACTTTTTCACAACTATCCATCCAACCCAGCTCAGTTTTGTTTTTAACTTAACTGAATGTGGTTAAACGGGCCTGCTGCCCCTTTTGACTCTGCCTATCCTTTCGGGGATTATGGGCGGATTATTATGTATGTATGTATGTATTTTTTTTAATTAAATTTATAAGGACAAGACTAGACATTTTGTTTTAAAATCCCAAGGTCTTTTAACTGCGGCCTTTAATATAATAAAAATACATTTGCTTATACATTTACACACGCTAACATACCTAATTTAAACAACTCGTGATTCAAAATGTAACAAAACAACTTGAGCTTATCATACAAATCAATCTATTATTTTATCAACTTGCAAGTTTTGATTACCAAATAAAAAGACTTAACCTTCCATCGGGCTAGCGGGGTCTAGTAAGACATGACGAATATTTATATATCATCATCTTCCTAGCGTTATGTCCCGTGCTTAGACGGGGTTCGCTTAGACCATGATCCAGGATTTAGCGAGTCTGGTAATTACATTGAAGCGACTGCCGATCTGACCTTCGTAACCCTAAGATAGGGGAACCAGACAATTTTTGGATCATGGTTACAAATTCAAAGTTGTTTGAATTTGTAGGTTTCATCACGATGTTTTCCCTCACCGTCGAGCTAGTGGTATAAATATGTACATAGATTTTTTAAAATCTAGAGGTACATGCCGGGGTTTGAACCCGCACTCCTCGGTTAAGAGGCGCATGTCCTTACCATTGAGCTACCACCGCTCCATGAAGAATATTTATATATACGTTACATTATATGTTTTAAATAAATACGTTATAATAGTAAATAAATAAATGTGTCGTAGAGGCATCTGAGTGTGTTATTCTGATACAAGTTGAGAGAAATACGAGTATAATAGTCCTTCAACATTTTAATTCTACTGCAAATTATCTAGTAACATGTAGTATAAATGTAATATCGTATATGTAATGTCGTAAGTGCATAACAATAAAGAATGTGCCCAAAATGTTTTTAAATTGAATTAATCTATATAAAACAAATTATAAATCTGGTACTAGGTCAAAAGGTAATTCAACAACGCAGTTGTATTTGTTGTATAAATATATGTTATTCTGTTCAATAACTATCACAGAACTTAAAAGCTACAGCAATAACAAGGTTCTTACAACATTTTGACAAGTACCTAAACAAAAAATTATTCAATCCAATATAAACCTCCGCCGATTTAGGTAACTTGTATAAAACTGCCATAATACAATTTCCTCTTCAAAATGCAAACGATTAAAAACCCCGGTCTAACAGACCCCGCAAATAAAACAAGGTTGCCACTCCGTCTCGGCTAATTAAAGGTTGCCTAACCACAGACCAAATCTCCCGAGCAAATAAAGCCATCGGAATAATTTCCTCCCGTACGGACGCAAGTACAATAGACTTTTTTATCATGTAACCTTAGACCTCCCAATACGTGGAGACGCCTTAGATTTTTAATTTAGATAAAAAAACGTAAAAGAGTAGATGCCATCATTTGAAGTTCGCCCGTGGGGCGTGGGATGTTGAATCGCTGGATGCGATGCAATTTTCTTATATAAAAAATAATTTTATTGGTCTTTATAACCCCACAATTTTTTTTTTATTGCTAAAAAAATAATTGGAATTGTAAATAACTGCTTTATAACATAATACTTGCGTATTACGGTAGGTAACCTTGTAATCAAATGGAAAATGCATTATTTCTTACTTCCTTACTTATAGTTACTTACATTTGCATGTTGTATATAATTATTGAAAACATTTGTTTAAAATAACTTAAAGAAAATATGTTTGATATAAGTTTGGTATTGTTGCGTAGTAAAATAAATTTAATACGGTTTTTATTTATACAAATAATAAAATTATGATAAAAATGTAATTGAAGAGTTTTCAAACCACATGTTCTAAGACATATTGTATTTAGACATATATTATTTTATGTGATCTACCTAGGCATTTCAAATTCAAAGTCAAAGTCAAACTCAAAGTCAAATTACTCTTTATGTATATAGGTTTAAAACAAACACTTATAAATCGTCAATTCAACAAGAAAATCAACTAATAATATAAATCTACCATTTTCGCGTTTGTTTTAGAACTGATAAAATGCCTTATCTAGTGAACAATACATCTGCACGCGTTTATTTCCATGTACTTAGCATGATGGAGCGCTCAGTGCGCTATGCGCAGGAGCATATCCCACTTACCTATGGGAAAAGAGATGGAGAATGAGTCGTTAGCAACAAAAATAATAATATAATCAGTTATCTAATTCCAAAGTAAATAGCTTTTGCTCTTGCGTTATGGACATCACAATCGATGAAAGTACCACAAGCTTCCTGAGAGATATACATGAATATTAAATATTATTTGCTGATCTATACCATATAGTTTAGAGTATAGATCAGCAGTATAGAGTCTATACTGACTGGCCCGTTGGTCGAGTGGTCAGAGACCCTAGCCACGAAATCAAGGGCCGCGGGTTCGAATCCTGCTAGGGGCAAATGTTTCGTGTGATGAACATGGACATTTGTTCTCGAGCCATGGATGTTTATAACGTATTTAAGTATGTCTATCCGTTCACCTAGTATCCATAGCACAAGCATAAGCTTAGTTTGGAACTAGGGAATTGGTGTGTCAGTCTGAAGAATATATTTATTTATTTATTATACTTAAAAGTTGAAGAGTTTGTTTGTTTGTTTAGACATGCCTATCTGAAAAACTGCTAGTCCGATTTGAAAAAAATTGTGTTGAATATTCCATTTATCGACGAAGGCTATAGGGTATATAACATCACGCTACAAAACATTAACCTCGGTGAATCCGCGGGCACAGCTAGTGTTGAAATATAATGTCCCACGTTTGTGTAGGAATTGTAGACAATGTTTCATTTGTGTTTCTTGCTGACCGTGTCATATAAAGGGGACTAATGGTGTATTGAATGTTGGGGTTGGGATTGCGTAGGGATTGAGCTAGACACTTATCATCCCCCCCGCCGGGGTCCTCGGTTTGTCGTACCGGGGGGGCTTAGTAGGCCCTGACGTGGTAGGGCTGAAGCAAAGAGGGACCCCGAGGTGAGCCGCAACTGCACGACTTGCTACCGGGCAGTTGCGGCGGTCCGGCTGTAGACCCACTGCGGCCGGACCAGGGTTGCCGAGGAAGAGGAGGAGCTGAGTGTTGTCGTTGCTCGCCTCCCTATCCTCGGCAACCCGACAGGGGCGCGCTGGGTCGCGTCGTGGTGGGTCGCAGAGGGATTGAGCGTCTCGATGCTCTCCCTCTGCGACGACAGGGCTAGACCCTCAATCTGGGTCGCCGGGTGGAAGGCGGCCCCTTCGACGAGGCGCTCTCCGCGTGCCCCTCTGGCTTAGCAGAGGGCACAGCGCGAGAGTGGGCCCACGACGCCGGTCACGGGGATGATCGGCGTCTGAATCCTGGGCGGAGTGGTTGAGACATGCTAGGTGGCCTGGCATGTCTCGACGCGCGCGCGTGCTCGGTGCTGTGCATCCGACAACTGTTGTCGTGGGCTGCACAGCATCGACCACCGCCGCGCGAGGTTGGCCGCGTAGCGCGGCACGTGCATCACCGGAGGAGCAGTCGTATAGTCCCGACAGTGGGGATACAGGCTCCTCCGGGACTGCGCCGCTGGAGGCCACGTTGGGGTTTTAGTCGGTTCGAGTCCGACACACCGCCCTCTGCTTCCTCGAGCAGAGGGTGACGGCTCGTGGGAGTTTCCCCAATTAAAAAAAAAAAAAAAAAAAAACTTGTTTCCTATTTTCTATAAACCAGAGGTTCAACCCATGTCCCTATGCAAGCCTTAAAGGCCGGGCTTGTCCTGTGATTGTGCCGAGAGACATAATAATAATAAATATCCGACGACATCACATACATTGATCTGACTCCAAGGTCTTGTGTTACGGATATCAGAATCGACAGTGGTATTACAAATATATACTTAAATATCGGATTTTAACACCCAGACACAGAACAAATACAAGTATTCATCATACGAATGTTTGTCCTGGGTGGGGATCAAACCCACAACTCTTGGCGCATGGGGCAGGGTCACTACCGAATGGAGAATAAATTGGAGTTGGGTTAGATTCTAACCCAACTTCAATTTAATACCTGGATATATGTAGCTATTGGAGTACGCTGCTCTTCTGTATGTTTCTTCAAAGACTACGGACATGCTAGCATGAATATGTATTAACTTATCTATTGAAATAAACATCTTAGTCTAGAACAGTTATTGTCTCTATTGAACACAGGTTCAAAACCCGTCTAAACTGAGAAAGTAGTAAAAATTGTTAGTAATGAACTTGGCGTTGTAAAAAGCACGCCGAAGCTCACAAAAAGCTCAAAGGCACGTTTAATTTATTCAGTAGCGAAGTGTGTGACTGCTAGCGTTTCTTATGCAAATCGCTTGGATATTTACGACTGAGGGGATGCTCAGAGATTAACGGAAATACCGGATTGTGCAGAAGGGGCACCCTTGGTGCAAGTCCAGTGTGAACAATTAAAAAAATCCATGTATGAAAAGTCAAAATTTTGCTAAAGGATATTATTGACTGGCTCGATGGCGCATTCGGTAGTGACCCTGCCCCATGCATCAAGAGCTGTGGGTTCGATCTCCACCCAGGACTAACATTCGTGTGATGAATACTTGTGTTTGTTCTGTGTCTGGGTGTTAATATCTAATATTTAAGTATATAATATTTGTAATACCACTGTTGATTCTGATATCAGTAACACAAGTGCTTGAGCTACTTACCTCTGAGTCAGATCACTGTATGTGATGTCATCGGGTACTTATTTACTTATTCGGATACTAATTAGGAGTAAAAATTTCAAAGCTCGCTTTGAGATAAAGCGCACTATTGAAAGAGACAACTTCTTTTATTTAAAGTCGTCTTTGATATAGCATTATGTTACCCGAATTGTGATGGGGAATCGACTTATACCTGATTATCTGAATACTAAAAGCGGAAGCGGTGGTAGCTCAATGGTAAGGACACGCGTCTCTTAACCGAGGAGTGCGGGTTCAAACCCGGGCAAGTACCTCTGGATTTTTCAAATCTATGTACGTATTTGTACAACTAGCTCGACGGTGAAGGAAAACATCGTGATGAAACCTGCAAATTCAAACAACTTTGGATTTGTAACCATGATCCAAAAATTGTCTTGTTCCCCTATCTTAGGGTTACGAAGGTCAGACCGGCAGTCGCTTCAAAGTAATTACCAGACTTGCTAAATCTTGGATCATGGTCTAAGCAGACCCCGTCTAAACACGGGACATAACGCAAGGAAGATGATGATCTGAATACTAAAAAAAAATGATCAGTTAAGTTAATTATGCTGTGGTCAGTTAAAAATACGAAATTATCATTGTGTCTGAGTCATAAGTCCCTTCAAAAGAATGCCCCTTGTGTGGCCCTTTGATCTATTTCAAAAGGGTGTTCCTCCGGGTTCTAAATAAAATAATGTGTGACCACCACTGCTTGTGCCATTCATGTCCAAGTTTGCTTAGCTTTATGTACTTTTTATTGTTTTAAATAATAAACAGCCACATTTTAGTGAAAATTATTGTTTTTTGTTACAACTAAGAAGTAAGCTAAAATTCTACGTTACAAAGTCTACCAAGGCCATAATTTAACAATAACAAGAAATGTGTTATTATAATTCTGTTCATAGCATTCATTATTAATTAGGGCATATATTTATTATTCAAATTCAAAACAAACAAATACATACATACATAACATCACGCCCATCATCCCCGAAGAGGTAGGCACAGTCAAACGGGCAGCAGGCCCCTTTAACCACATTCAGCCAAAAAATAATTAGGCTGAGTTTGATGGAAAATTGTGAAAATGTAGTGACAAGTGGCTAGCTCGTCGCCTACACAATCACACACCCAAAACCCCTTATGACACTAGTCGTTTTTCCGACATGCTAGACAAGGAACACAGTTGGCACATTCTTTTTTAAGTCCCAGACCAACATAGGACAATTAATTCAAATTCATTTGTTTGTAAAGTTTAATTTTTAAACATTATCAATATTTTTTGTTTTCTTTTTATGCGGAATCATCATCATACTAGCGCTGTGTACCGTGGCGGAGCCAACGTAGGCAATGATCTAGAATTTGGCGAATCTAGTTATCATATTGAAGCAGCTGTCTATCTGAACTCGGTAATCCTAAATAGGAGAACCATACCCAATGGATAATTCACCATTCACTGTTCTTAATATTCAGGTTTCATTACGATATTTCTCTGCACCGCTGAGCAAATGTTACAAATCCGTGTATATATTTAAAAAAAACTTGTAGTACAGCAAACTTCGCATGAGAGACTCCTAATCTATTCTATGTGTTAACTATGCCATTATCATTTGCAACTCTAACGTTATAGACGGGAATGCAAAGAATATTATCAAGAATCTACAATTGTTATTCTTAAAAGTTCTTCAACCAATAGTATTTTTGGGGACATTTGACACAACTGTTTACCGTTGCATTATTATAATACCAACATCGCATTTATCCATTCTTCACGAGCTTCCACTATTGTCCTGACCACCCATAATCATACAATTTATAAGCAAAACAGTATTTTCGAAAGCCCCCTCGCTTCCATCTCGGTTTTAACTAACCCTTAGTATAATATTTCACTAGACAATGTTCAAAACCAGATATTTCGGATATCAAACAGAATATTACGGTCACAAAAATACAATAGGGTCCGGAATTAATTTATTCAATCTTAGTTCATTTGACGTCAGAACTTGGCCCTTTTTTGGTTCACTCACGTGGAATGAATGGTTAAATATTGTCCTATTTTTTTGTTAGACCCGGGCTTGTCCCTTTGGCTCGTATTTCAGTTGGATTATTATTTATATATTTTAGTACAAAGCTTTCGTAATTTTCTTGAATTGTATGAATAAATGCATCTATTAATCAATTTTGCAAGCGGTTATATTATTAATTTGTAATTCTGCGTCGTCTATGGCGCGTGTTTTAAATTTTTATGTGTATATTCCTAATTCTTAATTGGGATAGTTTAGAATTTTATCTTTTATAAATTGACTCAAATCGAGTCTGGGTGTTTAATATATGTTTTTGTGTGGCAGTCGTAGCATAGAGGTCAAGTCAAATTTTTCCTGCAATAATGAAGCTTTTTTTCATTTTAGTTACTTAGTTTCACAGTTTTTAAATTACAATGTTATGAATTACTAGCTGTGCCAGCGGTGTCACCCGCGTTTATGGTTAATATTATAAAGACTATTTCCGTCATACATGATTTCTATGTAACAATAACCATTAAGGCTGCACACGCGACGGGAGCGTAAAAAATGGAGTAACTTCTCCCGTTTTCCCAACATTCCTCTTCACTACTTTGCTCCTATTGATTATAGCGTGATGAAAAGTATACTATAACCTGCCCAGGATTATGAAGAATAATTGTACCAAGTTTCGTTAAAATCCGTAGAGTAGTTTTTGTTTCTATAAGGAACATACAGACAGACAGACAGACAGACAAAAATTGTACTGATTGCATTTTTGGCATCAGTATCGATCACTAATCACCCCCTGATAGTTATTTTGAAAATATATTTCATGTACAGAATTGATCTCTCTACAGATTTATTATAAGTATAGATTTATGTAAATCCCTAATAAACATTTTTCTTTTTTTTTTCTGTCACAGATGTAAAAATGCCTATGTATTGACGGTCGACTATTCGACATTATACTTTATAAATTTACCAACAAACTTTTGTTTTATTTCAAAAGGCCCAATTGAACCACGCCAAATAGTCACAACCCTACTTTTGGGGTTGACATGCTTTAAGTTCCGTGCGTAACCAAAATATCTCTACATCCAGCATCACTCTTACTCCGTCACCTTAAAGTTCATTTTCCTCTACCCATCTCTTCACAAGCCAGGTATATTCTGGACCAGTTTGCCTACGGATCGTGATAATTGTCCCTTGCGTTTGATAAAAGCAGACGTGCCATGTCACTAATAGGCGTTTCTCTCATGTTAAAAGTTGGCTCGTATCTGTTACCATCTCGGCGGGTCACGACAACTGTTAGAATTCCTGAACATGCACTTGTTTACATGGTTTGGTTGTTTTTTGAGTATCATAATATTTGGTAGTAGTCGTCATATATGATGTTAGAGCTAGACATGAGCCTGGTTCGATTGAGTTTAAAAATAAATTCTAGTCTCACATATGTAAGACACAATCAACAATACTCTAGCTCCAAACTTAACATTTAGATGATATCAAATACATATATGTCGACTGGCTCGATGGTGCATTCGGTAGTGACCCTGCCCCATGCGCCAAGAGTTGTGGGTTTGATCCCCACCCAGGAAAAACATTCATGTGATGAATACTTGTGTTTGTCCTGTGTCTGGGTGTTGATATCCAAAATTTTTGTTTAAGTATATATTTGTAATACCACTGTTGATGCTGATATCCGTAACACAATTGCTAAAGATACTTACCTCGGAGTCAGATCAATGTATGTGATGTAGTGTGATATTTATTTATTTATTTATATTTTTGGACTGGCCCGTTGGTCGAGTGGTCAGAGACCCTGGCCACGAAACCAAGGGTCGCGGGTTCGAATCCCGCTAGGGGCAAATATTTCGTGTGATGAACATGGATATTTGTACTCGAGTCATGGATGTTTATAAACGTATTTAAGTATGTCTATCCGTTCACCTAGTATCCATAGCACAAGCTTATGAGCTTAGTTTGGGACTAGGGAATTGGTGTGCCAGTCTGAAGAATTTATTTATTATTTATTATTTATTATTTATTTTGTATTATCATTATCTATTATATACTGGTGTCCTATGCTGGTTTGGGACTTTAAAATAATTCAACAGTGTTCCTTGTCTAACATGTCGTAAAATGCGACTAACGGTAGATATATCGGGTTTTGGGTATGTGATTGTGTAGGCGACAAGCTAGCCACTTTTTCACAATTTTTCATCTAACCCAGCTCAATTTTATATTGTGGTTAAAGGGGATTCCTACCCTTTTGACTCTGCCTATCCCTTCGGAGATTACGGGCATTATGTTATGTATGTATCTATCATTATCTACCGGATTTAACAGACTTAAAAAAATCATTCGACAGAAGTGGCTATAAATTTGGCTTAATTTTTTATTCTTAGGTATTTTTTTTTTTAAATTGAAGTTAAACTGTAAAAAAATACATACACTTTTAAAAATGAACCGGAAATTGCAATATCCAATGAAATTTCAAATTCATACAACATGAAGGTTAATATCGAGTTTAAGCCGATTTGAAAAATGTATTTACAAATGAAGCCAATATAGCCCTGTCAAAAAAACACAACAAGTTTTCAAAAACGCCTCGGAAACACTCAACATACAAATTGCGCTATTTCCTTTTATGTAGGCTACAAAAACGGGTTCGCATAAGTCATACTTAATCCTTGCTAAACCACTTGAATAGCATCTGATCACCTGACAACCTGAATTGGGCGGGATTTACACGCGCCGACTTCTTGCGGGATACCGAGAAATTCGTCAAGGCTGCCGGTGTCGTCTAACTTTAGATATTTCCGGGAATAAGGCGACACGGAGGCATGTTTCTGCAGAGTCATTGTCGAGAGTATGTTTTTATAATTAAAAACGAGCAACTAGCTTTAATTGAACTGAATAATCCTTTTTTGAGATAAAGTAGTTATTAAAGATCCGAAAGTAACTTCTTACAGATATCTGTCTGACAGATAAGCAGAATTTGTAGCTCTAATTCAGTAATAAAGAATTGAAATGTTGACACCATTTATATTTAATTTTGTAATATTAATTCCGCAAAATAAAGTATCGTAGTATGTTTTAAAACCTTATTGATTTTCTATTATATTGAGTACTAGCTGTGCCAGCGGTGTCACCCACGTTTATGGTAAATATTATAAAGACTATTTCCGTCATACATGATTTCTATGTAACTTTAACCATTAAGGCTGCACACGCGACGGAAGCTTAAAAAATGGAGTAACTTTTCCCGTTTTCCCAACATTTCCCTTCACTACTCTGCTCCTATTGATTGTAGCATGATAAAAAGTATACTATAACCTGCCCAGGAGTATGAAGAATAATTGTACCAAGTTTCGTCAAAATCCGTCGAGTAGTTTTTGTTTCTATAAGGAACATACAGACAGACAGACAGACAGACAGACAAAAATTTTACTGATTGCATTTTTGGCATCAGTATCGATCACTAATCACCCCCTGATAGTTATTTTGAAAATATGTTTCATGTACAGAATTGACCTCTCTACAGATTTAATATAAGTATAGATAATTTGAAAGTTTACAAAAATTGCTTAATTTTCTTTCATTTGACTATACGAACTAGTGACGTAATATGTTGACAAACCCATACAAAATCTGTGAAGTGATTGCGTTTTGCATCTTTTAAAAAGTATCGCAATTGACTTGCTGGTCAACATCCTTATTAGATTATTATAATAAGTATTTCCAAAAATGTACCTTTTATTAAATGACCATTTAAAAAAAATGTGAAAAAGTACATTATGGCAAGGGTCGTCGTCTGCACATACCTAATACACCATTAATTAATTATTATAGCTCGCTTTTTACGTCATGCCAGTCAAACACGGAACACAATTAGTATTTACACATACATACATACATATTGTCACGCCTTTTTCCCATGGGGGTAGGCAGAGATCACGTACTTCCATTTGCTACAATCCTGACATACACCTGTCACTTCTTCTACATTCATAAGTCTTTTCATACACGCTTGTCGGCTAAGGGTGCTGTTTACACGACCTTTTGTTAACACATTACCAATCTAGTCATGGAAAGTCCGTCTAGGTCTTTCCCTCCCAACGGCTCCATTTACACTTGCCTTATATATCTCTTTCGTCAATCTTCTTTCATCCATAAATATCTTTGTAGGCTTTACAATAGCACTTAATAATAATCACAATAATTAAGAGTACTCGTTACCTGACCTTACCCGACGAGCGTGTATTAAAAGATTGATGAATGTAGAAGAAGCGAAATGTGTGTGTCAGGATCGTAGCAAATGGAAGGACGTGATCTCTGGCTTCCCCCATAGGAAAAAGGCTTGACATTATGTGTGTATGTGTATATTAAAATTATTTCACCGCTTGGCTTGGGCGCCCTCAGGTTGTTGCCCAAAATTTTAGAGGTGAGAACTCCCTGCTCTCCCGCCAGTCCGGTAGGTAGTAAACCGCCTTTGGCCAACTACCGATAGTCCTCTCATAAAAAAAAATAAAAAAAATTAACCGGATTGGGACGTGGATTCTACTGAGAATAATCGCAAAGAAACTATAGCAAATTTTTTTAGCACCGTTCGCAATTTTATAACTATTTTTAATAAAAAAAAACAGTCGAATTGAGAACCTCCTCCTTTTTTTAAAGTCAGTTAAAAAAGAATACATACATTTGAATACGCGTGGTATAAACCGCGTATCCAAAACAGGTGTCTGTCAAGTTGTTGGTACATAGCCCGCTGCTATAATAAGAAGCTCTCAATTAAATTAATTGGTTCGGACGCTAAGGGCCGTTCTCATCGACTCAATAAGTGTCATTTAGTGTCGAATTTATATGTCCCGCTCCTAAATAATGGCCGAGATCCACACTTTATAGGGGTACTTGAGGGACTTTTAAATATGGTACTAAGTCTGACAAATAATGGGCAATTTGTTACTCGTATGTGACTAGAGGTAATTTGATATGGTACTAGTAAAAGTGTTTGAACTACCACGTCTCAACTGTATATGTAATTGGTATTTTTTCGGTCTGATAGTTTGTTTAAATTAAACTAGCTAGCTAAACTTCCCGCCACTTCCCTAGCGGGGTAGGCAAAGAGAATTATTTTTACCCATTATTAAAATTTTGATATCTATTTACTAAGGCTCAATTTATTATGTTTGTAAATTTTGTTATTTTTATTGTAGTGTCAATAATATTGGTTATCGTGTATTTATAAAAAAAATCTATTTAAAAACTGAAGAAATAAAAATTATTATTATTAATCAAATATCCTTTATAAATGGATATTTGATCATGACAATGATATTTTATGTTGTTTCTAATTTATAATAACCTGTAATCGTATTAACATCTATACCTATAATAAATCTGTAGAGAGGTCAATTCTGTACATGAAATATATTTTCAAAATAACTATCAGGGGGTGATTAGTGATCGATACTGATGCCAGCAATCAGTAAAATTTTTGTCTGTCTGTCTGTCTGTCTGTCTGTCTGAATGTTCCTTATAGAAACAAAAACTACTCGACGGATTTTAACTAAACTTGGTACAATTATTCTTCATACTCAGGGCAGGTTATAGTATACTTTTCATCACGCTACAATCAATAGGAGCAGAGTAGTAAAGGGAAATGTTGGGAAAACGGGAGGAGTTACTCCATTTTTTAAGCTTGCGTCGCGTGTGCAGCCTTAATGGTTAAAGTTACATAGAAATCATGTATGACGGAAATAGTCTTTATAATATTAACCATAAACGCGGGTGACACCGCTGGCACAGCTTGTTTTACATAATAACATACCATACGTTTAAAAATTATATATTTTATAATGTAATTAGGTACCTGTTTTGTAAGTAATATAATGAACGATAGATGTTAAATTTTATGGTTTAGTCAATTTATATCTGACTTTTTTAGGCATATCAATTCTTCTGTACATATGTTATTAGTATTTAAAGACCAAGAAGGTTCTGGGTTCAAATCCCGGGTCTAGGAAAAATCTGACTAGGTTTCTCAATATTGATATTACCCAGCAATACCAGTCCGGGGACAGGAAATTTGCTGATCTCTTGGTCATGTCGGATTTCCGTCTCATCGAATTATGATAGTGAAGGAACGGAAACTGCACCTGTGTTTGCGCAGACATTTGTGCACTATAACATCTCCTGCGTAGTTGGCTAGTCTTCGTTAAGATTGGCCGCAATAACCGAAATCTGTTAGGTAGATATAATTATTATGTATCACTGAACTCTTTTTTTATATATAATATATGGATGGATTAAATGGATAAGTCAATTGGCTCTACATTGTTCTTGTTGTTTTTTTATCACGTAATAATAAATATATATTTTTTTGTTATTTTTTTCTTATGTAAGTATGTTTAGGTATGTCCGTATGTATTAGTGTTATGAAGACAATAAAAAAAAACTCGCTTTCTTTCTTACAATTATTTTACTTTGCGTGGGACCCTGAATGGTGTAGATTCAGAATTGAACCCAGTAAGTATCACTTTCCTCAGGTTCTAAGTTACAAAGCGGCTGAAGCCAGGTTAGTTAGTTAAATACAAAATATTAATCACAACATAAGTGAAGATGAGATAAGAAGATGGGAGTTTTGACTAGCTCTATGGCGCATTCGATAGTGAACTTGCCCCATGCGCTAATTGTTGTGGGTTCGATCCCTCATATGACGAATATTTGTATTTATACTGTGTCCTATATTTAATCCTATATTTAAGTATATATTTGTAATACCACTGTTGTTTCTGATATCCGTAACACAAATGCTTAAGCTACTTACTTCGGAGTCAGATGTATGTGATGTAGTCTGATATTTATTTATCTGATATTTAGTTAAAAGCCTATGTTTTCTGTCAACGGACAGCCTCAGTCTGTCAATTGAGATGACCATCTTCGCTGCAGGCTTTTAACGCTTCACTTGAGACCCCATTAATTGTAAGAAGGAAAAACACATGTTTTCGTTAACAGTTTTCTTTTTTTTTATAGTACCTACAAATTATGTCAGAATATAAGTAAGTAATACAGATATAATTACAGAGGAATATTTTTGTAATATTATTAGTAGAAAGGTTATGGTCTATATATTTGGTTGTTTATAACTAAATGAACTCCTTAATCTTGGGAGTCTAAGAAGCTGGTTGCTCCTTAAAGTAGGTCTACCCGTTCGGGGATGGATCAAATGATAAAGCTAATCGTAGCTATCTAGTTAAGCATAGTGCTTAAACGGAGTAAAACTAAGTTAATTAGGTGATTTAAAACTTATATTTTTTTACGGCATACGTAGGTAAATAAACACATAAATCATAATCAACAACCTCTTCAAATCAAATCAAATCAAAAACTATTTATTCGTAGAATACAAGTCTGTTACAGCAAATTGCAAGTCTCATTCTTTTAAGTTTGAAAAAAACTAGTGTTAGAATAAGACTGCTCTTTTCCGGTATACTTTTCTAGGACTTTTTTTAACAAACATGTAGTTTCAGAACCTTTTAATTTACTGTTGGTTATTAAAAAACCCTACTACATTATGGAACCATATATTCCTTAAGGTTGTTAAACAGAAAGACAATCTAAACACTCCCTAACCAAACCCATCCCGGAGTCGCTTCAAAACCGACGATCATCATTAAACGCGAATTAATTACCTACAGATGGGAGTCGCGAATACAATGGAATAATAGTCTGCGTGATGGTTCGATTATTTAGATTGATTCTGCGCCTTTGACAAATTGAACGAGGATAAATTGCCGCGGCGGGTCGCGGGAGATCGGGGAATAGCGATTACTGGGGAAGTGCAGTTTTGGGATTGGGAGATTGATTTGTTTAGATGGTAGCTAACATCTAAATAAGGATTTAAGCTGCAAGAGCAGTGGCAAGAGACCATATTATCCATTCTCATGGCTATTGACAAAATCTCATGGCTATTAAAAAAAAAATGCATGCATGCATGCAAGGTACTGCAGTTCATACTTATCTCAAATATAAATTACGCGTCACGTTGTTTGTCCGCGATGGACTTCGAAACTACTTAACCGATTTTGATCAAATTTGCAGTTTGATCCAACTTGAAAGATAGGATAGGTTACATCTCAATTTATTTAACCCGATTATGTGTCAGTGACTGTTAGGTGGACGATAAATATTATACGTATTTGAAAGTAGCTTATTTAAGTACTAGTCTTTAAAAATCTGAATCAACAAAGGTACCTACCATAAACACCTAGCCTAGGACATACAGAAATCTCAACATAACTGTTTTTCATGGTTTCATGTCACACATAACGGGACACTCCGAAAATTACACTTGCCCCATAAGAATCTCTTTCCATTTTTGCATTCTCACAAACTACCAATCATTTATTGTCCCATGTTGGTCGGGGACTTAAAAAGAATGTGCCAACTGTGTATCTTGCCCAGCATGCCGTAAAATGCGACTAATGGTATATCGGGTTTTGGGTATGTAATTGTGTAGGCGACTAGCTAGCCACTTGTCACTACTTTTTCACAATTTTCCATTTAACTCAGCCCATTTTCCTATATTGGTCTGGGACTTTAAAAAAATGCGCCAACTGTGGTTCTTGCCTAGCATGTTGTAAAAGACGACTAATTGTATATCGAGTTTTGGATATGTGATTGTGTAGGCGACAAGCTAGCCACTTGTGACTACTTTTTCACAATTTTCCATCTAACTCAGTTTTGTTTTTGGCTGAATGTGGTTAAAGGGGCCTGCTGCTCCCTTGACTCTGCCCCGTCGGGGATTATGAGCGTCATGGTATATGTGTGTGTGTATATGTATTTATTGACTATACTCAAAAGTGGGCAGGATCTCCTATCTCCGATTCCCTGACATACCTGCAACATCGGAATTAGACAGTAATTGGCTCACAGGATCGAATGAGACAAGACCTCCTCCCGATACACCCGGGCGGGGTGTGACGCGTCATTATTGATTGACGTTTGTTTATTAGGATTTAGTGTTAATTAGTAGGGTCAATTAATTTGCTTACACGTATTACAAAAGCAGATATAGTTCAATGCTAATGCTTATATGTGAGAGTTGAAGGCTTAAATACGTACATATAAAATTGGATTTTTTAATTTAAAAAAAAATTTCAGTTAAGGAAACGATCAAATAATGAAACCTGTACATGAAAATAATGATGGGTCTGTAACCATAACATAATTTGATTGGTATCTGTATCTAATTATATTAACGTAACTGATTTCCAGACCTTAGCTAAGAGATAAGGAGATAAATCAGTGACGGATAATCTTAGATTCAAAAATAATTCTGGAGTAAGTTAATATTTCCTATGTATGTCTTTAGGATACGTCATTAACAAACTAGGTTTTAGCATAATACTAGCTTCTGCCCGCGGCTTTACTCGCGTGGTACATCGATGAAGCCTTAGCCTATTATTATTCGGGTGTATAAGCTATATTATTGTAAAGTTTCATTAAAATCCATTCATCCGTTTTTGCGTAAAAGAGTAACAAACATCCATACATCCTCACAAACTTTCGCGTTTACAATATTAGTTGGATTTAGGATACGTCATTGTCATTCACACGAAGATATTACAGCACATAAGTGTATCCTCAATATAATGATATCATTAAGAATTCGCACTGTGCGGTCCAGTAGTTATCAAAACGTATTATTCAACTCTTGTTATTTGTGTGCGTCAAGCTTTATTTATGAACAGTAAATTCGCAAACAGTAAAAAGTTAAATAATGGCACACAATTTATACTATTTTCAAAATATGACGGTGCCTTGCTACCTCACCTTGCGATTGGAACTACTTTTTAAATTCAATAAGTGAATGCGAACCTTTGATCATGATTATTCGACTAGACACGCTGTCTCGTGGACAACTCATCCATTTGAATCTGATTTTAGAGTGTCTTCTGGTTTATATTAGATACATACGTTACATCACGCCCATAATCCCTGAAGGGGTAGGCAAAGTCAAAGGGGCAGCAAGCCCCTTTAACCACATTCAGCCAAAAATAGCACTGGGCTGGGTTAAATGGTAAATTGCGAAAAAGTAGTAACAAGTGGCTAGCTTATCGCCTACACAATCACATACCCAAAAACCCACATATCATTAGTCGCCTTTTACGACATGCTAGGCATGAAACACATTTGGCACATTCTTTTTAATTCCCAGACTAACATAGAACAGATATATATTAAAAAAATATAATACATTTTATATTTGATAAGTATAATATATTAGATATATGGTTTGTTTGTATATACGTAAGTATCAAAGTAAATAATTAAAGGGGTTATCTGCCCCTTTATCTCTGTCTACCCCTTCGGGGATTATGGGCGTGATATATATATACATATATTAAACTTGTACTTGTAGTTACGTATAGTACGTAGACTTCTTACGACCATTCCAAAGCTCTTGTAGAATAGTAAGGCCCATAATTTATGGGCCGTTTACAAGACTCGATACCAAGTCTACTCCTGATCGAAGTAGCAAACATTTAAAAGAATTCAAGCATAATTTTTCACTTTT
The DNA here is from genome assembly GCA_951394215.1 of Glyphodes perspectalis. Lineage (NCBI taxonomy): Eukaryota > Metazoa > Arthropoda > Insecta > Lepidoptera > Crambidae > Glyphodes > Glyphodes perspectalis. The sequence goes on from OX596217.1 coordinate 14,327,995, forward strand.
ATCCGCATAGCATCTGCTAAAACAGGCATACACTTTCCATTTGCCATAAATAACTTGCGTCGCGTGTCGCGCGCAGATGTTGGAAGAAAGTATTCATTTAACATCGAAATGGACTATAGGTCAAATGTAATGATGAACCTATTTATATCATGTAAATAAATGTGCCTTGTAATCGATATTGTGGTATTAAAATTATGTTTATGAGAGCATATAATGAGGACCCGTCAAAGTAGCTTACTGAGTTATTAGATTAATTTATTGTGCAGAATGATGAAATCAAAATGTGCGTCAATCATTGTAGTAAGATAGGATAACTTGACAAGCTCGATGGCGCATTCGGTAGTGACCCTGCCTCATGCACCATGAGTTGTGGGTTCGATCCCCACTCAGGACAAACATTCATATGATAAATACTTGTGTTTGTTCTGTGTCTGGGTGTTAATATCCAATATTTAAGTATATATTTGTAATACCACTGTTGTTTCTGATATCCGTAACACAAGTGCTTAAGCTACTTACCTCGGAGTCAGATCAATGTATGTGATGTAGTCGGATATTTATTATTTATAATTTATGAATGCTATATCCAGACGGCCTAATTTCCAATTGCAAAAGACGAAACGCTGTGAAGATTTACTAAGTATTTACTAACCCGATTATCTCCAGGTAAACGAAAAATACGGATTACTTCCAACGGACCCCCGGGACACGGCATTGCAAACTTACCACCTCAAAATTAATACTTCAAATTGCAGTACAGTACTGTTATCATGTATCACGTTGTTAATAGCCTGCCTCGAGCCAGGTAAGATCATGCAAACGCGACGTACGGTCACAGTGAGATGGGTGACCGTGAGGAAACTGGGATTTACTTTGCTTAGTCTTCATCATCTTCCTTGCGTTACTATATATGTATGTTTTCATATATCACACTTGCAACCCCTAATGGAAAAACAGAGGCAATGCGGGAGAAGGCCCTTTTATTAACAATGTTTTCCCACACAATTGAGCTAATAGTATTAAATGAAGGCGTATTTATATTGTTCCATGATAGTCTGTTTTATTTTTAGCTGAATTCATACGAAAAAACTTTATTGCTCCATATACTCTGAACACCCCTTCGGGGATTCCGGGTGTGACGATATGTATATATGTATTATTCGGTCCAGGGGTACATACTCGTTCTTAAACTATCAACCATGGCTTATCAGGCGAAGGTTTTATTTATCAACCTCTCAATGGCGCTTGCGTACAAGCTATTTCCATTGAAAGAGAGAAGTGAGTGCTTTCACGTTACAACTGGTTTTTTCAACGCTGTGTTTCAAAACTTTTTGTTTCACTGTCAGCACCTTAACTGTGGTTCAGTTTAGCCCGTGCAGCGAGTTATATTGTAATAACAATAGTTCGTTATAATAACAGGTGCTACTCGGGTCCGAATTAGCCCCGGGCTAGTCGGACGTGCGTACTCGCTCCGTTGCGCTTTGGGAGCGGTTTGAGGAGCGAGCGGTTGCGGAGCGGTTGAGCGGTTGAGCTGTTGCGCGGTCACGCGAGCGGTTCAGATAGCGAACGACTGAATAAGCAAAATAGAGCATTGACACTTTGGTTATGATTGAGTGAGTGGAGATTTACAATGTTTCCGCTAACGTCGTCTTTGCTTAATATCGGATAATCTAAGATTATTATAAGCGAAGTGAGATTTCTTAGTATTTTAGATAGCAGAATGGCGCCGAGGGATAGTAATAGCTTTATTAGTAATTCTAGCATGAAGACGTACCTTAAGATTATAAAAAAATTGTATATTCAAGAAGTCATAGTTTACGAGATTGAAGTTACTGTCTTCAAAGTGGTATGCAAAATTGTCAATTCTATAATAATGGCTTAAGGGATCTTACTTAACGTGATACGTGGACTTTAGGACTAAATCTAGGTATTGCATTGTATGATACATACATACATTACATCACGCCCGTAATCCCCGAAGGAGTAGACAGAATCTAATGGACAGCAAGCCCCTTTAACCACATTCAACCGAAAAACGGGGCTGGGTTAGACGGAAAATTGTGAAAAAGCAGTGACAAGTGACTAGTTCCTCGCCTACAGAATCACATACCTAAAACCCGACATACCATTAACCGCCTTTTACGACATGTTAAGGAACACAGTTGGCACATTATTTTCAGTCCCGTACCAACTTGGGCATTGTTCGATATAGACAGGAATAAAAATGCTCACAGCCCACTGTCCCATGTTGGTCTAGGACTTAAAAAGAATATGCCAACTGCGGTTCTTGCCTAGCATGTCGTGAAAGGCGACTAATGGTAAATCGGGTTTTGGGTGTGTGATTGTATAGGCGACAGGTTAGCCGCTTGTCACTGCTTTTTCACAATTTTCCATCTAACCCAGCCCGGCTTTATTTTTAGCTGAATGTAATTGGAGGGGCATGCTGCCTAAAAATCTTTACTTCCAGCTAAGAGCTTGTAACTTAAACTTGGAAATATGCCTTAACGGGGTTTACCGCTCATACACAGACAAAGTGGTAGAGGTTTATTTCACTAGACTTAGCTACGGATTGACCGGCCGGGTCAATTTCCTAGCAATAGGAGATATGTGCCTGACGCACTGACAGACTGGCTAATCTGTCTTCGTGTTAATGTGTAGGAATATGTGGACGACGGCGGGTATAACCTGTACTGCACTGTCCTGATATTCGGGTGAATTATTGTCACAGTAACTATACCAATTTGTTTTCGGTTGCATGATTTTAGTAAAAAAACTAATTATTTATATATTTTACTAACGCGAAAGTTTGTATGGATGAATGGATAAATGGATGTGTGGATGTAGTATTAAATTTTCACGCAAAAAGTAATGCATTGGTAATCAATGAAACTAAGCTTATACATTAGAATAACACTTATGCTATGTTTCATCAATGTACCACGCGAGCAACGCCGCTGGCAGAAGCTAGTGATTATATAATCATTTCCTGTATTAAACTAGTTTTTGCCGGCTCGGCCAGGTAAAATCAGATCTTTATACAAGTTCTACCATGCGTCTTTTTTCACATGAGTAGGTATCGTTTTTACGTGTTCCTATGTCCTTTAAAGACAAGCTCGATGGCGCATTCGGTAGTGACCCTGCCCCATGCGCCAAGAGTTGTGGGTTCGATCCCCACCCAGAACAAATATTCGTATGATGAATACTTGTGTTTGTTCTGTGTCTGGGTGTTAATATGCAATATTTAAGTATATATTTGTAATACCACTGTTGTTTCTGATATCCGTAACACAAGTGCTTAAGCTACTTACCTCGGAGTCAAATCAATGTATGTGATGTAGTCTGATATTTAGTTATTTATTATTTATTTATTTTAAGGGTAAACATTTTTGGTGTACACAATTTCGTCATAATTAAACAAACAGACAGCGTGAGTTTCGCATTTACAATGTTAGTATGAATATATTAATTTTGGCAGTCAAAGGCCGTAGGACATAATCCCATAGCTCTTAAATCGATAACCAATGTCTGCTTCAGTCAAAGTTCATTCGCAGTTATACGCAATAGCAGCGTTCATTCTGCGCCAAAACCTCGATCATAAATGTCGAACTATAAAGTTTAACATGATCGTGTGCAAGGGAGATGGAGAGATGTGTTGTTATTGGAGTAAAACACATACTATTGGGTGTAACTTTTTTTATTAGTACGATATGCATTATGTAGTACATAAGTACTTTGTGTCTAAGTAGGCGACGAGCTAGCCACTTGTCACTCCTTTTTCACAGCTTTCCATCCAACCCAGCCCACTGTCCCATGTTGGTCTGGGACTTAAAAATATCAGCCAACTGTGGTTCTTGCCTAGCATGTCGTAAAAGGCGACTAATGGTATATCGGGTTTTGGGTGTGTGATTGTGTGGACGACAGGTTAGCCGCTTGTCACTGCTTTTTCCACCTGGCCCAGCCCGGCTTTGTTTTTGGCTGAGTGTGGTTGAAGGGGGATGCTGCCACTTTGACTCTGCCTACCCTTCGGGGATTTTGGGAGTGATGTTATGTATGTATGTATGTATGAGTACTTAGACTACAACTTGGCGTTTCGGCTGTGTTGCACAGTATGTGGTCACAAGCGAACCTGGTCTTATTAGCATAGTATTATTTGTAGGGACAATGCAACGCAAAAGTTTTGAAATGTTATTAAAAATATATATTCATTTATGTATACAAGTTGCTTGTATATGTATTTGTAACTGATTATATTAATAACGTATAAATTTATATAGTATAACACACACATAACATCACACCCATAATCCCCGAAGGGGTAGGCAGAGTCAAAGGGCTTAACAGGCCCCTTTAACCACATTCAGTCAAAACTAAAACTGTTCTGGGTTAGATAAAAAATTGCAAAAAAGTTTTGAAACAAGTGGCTAGGCCCAAACCCAAAACCCGGTATACCATTAGTCGCCTTTTACAAAATGCTAGGCAAGAAACAGTTGGCACATTCTTTTTAAGTCCCAGACAGACCTGAAACAATGGGCACGGTTAGATGGTAAATTGTGAAAAAGTTGCGACAAGTGGCTAGCTCGTCGCCTACACAATCACACACCCAATGGAAGAAGTAAAAAAGCTAGCTTGTCGCCTAAAATATAACAGAGATAAGAATTTATATTTTTATATGTACGACTTCTTAAATTCTCAAAGAAACGATTTAACTTAACCTAAGCTTTCACTTTAGGTTTAAATGCGCCTGTTGAAATATCGCAAAAAAATATTTTGATGTGTTTGACGTTTTTAATTAAAAATTAACTGTTCTTTACATATATCAATCCAAACATCATCATTAAAAGTTTAGCAATTTTAATTCTTAATTAAACAACACCAGTCTAAACACAAATTCACAAATCGCATTTACAAATCAATGATATTTATCTTGCTGATTTTCTTGTATACAGTTAGTTAAACCTGATCGAAGTTCAATACATTCAGGTCTAAACCTAAGTCAGGCTCACATTTCTATTTGCCTAGATTTCAACCTAGGCCTAAGAGGATTTGAGCTGCGGTCAGCGAAGCTCGATAGATATTGTATGCAAACTGCGGATTGTTTTCATATACCGGGATACACAGACAGACAGGTATATACTCCGGCATGAAAATGGGATCAATTCATTGAGACTTTTATTTGTAGCTAAGTCTAAGCTAAGATGTTTATTTGTAAAAGTATTTCAGTATGTCTGGTCAATTTGACAGGCCCGTTGGTCGAGTGGTCAGAGATCCTGGCCACGAAACCGAAGGTCGCGGGTTCGAATCCCGCTTGGGGCAAATGTTAGGTGTGATGAACATGGACATTTGTACTCGAGTCATGGATGTTTATAAACGTATTTTATTATGTCTATCCGTTAGGACAAGCTTATAGCATAGTTTAAAACTAGGGAATCGGTGTGCAATTCTGAAAAAAAATTGTTTTAATAATAATAAATTGTCCGGACTGACACACCAATTCCCTAGTTCCAAACTAAGCTTATGCTTGTACTATGGATACTAGGTGAACGGATAGACATACTTAAATACGTTTATAAACATCCATGACTCGAGTACTCAAGTTTATATTACCAATACTAATTCTTACTCGCAGCTTTTCTTGACTGTAGTACATGACCAATCAATCAAGCGCTTCGTCTACCATTGTCTTTCCGGGGTAAAAAGTAGGTGTCCAAAGTCTTTTCTTAGTGTTCACACTTTTTGTATATCTTCATCACAATTTTATTAAATTGCAATTATAACAAAAAAAGTAGGAAATTTCCATAGTTTTTATTTGGATTGCAAATCCCAACGAGGCTAATTTCATATTTATAAATTCCTAAAGATTTCAAAATTTATTACCTCACCGTAACTAGGGAATGCAATCCCGATCCCGCGAGATCTCGCGTAATTTTTCGGGATCAATCCCGAATCATAATATGACGAGATCCCGTTCGGGATTAGGCGGCAGTGGTCAGCAAAGCTACTTACATACACTTTGTTTTTTAAAAAGCTACTTTCAAAATCACCCGTAACTACTTTCTAGTCTTCTTGAGTAATAATTATTGTTTTTATTACGCTAATTTACATAAAAACTGTTAAATTTTTAAGTTAAAAATATTGAAGAATAAAGATTTTTGTTTTCTGTAAAATAATATTTAATTTTAATTAACCTCAAAATCAGAAACAGGCTATTTTCATCGTTTCAGTAATCCGAACTTTAATTTTTTTTTTTACTAGACGGGTCCCGAAAATTTCGGGATCTCGCGGGATTTCTGTTTCTAATCCCGCAGGATCCCGAATTTACGAACTCGAGTCGGGATTGCATTCCCTAACCGTAACATCCACATCCCTAAAACACCCGTAAATCAGTAATCCCTTCGTATTTTCTTCGTCAACCAATCAAGTTTTAATTTACTCAACCTAATATACGCTCGTAATTTGAACGCAAGTTAAAAACTTAGCATTTTAATGGAGCCGTTAATTTGTGTATCAACATCTCAATCGCTATAAATCCCTCGCTGTGTTCGCTTCGACAAAAATTAAAGTAGTTTAATTACTAGATATCGTTATCAGAGTCTAATCGGGGCTAGTTTACATGGAAAGTAGATAAATCTAGTTGAATGCCACAGTATATAAAAGATCAACGAGATTGCATCAGAAAAAAATATAGCTTTCTATACTGTTAAAGCTACAAATTAGCATACGACTACCTGAAGCAGTCAATGTTGCATAATTGATATTTGCAACACTATTGACAGCAAAGCACCTTTTAAATACTATAGTAGACCATTTTTGAAGAGAAAAAGAGATATTGTAGTATGTATTTCTCACGTAAGTAACAATTATCTCATAATATCCATAATTTAAGAACTTTAGGTGATTCTAATGATATTTTGAGTCATAAAATAATAAAAATATTTTTAGTCAATATTTTAATTAACGATAAAATAATCAATCTATATTTACTAATATTATAAAGTTGACTAGTTGGTTTGCTTGAACGCGCTAATCTCATGAATGAAATGAAATGTTAGATAGCCCGTTTATCGAGGAAGGCTATAGGCTATTTATAACATTAACCATAAACGCGGATGACAACGCCGGCACACCTAGTAAAGTATAAAATAATCCATTTCAACGATTGTGAACGCCATGGAACTTTCCAGTAAAATACTGATACTACACTGGCCTGCTGACCCTTTGACTCTGCCTACCCCTTCGGGGATTATGAGCATGATGTTAAGTATATATGTACGTACTGATTCCTTCCCTAGTATATCATATAAGACGCCTAATGGTGTATTGGATAGAAAGAAAGAAAGAAATAGGTGTTTATTGGTAATGAGCCAACTAATTATGAAAGTCTAGCATAAATATATCTATTTTGTATAGTATGACACCTGAGTCGAGCAAAAGGGAAATGCAGCAATATATTATTTTTTGTATTCCGCTGACATAAGCTACTGATTCTCCACCGCACTGTGTCAGCCACACTCAGCTCAATGATATGGTACAAGAGTGGTAATCAAACACGCAGGCAATAGCTGATATCGAGCGCAAATGGTATGTGCTTAGCGCGGGGAGAGCCGCGGGCGGCGGCGGGCTCGCGGCCGTACTGATTTAGATCGGTCTGTAGTTCACTGCAATTTGTCTGTCTGTCTGTACGTGTCTGTTAGTGTGTTCTTCTATGAGTTTAGTTGACTATGTGTTTGTTTGTATGTCTGTGTTTGGCTGAATATTGGTTTGTCTAACTGTATGTGTGTCTATTTGATTAGAAGTGTGTCTGTCTATCTGTATGTTTCTGTACCGATCCGACTGCCTGTATGTTTGTCTGTCCGTGTATTTATCTATGAGTTCATCTGACAATCGTCGTTTGGCAGTGAAAGCCTCGGAAATCGCATTTGCTTAATTTTATTTTTATTTTTTTATAAGTCAAATCAGACTTATTTAGCCACAAAATATTTGAATTCTTACGATTATGTACCATTGATAAAGATAGTTCTTAAAACAATAACAATAAACAGTACTATTCTGATTCATTTATGATTTGGCTGAATGTGGTTGAAAGGGCATGCTGCCCCTTTGACTCTGCCTACCCCTTCGGGGATTATTGGCGTGATGTTTTGTATGTATTCTGATTCATGCATTTTTTTTCAGAAGGCAGCTTTTTCTTCCTTCTGTAAGATTTTATCAAAAGCATTTACGAGGTTTTCACTGGCAAATTACTATATGTATTTAGTTGAATGTCTGTATGTTTGTCTATGTACTCGTATGTCTATCTGACTAGAATAGCACCTGTCTGTCTGTTTGTGTATCTATCTGTCTTTGTCTGTTTCGATCCAACTGCCTGTCTGTGTGTCTGTTCGTATGTGTCTGTTTATTTTTCTCGTTTGAAATGTCTAGCTGTGTGTTTGACCTATATTTATTTATCTTTCTCTGTCTGTCAGTTTGTTTAGAGTCTTTTCATCATAAATCTCTATATATATATATCCCTATATATATATATATAGTACGAGAGTGGTAATCAAACATGCAATAGCTGATAGTAAGCGAAATAGTATGTCCTTAGCGCGGGGACAGCCGCAGGCGGCGGTGGTGCTGATTTAGTCTGCGGCAGATGACGTGCTGATAGTCAATTGATTTTGTCTGTGTTCGTGTAGATGTGGATGTGAGTTTGTCTGTGCATTTGTCTTCTTGGCCATTTACCACATAGTGCTTCCCTAATCTTATGGCAAAAAAAATTACACGCGCCTGAAATCGTCGCTTTAAAAAATTTATCAAAATCGGACCACTCTGTCAAAAGTTACTTAAAAAATATATATTTGTTGAATTGAGAACTCCTCCGTTTTTTTTGTCGATTAAAAAGTACTTTTAAATGTTCGTTGCTAATACGGTAGATAACACGAACATTAATTTGAATGTGCCTAATTTATATCTAGGTATCACTTTTTTATAGTGTCATCATCTTTATTTTTATATTCAACGCTTTTCTTAGACCAAAAATCGATTGTTTTCAAAATACCGAAAATTTTCGGTTACCCATTGAACCCTAGACGACGCCAATCCCCTGACTTTCAAAATCGTGATCCTCACACAATTATCCCGCACTAATTCCGCAACCTTATACAGGGTGTTCGCAATCAAAACTATCACTACAGACGCAACCGAATCCGTTCCCATGTTCGCTCGTTACGCCATATACAGCGTGCTCCGTAACAGATAACACCATGTATGGCGGGAGTACCGTGAGTATGGAGCATGGCTCACTCTAATTTTATATACTGAGTATCTATTTCTATTTCGATCTTTTTTAGACATGAGTATGATCGGCAATATATTGTTAAACGTGCATTCATACGATACATACTAAAACTTAAGTATTTATACTAAAAACGATCCTTAACGGTACTTAGGTACGATAAAAAGAATGTGCCAACTATGTTTCTTACTTTACCTAGCATGTCGTAAAAGGCGACTAATGGTATATCGGATTTTGGGTATGTGAGGTAACTCGTCACCTACACAAGTAGCCATTTGTCACAACTTTTTCACAATTTCCCATCTAAGTCAGCTCATTGTCCCGTGTTGGTCTGGGACTTAAAAATAATGTGCCAACTGTGTTTCTTACCTAGCATGTCGTAAAAGGCGACTAATAGCATATCGGGTTTTGGGTATGTGATTGTGTAGGCGACAAGCAAGCCACTTGTCACTACTTTTCACAATGTTCCATCTAACCCAGCCCAGTGTTATTTTTGGCTGAATGTGGTTAAGGGAGCCTGCTGTCCCTTTGACTTTGCCTATCCCTTCAGGGATTATGGGCGTGATGTTATGTATGTATTTTTAAGTCCCGGACATGAGAAATCTGTACATAAATTTAACCATTGAGCTACTAACGTAACAATTAATTACTAAAAAAAATTCAGTCTCCCATTTCATTACCCGATAAACATCTTGAAACATCACAAGTATCTAAATTGCATCTTTCTTGTATACACAAGTCGAGGAGCATAGTTTATTTAGCTTTTAAATCTCAACTCTAAATAAGCCATTCGAGTTATTTATAATGTCATTTGTAAAACTGCACTGATTATGCAGTGGATATGTTTATGCAAGTCTGTGATGACAATTTATGGTGGACTCACACTGGTAACTTGAAACTTGGAGGTTCTTAGCTTTTCATTTGCTGTGGCATTGAACGTTCGATGTTTATTCTTGTTTCTAACTTTTGTTCGGTTTTATTTTCATTTGTTTCGTTAGTAATTGACTTATTTTAGTTATTTGTTTTCTTGATTTCTTGTTTTTTTTTATTGACGTTCATTTATTTTACAAAATGTCTTATACTATATATTTTTAATTTGTTATTACGATGATAAGAAGTGTTAAGATTATATCCGCGGTTGACTTACAGCAAATGAAACACGATTCCTAGTGCTAACACGTGGTTTATTGTTCTTTTAGCTTATAAACAATAAAATATTTTCTTTTACACGTCTTTCACCATCCGTCAGCCGCCATTGGTCTCCTTCCTTTTTCAAATATCTTCCGTCTCCCTTACTCTACTACGTTCCTTCTTAGACACTTCACATAATTCCGTTCTACGTATTTGTCATACATCATCTATCAATCCTAAATTGTTTATAAATTAATGCGTTTTTTAACTTAAATATGGGAAGGCCTACTAAAAAAATTACACTAAGAAAAACTTCACTGCATAATACACATTTTATATGTATCTTTTCTATATTTCATTTCACAAAAGAAAACCTAACAGGTCTCGAACCCATGGATCTTGCTTCATGTTTGGTGTCTAACCATCTAAGCGACACGGCTTAAAGCCATCCAGTACTCTTAAATTATTCAAATAAGCGAATAAAATACCAACAATACGGGAAAAAGTCTTAATACCCTATATTAAACAGTACAACAGGATACAAACCATATCCCACACCATCCCCCAGTAGTTACGAGATAGCCTTGATTGGATTGTACAAGTCCTAAGTAGTTCAAAAATATTTACAACGGCCATATTTTGCTTCGACTTTATCTAGTATGGGTTATGAATATTGAAGAGTCAGAAACAATAGATTCTGAATTTCATATAAACTACGCTGTTGGAGCCATGGGTGTTGTTGGCAATAGACGCCAAATATTACTCATTTTGTTTATTACAAAACTAGCTTCTACCCGCGGCTTTGCTCACGTGGTACATCGATGAAACATAGCCCTTATGTTATTCGGGTGTATAAGCTATATAATTGTAAAGTTTCATTAAAATCCGTTTATTAGTTTTTGCATGAAAGAGTAACAAACAAACATACATCCTTACAAACTTTCGCGTTTATAACATTAGTAGGAATTAGGATATCCTTGGTTACAAACATTTATATTCTGATCAAACCTGTTGAAATATTATAAACGTTCTTTAGTAATAGGATATAGTTTGTTTAGCTAAAAGTGGTTAAATTAATCTTATTTAAGAATAAGTTGATACTGATCCTTAGACTGCCCATCTCTTAGGAGATTATAGTAAATGATGATATTATTTATAATCTAGAGGTATGTATGTATCTATAAAAATAATTTCATGAATGTTAAAAAGTTTTAGGTAGGCATATTGTATAGACTAGGACCCAGCACCGTCACAGGAAGACTGAATGAAACACCGGACATCTAGTGAACTAATTTAATGCACGCACTGAGTATAATTGGTGTTTTATTGTCTTTTAATGATCTACTTATTATCTAATTTAAACTCTATGGCGTTGGGTATATAATATGTACTCGGTAAAACGAAATGCCACCGCGTGGCAATCTACACCCAACGCCATCTGTTGGTAGAAAACGAGCACTACATCTTCAGTAGTAGCTTGAACACATATTTGGTTTGCATTTCTATTGATATACATGAAACTTAAACATTATATGTTTGTATATGTTTTGTATTTTAATTTATTAAATGTCGTATCTGCTGTACTCAATCTAGTATCGCGTCCAATGGTCAATACGTCCATGGTTGTACTCGGTTCTGTGAAACGTATCCTTATTCCTTATCAAGTTTATCGCTTTACAGAAATATTGGAGGGAACGTTTCAATTCTATATTTATTATGTAGTTGGATATATATTTTCCATATTAAAATTGTATAAGTTGTTGGTTCGAGTACTTGTAAAAGTTTGAAACGCTTTTTATTATTCGAAGCTTGAGTGTATAAAAGTAAATTTTACAATATTGTGAAACTGTAAAAATAAAATTATAAGAAATTTTGTTTTTGTTATGATTACGAATATCTCGCGATATTATGAACTATCGATAAATTCGGTTGAAACATAGTCGATCTTTACAATTTATGAACAGTTTACGATCTCACGAGGCTAATTATAAACTAACCAAGTTCACATTTTATATGGTAGGTAATATAAATTACATACAAATTTACGTGTGAAATGAAGGTAAGAAATTGCTCATCAACATTCTAATTAAAATTCGAGCCTTAAAAGCAGATTTTTGCATAAATATTCCTTTTATAAAGTAATTGAAAACAAAATAAAATTAAGTACTTATTAGTAGTAAATTTCTTAAATTATTCTAAAGATTTGTCAGTTTATCATAGACGAATTATACGAATAACAGCAACAAAGAAATTTACTATAGAAAATACTTGGATATTCTTTTTTTCTTTCAGATAAAAAAAAAAATACACGTACCGATAGGTATATCTATACCCATATTATAAATGTGAAGAGTTTGTTTGAACGCGCTAATCTCAGGAACAACTGGTCCAATTTGCAAAATTGTTTCAGTGTTAGATATCTCATTTATTGAGGAACGCTATAAGCTATATAAAATTGACCGTAACCGCGGTTGAAACCTACAGCTAGGTTTATTATAAGAAAGCTAGTTGCTTCCAAAGCGCCCACAAAAGAGCCCTTACAATCCCTCTCAGTCAAACCACGCATATGATTCAGTTAACAGACACTCCCGACCCCACCAAAATATTAATCAATATGCAAAAACGTAATGGAATCACTCAATCGAACTAATGCACCGTTGAATAGAATAGTGATTTATTACTTGCCGAATAAGAAAAATGACTATAAACAAGTGGCTTTTAGAGGGGACGATGCGACTACGATTTGCGCCATGTTTGAAAGATTTTCATCTTTACTGTTCTTTTTTCAAGATATCATCATCATCCTAGCGTTATGTCCCGTGCTTAGACGGGGTCCGCTTAGACCTTGATCCAGGATTTAGCGAGTCTGGTAATTACATTGAAGCGACTGCCGATCTGACCTTCGTAACCCTAAGATAGGGGAACCAGACAATTTTTGGATCATGGTTACAAATCCAAAGTTGTTTGATTTTGCAGGTTTCATCACGATGTTTTCCCTCACAGTCGAGTTAGTGGTATAAATACGTACATAGATTTGAAAAATCCTGAGGTACGTGTCCGGGTTTAATCCCGCACTCCTCGGTTAAGAGGCGCGTGTCCTTACCATTAAGCTACCATCGTTCTTTTTTCAAGATAGTGGAATGTATATTTTTTTAACTTCATGTAGTTCCATAGTCAAGATTATAGCTCCAATAATATGCTCAGTGTACACAAATGACGTTGAGGAAATCGAATCCTGCAACTCACAGACGAAGCTATTTTCGCCACTGAGTATCCGAGCCTAGTTTCAGTTTATGCGAAACCTAATTATTTAAACCAATATTCCAAGGAAATAACTTAAAAGATTTTAGAAACTCAGCCAAGTCCGATGTTGTCCTGGGACTTAAAAAATAATGTGCCAACTGTGTTTCTTGCCTAGCATGTCGTAAAGGGCGACTAATGGTATATCGGGTTTTGGGTGTGTGATTGTGTAGGCGACGAGCTAGCCACTTGTCACGACTTTTTCACAATTCTATCTATTCCATCTAACCCAGCCTCATTTTTTTTTTTTGGCTGAATGTGGTTAAAGGGACCTGCTGCCCCTTTGACCCTGCCTACCTCTTCGGGGATTATGGGCGTGATGCTATGTTTGTTTGTTTTATTTTGTAACAAAAAAATGGTCATTTTCTAAAATCCTTTAAATATTAGCTCCTTAAAATAATGAGTTCAGTAACCTACTTATATAACTATAAGAGATTTCGCATAAGCTAAAAATAATCTTGTATACAATACACCGAGACGATTAAACAGACCTAGGTCCCTAAGCACACAACTCCTAGCTCGGCGGAAGACCTTCCACTTTTAGTGCGTGCGAGCGCGTTCATTTCGTTCGCACAAAATTAAAATCTATTCTAACGTTTTAGAGCTTACAATAGCTTAGACAGACATTTAAAATGCCTCCTTTTAAATGTAGAAATTAATACATTTCGAGCGAGTTTAAATTATTACAGAGACACGTTTACTATAGCAGAGATGATGCGACTTGACTTGTACAAAGTTTTGGAGGGAAAGTAAAGAAAAAACAGTGGCGCACACTTGGCAGTTTTATAAACTAACATTGACATTATAGGCTATGGAATCAAATGCTATCATGTTTACAATCTTCCAACAGGTATTACTGGCCCTGGTATGACAGGCCCGTAGGTCGAGTGGTCAGAGGCTGGCCACGAAACCAAGGGTCCCAGGTTCGAATCCCGCTAGGGGCAAATGTTTCGTGTGATGAACATGGACATTTGTACTCGAGTCATGGATATTTATAAACGTATTTAAGTATGTCTATCCGTTTACCTAGTACCCATAGCACAAGCATAAGCTTAGTTTGGAACTAGGGATTTGGGGGGGTCTCAGGAATTTATTAAAAACATTTTTAGTACAACTCAATCGCAGCGTATAAATAGGCTATTTCTATAAAGACTCTTTAGCGGATTATGGCCTAATGTGGCTTTTTGCTTAATTTTGATTTATGCCTGCGCCGATAATGATCCAGTAATATATTTCATGTGCCATAAATAGATCCTTGCTATTGATGGATGGATCCTGCCTCTCTAAGTTACAGGGATTTTGTAGAGGTATTTAAATAGAGATATGTTTGAAGTATAGTTGGACAAATCACATTTATCATATTTTTAGTGATGTCCTGTGATTTATCGAGGTCCGGTAAGAAGCGACTGCCAACTGACATTTATAACTAGTAGACAGGAGAATAAGATAATTGGATCATAGTTATATAGATTCAGCCCATGTTAGTCTGGGACTAAAATAATGTACCAACTTAGTTCCTTTCCTAGCATTTCGTAAAAGGTGGTTATCAGGTTTGAACCCGCTCTTCTCGGTTATGAGCGGCGTGTCCTTACCATTGAGCTACCACTGTTCTTCACTATACACTATACTCCACAATTTTGCCTCGATGGACTAGTGCCTCGCCTACGGACCAAGAGGTCCCGGGGTAAATTACCGTGTTGGGCCAAAAATAAAATTGTAGCTGGTAATTTCAATATTGAAATTACTCAATAACAGTCCGGAGTCAGGAAGTTGGCGGTTTAATCACTCCCGTGCCACGGAAAACACGTTAAGCCGTTGGTCCTGCGTATGACCTCTATCCGGTCATGTCGAATTGCCGTCTCACCGGACTATGAGAGTGAACGAACAGAGAGTGTACCTGTGTTT
The DNA here is from genome assembly GCA_951394215.1 of Glyphodes perspectalis. Lineage (NCBI taxonomy): Eukaryota > Metazoa > Arthropoda > Insecta > Lepidoptera > Crambidae > Glyphodes > Glyphodes perspectalis. The sequence continues at coordinate 14,343,605 of OX596217.1, forward strand.
GCGCACACACTTGTGCAGTTTATATCTCCTGCGCAGATAGCTAATGTTGGGATTGGCCGACGAGACCGATATCGGTTAGGAGGACATTATAAGGCTAATACAGACAGGCAGACAAAACAGGTTTACTTTAAACTAAATTAATTGTACGGTGCTATCATGTAATCAATTTTAATAATCCTCTTGCCCTTCTCCCAGGTCATCTGGGGTCTGCGCAGCATGTTTTTTTCTTCCATACGTCCCGGTCAGCCGTCATCAAGCTATCCACTCCTATTTCACTCATATCATCTTTCACACAATCCATCCTTCTCTTATTTGGCCTTCCTCTTCCTCTCCATCCATTAACATTCATAATTCGTAGTAGATTCTAATGAAGTGTACAAAAAAATGACCGAATTGAAAAGTACCAACAGTATCAGTGTTGTTTAGAATGTAAAAATGGTGTATGGAGTTTTTGCATATGCATCTAACATTGCACTGCCGAGTAGTACTCAAATAAAAAAACCGTCTGAGTCATCCAAAGCTAAACTCAACAACTCAGCTCAGGTCTCCCTGAGCACAATCTCCGCTAATCATTCAGATAGGTCGCCTCAGATAGATATCTCCCGCTCAGCTCTGCTCAAATGTCAGGTGGTGATATTTGACGCCCGTATTGTTGGGTAACGTCTGTACTTCAGAACGATTCGGACTTTGATCACGTATATCTTAGGATTGATGATAATTCGTCATGACATATATGGGCCGATTGATGCAGTTGTTAGAAACTGTAGCCTATGAGTGAAAGGCTGAGATTAGATTTTATTTCTTATTTGCTAATAAGTAACTTTTAATTTATACTTTTAGTATATTATATTAATAGAAAAGTAACTTACTAGCTCGCATATAAAGACATTTTATTTTTCGGCTCTTCATATTATCTGAATGTGCCAACTGTGTTTCTTGCCTAGCATGTCGTATAAGGCGACTAAAGGACTTTACGTGATTGTGTAGGCGACAAGCTAGCCGCTTGTCACTACTTGATTCACAATTTTTCGTCGTGCCCAGTCATATTTTTGGCTGAATGTGGTCAAAAGGGCAGCCCTTTGACTCTGCCAACCACTTTGGGGACTCTAGGCGTAATGTTATGTATGTGTGAATATTCTTTGTTGGATACCTATATTATTTTTATTATGTTTATATGGGATGCTATATCTAGTTAAATATTCATGATCAAAGAATTGAAGTTCACTGTGTTGATATTAAATTGCTTTAGGTACACTTTGAAGTCTTTTTATCAGATAATCTAAGATATTACATTACTTATATTATATACCATTAGTTTCCTTCAACGAGTCCCGTGTTGGTCTGGGACTTATAAATAATTTGCCAACTGTATTTCTTACCTAGCATGTCGTAAGAGGCGACTAATGGTATATTGGGTTTTGGGTATGTGATTGTGTAGGCGGCGAGCTAGCCACTTGTCACTACATTTTTACAAATTTCCGTATAACCCAGCCCAGTTTTATTTTTGGCTGAATGTAGTTAAAGAGGCCAGTTGTCCTTTTGACTCTGCCTACACCTTCGGGGATTATGGGCGTGATGTTATGTTTGTTATGTTATGTTGCCTTTTATGACACGCTAGGCAAGGAACATAGTTGGCATATTATTTTTAAGTCCCAGACCAACCTGGGACTTATCAAATATTCCGTTCTATATCCTTGTGTGACGGCTACAAATACGTTTCTGTCCTGGTGCCGTAAGCCGCAGCTAAAATTATTTAAGACGCATTTAAAACTTAATTTAATAAAAAAAGGTTTATAATAAATTTGTGACTACAGATGAGCCAATAACAAAAGCCGCAGGTTGAGAACCTATAGCTGCTATAAACTAATCATCATCTTCCTAGCGTTATGTCCCGTACTCGAACGGGGTCCGCTTAGACCATGATCCAGGATTAAGCAAGTCTGGTAATAGGGATTACTGCAATAAAAAAAACTATAATTATATTTAGTGCGCCAGTTAGATTATACAAAATACTAGAATTAACATTTATTTATAATATACATTTATACAAAAATTAACAAAAAATCACAAAAATAAAGAGCATCAAAGTTTTCGAGTAGGGGCTTGCGACGTCACTATTTAATAAAATTTTTACAAATGTGTGACGTCACGGGCAACTTGAATGCATTGTATCTTCCTCAATGTATGTTTGACAAATAAATTAAAAAAATACGTGTTCAATATTTTTTTATAATCTAACTGATGGTCTAAATTGATTTTTTTTTGTCATCTTGCCTATTGCATTGAAGCGACTGCCGATCTGACCTTCGTAACCCTAAGATAGGGGCACCAGACAATTTTTGGATCATGGTTACAAATCCAAAGTTGTTTGAATTTGCAGGTTTCACCACGATGTTTTCTCGCAACGTCAAGCTAGTGGTATAAATACGTGCATAGATTTGAAAAATCCCGATGTACGTGCTCGGGTTCGAACCCGCACTCCTCGGTTATGAGGCGAATGCCTTTACCATTGAGCTACAACTGCTCGTAATAACGTCGTTAAACCATGTTTAGCTAAAATTAAAATTGTATCGGGTCAGATGGAAAATTACGTGGCCCTTTTCCTTACCATTGAGATACCACCGCTCTCTTTCAAATTGAAGAAAACTTAACTGATATTATATCTTCATCTTTTCTTTTGAGGTACGGAACCCTTAAAACGCCAGCTCAATCACCACACCATATTATCAACAGTTATCCAAACACAAACAAACTAACCATCGCTAGGAAACGCAAATTAAATCTACGACCGTGAACAAATAGGATTTTGGTTGGTTCCCTGGCTATCAGGGTCCATCATGATAGCCAGACAAACTGTGTTTAAGAAAAGCGACTCTATAAGCTTGTAATAAGGTGGAAAAGTGTTCGGCAGGTTTGTCTTACTCGTAACATGAATTTACAAACAATTGTAAGCGTAACCTTAACATTGGGCAGATCTATTGTTTTACTACAATACTACTTGCGCAAGCGCACGCAATAGGCTTATTTTGCGGCTACAGTGCAGATTTGGAGCAGTAGTTCTAGTTTAAGCATCTAAGAGAATAGGTAATGAATTTTCTTTGCTTTATTTCCCATATATCTATAACAATATTTCGCACTTTTACCAAGTCTTAGAATCCCCTTATTACTTTCAATGCGCATAACATCACACCCGCAACCCCGGAGGGGGTAAGCAGAGTCAAAGGGGCTGCACGGCATTTTAACCACATTCAGCCAAAAATAAAACTGAGCTGTGACAAGTGGCTAGGTATTAGTATTACCTACGTAAAGATATATTTCAGAAATCGCAAGCTTCAATTTATGTGTCGATTCGTTTCAATTTTGGAAAATTACAACATCATTCAATTATCCAACCCCTATTTTTTATTTGCAATGCTACATACGACTTAAACTAGTCTCGCATATTGTTTTATTCCATTTCACATGAATACGCCAAAGGACACATAAAATTACTTTTCTAGTATTCATAAAGACTTGACATTAATGAATTCAAATACGCCCACATAAACACAGCGAAAGAACGATTCGCATTAAACTTTAAAATTAAATAACTGCTCGTAACAACTGCACTGTGACAGCTTAATTTAAAAAAAATATTGAGTTGTTAATACCACCAACGTTTTTCTGTTCGGTCAAAATGTAAACATCGACCTTTATTGTCTTCAAAATAGAGTTTAATTTTGTTTCGATATTGGTAAAAAGAATATGGCAGTTTTGGATTCTCGTGTCAATCTACCATAGTGATCTTAATAGCGCAATAAATCGCATGGTTATGTGGTAACCTCCTATACTTAAATCGGTCGTAAGTAGGTGTTTTGACTTATTGCTCGATATTTTTGATGTAAATGGCATTTTTCGGTATTATTATAGTGATCGGTTGGGATATCTGTTAGAAAGCGCTAGGAAGAAATAAAAATAGGTATGTAGCTAATTACTGGTTTGTCGCCTACACAAACAGAATTCTAACAATAATACTAATGTCCTCCTAACCGATATCGGTCACGACGGCCAATCTCAACATGGATTAGCCATCTGCGCAGAGGATAAATTATAGTGCACAAGTGTGTGCGCGCACACAAGTGCATCCTTCACTCTCATAGTCCGGTGAGACGGCCATTCGACATGACCGGAGAGAGCTCAGGTGCAGGCCAACAGAAGTGCAGTGAAGTACCAAACAGTACAGTAGCTACCATTTAGCTGCTACCAAAAAAATTTTGAAAAAGTTGTGACAAGTGGCTAGCTCGTCCCCAACACAATCACATACCCAAAGCCCCATACACCATTAGTCGTCTTTTACAACATGCTAGGCAAGAAACACAGTTGGCACATTATTTTTAAGTCCCAGACCAACACGGGACACGAGACTATAGGTATTTTAATATACCATTTGTTTCTTGTATGTGTAACGTGAACAGACTTATAGAAATTCAAACGTACACGCCCGCTTTTGAAACAGCAACTCTCACATCCTCACTATTCAGTTGCCACCACCTTCAAACTATATTTCTATACGAATTATCCTGTGTAATATATTTCATAAATAGTAAAAGGAAAACGAAACAGAGAGAAGGATTATTCCAGCATTCGTACAGAAGCGCTAGTAAACTCCAAACCGGATTTAAAATCAAGCACACATTTCTAGTTTGAATATAATTTAATGCTAGCTTACAATGTTAAGCTTCCTATTTGCCTATAAAAATCGCGCAACGTATTATGAAAAGCATTTCGTTCACGTATGTACAAAGTTCCGTTGAGAGCTTGTTAGAATAAAACAAAGGCTCTATGCCGAGATATTAAAATTGAAAAATAAATACACGAACTTCGCCAAACAGCAAGAAATAATAAGATCCTTGTGTATAACTAACTAGTCGTGACTTGTAGCTTTCGCTCGTAGAGTTGGGAAGACATCGATGGTGGACCGGATTTTTTATTCAAATTCAAAATATCTTTATTCATATGGGCTTCAACCAACCACTTAGACTATCGAGAAGAAACCAGCAAGAAACTCGATAGTGTAGTTTATACTGCGATGATGGGTAAAGAGTCTAATGCTACTAACATGAGTCTTAATTTCGGGGGCTACCGGTTCAGTTCAGATTGTAGATGTACAGTAATCGGCTCTTGGGTATCTGGTACTCTTATTCAGGGTAAATCTTAAGTGATGCTACTTTACACCTGTTTTGTCTAAGATGCTAGTACGAACTTGGTTGAGCTAGTCAGTCCAGTCTAGACCAAACCAATACGTCTTCAATGTGACACTACTGCCTACAACAGTATCTTGGCCAATTTCTTTCAAAATGGACAATGTCGTCACTTAATTGCTGACAGAGGAAGATACAGTACTTAAATAAATCTTCTTATTACTATAAGTTTTCTCTATATCAAGACTAGGCATAATCCTACTAATATTATAAATGCGAAAGTTTGGATGTATGGATGGATGTTTGTTACTCTTTCACAAAAAAAGTACTTAATGGTTTTTAATGAAACTTTAGAATAATATAGCTCATGCACCCGAATAACATATAGGCTATGTTTCATCGATGGACCACGCGAGCGAAGCCGCGGGCAGAAGTGTATTGGATTATCCCCAGGCACTCTCATTTAGAAAATTAACAACTACTTTCACTTACTAGCTTAATATTATCCTGTACGTCCGTCTTAATTTATGTTATCTTATTTTGAGAAACTCAATCTTCTCTGTCATCTAATGACCAAAACACACGCTGAAATTTGTAATTAACGGACTAATATTGTGTTTGAATTAAGCTACAAAAGCACATCACTAAACGCCCCGAGCTATCAAATCATATACATACATAACAAGCGTTCATAGCTCGTTCAGGCCCTGTCGCTTATGCAATTCATTGTACAAGGATTCAGGCTTCGACTACTATAACCTGACCTTCTCCGCCCTTCCTAATTCATATAAAACACGACCAGTACCACGCATTTGGTTCAAGAGTGGGAGGTCTGATTATACTGGACGGAATCAACTGCATATATACGACCAATTTCTCTTGGTCTTCCTCGTCCTTTTGAAGTGGAAGAAAATGGGATGTTTGAAGGGACGTCGGAACAGAGGTGTGGGTCTGGTGGAGGTGGCTGATGTCAACCAGATGATGTCGGTGCAGGCGGTTTATAAAGTTAAAAGGATTGGTGAGGTTTCGGTTGGAGATTTTTATAGTTACCTGATTTCAAAAAAAAAACTGACTTTCTAGAGGTTAAGACTGTCCCAAGTTGGTCTGGGGGTTAAAAATAATATGCCAACTGTGTTCTCTAACATGTCGTAAAAGGTGACTAACGGTATTTGGGGTTTTGGGTATGTGATTGTGTAGGCGACGAGCTAGCCACTTGTCATTACTATTTCACAATTTTTCATTTCACTCGACTCAGTTTTATTTTTGGCTAAATCCATTATGGTTAAAGGGGTCTGCTGCCCTTTTGACTCTGCCTACCCCTTCAGGGATTATGGGCGTGATGTTATGTATGTATGTTGACATTAACTGGACATGTCGTATCGTTGTAATCAATTTATGGGACACTAGCTCTTACCTGCAGCTTGCCTCAGGCCACGTTATACGAATCGACCAAGCAAAAGTTACTTTTTTATTCCACTTATAATAAGTATACATGATAATAATACCTAAGGTATACTTGCCGCTACGTTTTACGTTTTACAAACGTATTATTAAATACATAATATTCGAAAAGGGGTAGCAAGAGTCCAAGGATTAGTTAGCCCCTATATACATATATACATAACAATACGCCCGTAATTCCTGAAGGGGTAGGCAGAGGCAAAGGGGCAGCAGGCCACCAAAGACACCACATTACCCACATAGCCAAAAAACAAAACTTGACTGGTTTAGATGAAAAGTTGTGAAAAAGCTGTGAAAAGTGGCTAGCTCGTCGCCTACACAATCCAAAGCTCTTTTAGCCAACACTAAATTGAGAAGGGTTAGATGGAAAAGTCTTCACAACAACCTCAAAATCAATACAACAGTAGTCGCCTTGTACAATCTACTCATTAGGAGATTACAGCTGGTATCTTTAATTCTCAAATCAATATGAGATTGTTTGAACGACGAACCGATAATAAAATGAATTGACAACTACAGAAAGAAAAACTAGTTCTAAAAATACATTGACAATATGTTAATCATTAGTATTTGACCCTACCAAGAGATCACAAACACCATCTGTTCAACCAAATATCTCTTTTTAATTACCCGGAATATATGCCAGGCCATATTTTCGTTTATGGCTGTCAGCGTTTATCATAGCGTCGCGAGGTCGTAATGTGTTCGTATTAAATTTTTAACCGACTTCAAAAAAAAGGAGGAGGTTCTCAATTCGACAGAATATATATTTTTTTTTTCTATTGTTTACGACTCATAGTGTGTTGAGTGCAATTTTATGAGTCCCATGTTTAATTCGGTTGGGAGTTTGTGGAGGGATGGTAGCGGTAGTTGACACTGATGACGAGGGGAAATCTGTAAATGTCGATGGTGGTTAAAAATTTTAAGAATTTAGTTTTGATGTGATATAGAAGTACCTATAGATAAATAAATAAATAAATATCTCACAATATCACATACATTGATCTGACTCCGAGGTAAGTAGCTTAAGCACTTGTGTTACGGATATTAGAATCAACAGTGATATTACAAATCTATACTTAAATGTTAGATATGAATACCCAGACACAGAACAAACACACGTATTTATCATACGTATGTTTGACATTGGTGGGAAACGAACCTATAACTCATGGCACATGGGGTAGGGTCATTATCAAATGCGCCATCGAGCCAGGCAAATAAATAAAAAAAAAATAAAAAAAATTGTTTGCTTATAGCCTGTTACTACTTATAGTAATAGACACCGATTTCGCTTAATTCTGAAGACTACATAGACAAAGTCGCGTGCAAAAACTAGTGGCAAATTAATAAACAAACAGCGACCGAGCAAAAACCGCTCGCCCAGTTCCTTGTCCCATTTTTTTGGCAAAAGTTATATCTGTAGGTAAACGTATCCCCTTTTGAGTAATAGTCGATGTTGGGACGTGGGGGGCTGGCAAAAAAACCACATAATAAGGCATACCTCGCCGATAGATAAGTGCGGTCAACATCCGACGGACCGTCAGCACAAACATACATAATGTTATTATGATTTACTAGCTTCTGCCCGCGGCTTCGCTCGCGTGGTACATCGCTGAAACATAGCCTATATGTTATTCGGGTGTATGAGCTATATTATTCTAAAGTTTCATTAAAATCCATTCAGTAGTTTTTATGTGAAAGAGTAACAAACATCCATCCATACATACAAACTTTCGCATTTATATTAGTAGGATTCATATATAATTTATATTTTTGGGAGCTTTGTTAGCTCTTTAGATTTTGAATACAAGGAAGATTTAGATTTTGAATACTCTTTAGATTTTGAATAATTGCCTCGACACAAATTGAGAGCATCGCCACAAATTATTGTGTCGATCCTTAAACACTAACTAGTTTCTGATAAATAAATTACTGAATTCTTTTCTTTACACACGTAGAAACGTGTGAAAAGAATTCAAGTATTCTTTCAGTTATTTATTGTATATGTAATAAAGCGACTGGCTCGATGGCGCATTTGGTAGTGACCCTGCCCCATGCGCCAAGAGTTGTGGGTTCGATTCCCACCCAGGACAAACATTCGTATGATGAATACTTGTGTTTGTTCTGTGTCTGGGTGTCAATATCCAATATTTAAGTATATATTTATAATACCACTGTTGTTTCTGATATCCGTAACACAAGTGCTTAAGCTACTTACCTCGGAGTCAGATCAATGTATGTGATGTAGTCGGATATTTATTATTTATTATTATTAATAATGTGTAAGTTACGTGACGGCTAAGCACAGATTGCAGCAAGATTCTTCTTGCTTAGTTCTTAGCCATAACGTAAATTGTGGCGGTTCGGAGTACGTTTATTAACACCCATGATTTAAGTATAAACAATCACGTTCAATACACAAATGCTTATCCGAATTATTTTTGTGTCTCTCAAATACTTCGACTATCTGATATAATAGGTATCTCGTGTTCCCCAAAGCGAAAAAATTTTTTAATGATGGTTCCACACACAATGGTAAGTGGCTAACTCGTCGCCTCTACAATCTTAGACCTAGGACCCAACCACCTTTTAACATGTTAGCCATGGGACTCAGTTGGCAGTTGTATGTCCCAGATCACCAAATCTTCACATAAATCTAAGGCAAAGTATAGTATTATATCAGACGTGCTTCTGATTATAAAATAAGTACCTTAAGCACTTGAGCAACATGTGAGCAATAACATACATACATACATAACATCACGCACATAATCCCCGAAGGGGTAGGCAGAGTCAAAGGGACAGCATGCCCCTGCAAAAATAAAGCCGGGCTGGGTTAGATTAAAAATTGTGAAAAAGTAATGACAGCGGCTAACCTGTCGCCTACACAATCACACACCCAAAACCCGATATACCATTAGTCACCTTGTACGACATGCTAGACAAGAACCACAGTTGACATATTCTTTTTAAGTCCCAGACCAACATTGGACAGTAGGCTGACCAATAACATACGAATTTAATAATTATATAATATTATTAACAGTAACATGCTGTCGGTAGCGGGGCACCCCGGCTGACCGTACGCTGAGGCTGCGATCTAAAGTAAGATATCTACAGCCGACCTGCGACCGGTCGGCATAAATCCACGAAATATGATCGCCCGCGTGGATTACCGGCCGCGTGGATTATGTAACGGGCGGGTACGCAAATCAGGGGTTTGAAGTGGTTGTTCAGAAGCTAGGTTAGGGCTGTGGTGTGAAATTTGGACTGTCATAAATAGGCCTCATACTCGCTAGGACCAATATTAAATTTGGTTAAAATATATTATATTTTATTTTAACCAAAATCCAATTATTTTGACTGACTCGATAGCGCATTCGGTAGTGGCCCTGCTTTATGCACCAAGAGTTGTGGGTTCGATCCCCACCACTTATGTTATGGGGTGTTCTTCACCGAGAAAAGTAATGTTGTTGCAGAACTAGATACTTATCTCAGGACTAGGGATATCGTTGTTCTGATTTCCAAAACACAAGTGCTTAAGTTATTTATTTGACCTTACATGAATGTGATGTTATCTGACATTTATTTCATATTCATAACATCACGCCACCATGCATTTAAAATTTGATATCTAAAATAGTATGATAAGGAAGTGGCGTGAAATTTAATTAGTTTGACAGGCCTGTTGGTCGAGTGGTCAGAGACCCTGGCCTCAAAACTAAGGGTCGCGGATTCGAATCCCGCTAGGGGTAAATGTTCCGTGTGATAAATATGGACATTTGTACTCGAGTCATGGATGTTTATTAACGTCTATAAGTATGTCTTAAAAACGTTAGTTAGTTAAGTAGTAAGCTTAGTTTGGAACTAGTGTATTGGTGTGTCAGTTTGGAGAATACGTTTATAAACATCCATGACTCGAGTACAAATGTCCATCAAACAGAACATTTGCCCCTAGCGGGATTCGAACTCACAACCTTCGGTGTCGTGGCCAGGGTCTCTTAACCACTTGACCAACGGGCCACTCAAGTGGAAGGATGAAGGAGCAGCGGAAGGCCCAGGCTCACCACGACCAGATTGGTTATGTATTAACAGAAGGTGATGAGAGTCAAAAAAAACCGTAGAGCTTGTATGAAAAGGATCATGAATGTTGAAGAGGTGAGTGAGGTGTTTAAGGATCGTGCCATATGGCGTTCGATTTCTCTCTGTTTTTAGAGTTTAGTTAGTTAGTTAGTTAATTTACTGATATCGTTTATTGCAGGGTTAATATTTTTTGTTTTCGTTCACTTTACACAGCCATAAGTGTTATAATGTATCTATATCCCGGGTCGGGCGAAACATTTGTGGCTGGGTATTTCAATATCCAAATTACTCAGTAACAGCCCGGAGTCAGGAAATTGGCGGTTTAATCACCCCCGTGCCTCGGAAAGCATGTAAAGCCGTTGGTCCTGCGCCTGACCTCTCTCCGGTCATGTCGAATTGCCGTCTCACCGGACTATGAGAGTGATGGAATAGAGAGTGCACCTGTGTTAGCGCACACACTTATGCACTATAATATCTCCTGCGCAGATGGCTAATCCTCATTGAGATTGGCTGCCGTAACCGATATCGGTTAGGAGGACATTAATGTATCTATAGCAACAATGCATTCTTCTCGGATACAGCCGGTGGCACAGGGGTCCGCATTTTACGCACTTTAGTCATGCGATGAAATACTTACAACATTTTTCCTTAAGTGTCCCTATTCCTAATTTTGGGAAGCTATAAAATGTATCGCTAATATGATTGCCTCATATCATGATACATAGTATTAAGTCTGGTTTCGAAAACTTCACATGGTTGGATTGGATTATCAACAGAAATTTTCTAAAAATCGAACCTTACCTTATTTCGTCATGTTTTGATTACATTTTCACCGATATTTATATACATACATACATAACATCACGCCCATAATCCCCGAAGAGGTAGGCAGTTTATCCACATTCAGCCAAAAATAAAAATAGGCTGGGTTATATTGATGGAAAATTGTGAAAAAGTAGTGACAAGTGGCTAGCTTGTCGCCTACACAATCACATACCCAAAACCCGATATATCATTAGTCGCCTTTTATGACATGCTAGGCAAGAAACACAGTTGGCACATTATTTTTAAGTTCCAGATCAACACAGGACAATGGGCTGGGTTAGATAAAAAATTGTGAAAAAGTAGTGACAAGTGGCTAGCTCGTCGCCTACACAATCACATACCCAAAACCCGATATACCATTAGTCGCCTTTTCCGACATGCTAGGCAAGAAACACAGTTTGCACATTCTTTTAAAGTCCCAGACCAACACGGGACAAATATTTATGAACCAAAATAAACTATATTCGCGCCATTTCCCTAAGTAGGCAGCGCCATAAAGCAAGGTTCTTTCACACTTTACTCGTTTTTTTGACATTCATAACTCTTTTCATCAATATCTGTCATGCTATCTCATCTTTCTAGCGTTACGTCCGAGTCCGCTAGACCATGATCCAGGATTTAGCAAGTCTGGTTATTTTACATTAAGACGACTGCCGATCTGATTTTCGTGACCCTAAGATAGGGAAACCAGACAATTTTTATATCATGGTTACAAATCCAAAGTTGTTTGAATTTGCAGGTTTCACCACCGCCGAGCTAGTGTAATAAATACGTACATAGATTTGAAAAATCCAAAGGTACGTGCTCGTGAACCCGCAACCCTCGGTTATGAGGCGCGGGTCCTTACCATTGAGCTACCACCGCTCTGTCATATCAATTCTAATTCAAATCATAATCTATGCTTCTGATTAAAAAAAAACGATTAGGTATATTAATAGCATGAATCGTAAACATTAAACAGTGGACACTGACAAATTAGAGTGTTGTTAAAAAACTTCACCTATTTTTTTTCTCTCATCGCCGAACTTTTTTATTAATATCAGATTCAAAAATCCAGTGCCTAGATTTGAACCTGTACCCTTACATGTGAGACACGTGTCCTCATCATTAAGCTACCATCGCTCAGATTGTAGGTATATGATTACAATTACTTTTGATGTACGTACCGAGCCCCCAATCAACTGTTACCACATTCTAACTTTTCACATCGCCTCCCATTACAGCACAATAGCCCAACAATTCCACAACTAAAGAATCTTAATGCGTTCTAAAATTGACTAACTATCATTAATCTACATCCCATCGTATCAAGGCCGAATCGATTCGTAATCGATATGATCTCGAGATCTCGATAGCTCGAGATCACGACTTTGACCCGAGTTCAATAGATTATTACGTACATTACTCGTTGGTTCGAAAAAGAAAAGGTCATTGATGAGGTGATAAGGATCACAATAGTATCTGGAGCAGTGCTGGTGGGATTCGGGTTTTTGTGCTTTCTACATTGCGTGAGATAGTGAGCCTCGTTTGTTAATAATATGCTAAGCAAGCATTCAGTTTGCTAATGGATATCTTTATGGGCATACACATGGGGGGCAGGGAGAAGCAGCTCCCCCCCCCCGCTCTTAGGTGTACTAAGGTCTATTTACTATGATAAGAACCTATCAATAGTATTGTGTTAACCCCCCTATCTGGACTACAAGGTGTGTACGCTCATGGGATCTTTATTATAATAGGTATTTCGGAAAACAGAAGATTTTTTAACCAACCACCATTATATTCCATACATACATAACATCACGACCATAATCCCCATAGGGGTAGGCAGAGTCAAAGGGACAACAGGCCCCTTTAACCACATTCAGCCAAAAATAAAACTGAGCTGGATTAGATGGATATAGCTTGTCGCCTACACAATCACATACCCTAAACCCGATATACCATTAGTCGCCTTTTACGTCATGCTAGGCAAGAGACACAGTTGGCACATTCTTTTAAGTCCCAGACCAACACGGGACATAGGGCTGGGTTAGATGTAAAAGTTGTGAAAAAGTAGTGACTAGTGACTAGCTCGTCGCCCACAAACATTTGGAATATGATCAAGCGAATAGTAGATTAGACTTTGACCACGGAACTCTCCACTGGTAAATTGAACTCGCTCTTAATAACATTTAAAAACTGGTTTGCCTTTATTTTTTGTAGCAGACCTTATGAGATTCCCAGATTGAATTCTATGCCGATACCCAAGATCACCTAACAGCCAGAGTCATACGCCTGGGTTTCTCGGCAAACATTGCTTGGATCTCTAATAAGGCCTGCTTTTTCCAGGCCGCCAGCAGTCACTGGCGCGATCACCTCCCATGGTCGCTTCGAAGATCTTGTCTTTCTGTCCGATGCGATATTGCATGTCCTGGAGACTCCTGCACCGTGCTCAATGATCTCAGCCAACATCCGAAGCCTGGATCTCTAATAGGCCTGCTTTCTCCAGCCGCCATCAGACACTGGCGCGATCACATCCCGTGGTCACTTCGAAGATCTTGTCTTTCTGCCTGAAGCAATATTGCATGTCCTGAGGACTCCTGCACCATGCTCAATGTTCTCAGCCAACATCCGAAGGTTGGGTCTCTAATAGGCCTGCTTTCCCCAGGCCGCCATCAGTCACGGGCGCAGAGAGCGGCCGATGACACGGCGGATAACTCGCTGACGACCTTTGAGTCGGTTTAATGACTTAATAATTTTGCCGCCGATGCTATCGACGTAAATGGTGGACTTATGCACGTTTTTGAATGGGCTGGGTGTTGTTCCACTGGGGTGCTGCGGTAGTGAGATGGGGTTGGGTACTTAGGCAAGATTTTATAAAATAAACGAGATATATTGAGACTCTAAGGGCTGATTTTTCAACAGTCAGATAAAAGATAACTATCGGATAAATCACAATCCGGATAATTATAAAATGTCATTGTCTGTTTCCTAAGTAAAATATAGTATGACATCCGCAAGTTGGTGACCTTATACTCTACACAGTCGGTTATTTCTTATCTGCCCAATAAAAAATCGGCCCTTAGGTAGTTTTTCAGTCGGTTTTTAAATGAAAGTTCTTTTTGAGACTTTTTTTATGTCAAGCGTTAGTTTAAGAAGCTATCCATTCGAAATTTTGTTGTTATTTTAAGTTAATAACTTTGCATATTACATCTTTTATGCCAGAGTTTTAAAATATGTTAACCCGTATTAGAGCATTCTGAATGTGAGTGAGAAGGAAAAATAACAGGTAGTCAGTTAGTTAGTTAGCTTAGTTTAGTTTAGATATATCTTTGTATATCCCGAAACTGTCGAACAAGTGTCCTCCTAAAAGCACAAAAGGTTATGAATCGCAGATTGCCAAATCTTTAACAGATTTTTTGAGCATTCACTAGTTGCTAGAAGGCTAGATGCTTATGGGAAAATAGCTCGGTAGAAAATAGCAGAGACTTGATTTACTACCATGTAATAAACTTACTTGCTAAGTCTAGAGAAATGAAGAAGAAACATACATAATATCACGCCCGATGGGGAGGGCAGAGTTAAATGGGTAGCAAGCCTTCTTAACCACATTCAGCGCAAAAAAAAGAACCTGGCTGGGTCAAATGGAAAATCACATACCCAAATCCCGATATACCATATGGACGCCTTCTACGACATGGAAGGAAAGAACCACAGTTGGCACATTATTTTTGAGTCCCAGACCAACATGGGCTGGGTTAGATGGAAACAGATAAAAAGATGAAGCAGTAAAATTAGATTTTCCATGCATATTTCTACGCCTCCTAGTGAAGCAAGCCCCAAATGTTATTTAGGATCGTTTTAGCGAGTAAAAAAAGTACACTTTTGTTATTTTCATCTGTAGTAAATTACTTCATTTTTGTAAAGAGGCTAATGTTTTACGAGCGAATCCGAATGTCATGTATTATGTTACTTCACTTGATATTGTTATTTATTTTTACTACGTGTCTTTGCCTTTCGTTATTTTTTTTATATTAATTTTACAAGACCAGACCAGACCACAATTTATTTACAAATTAAAAAAAAAAAGTGTCTTATTAATTACGATAAATTAAATCCCTTTAAAGATTGATTGGTCTGATGTTGGTATGATAAGGATTAATCCAAGACAAGGTTGATCCATATTCCGAAAGCCACCCCTTAAAGGGATGAACGTGGATCTAGTACGCATATCCTAAACACCACCATCATGTTTGAAAAAGCATATCTGCATGAAAAATTCACACGTTACCTTTTAGTTATACGGCATAAAATTTGACTGGCCCGTTGGTCGAGTGGTCAGAGACTGGCCACCGGAAACCGAGGGTCGTGGGTTCGAATTCCGCTAGAGGCAATTTTTTTGTGTGATGAATATGGACATTTATACTCGAGGCATGGATGTATATAAACGGTTATAAATCCGTTCACCCAGTATCTATAACACAAGGATAAGTTTAGTTTGGAACTAGGGAATGATGGTGACAGTCTGGAGAATTGCGATTTATTTTTTTTGAATCTTGAATGACTGTCTATAACAGACTTTTACATTTTAATCATAGAACATCGAATTTATAGCTTTATGTCCCGTTTCTAGTCGGGGTCCGCTGGAACCATTAGTCTGGTTAATACTAAAGCGAATGCCATGTTAGCTTCAAACTCTGAGACAGGTGATACCGGATAAATTGGACTGGTACGCCCATATTTGTTTGAATGCTTAGGTTCCTTCATGAGATAGTGGTTTATATACGTTACATACATTTAAATCCATCCATCTAGCCTAGCCCAGTTTTATTCTTGGCTTAATGTGGTTAAACGGGCTTGTTTCCCCTTTGACTCTGCTTACCCCTTCGGGGATTCCAGGGCTACGTATCCTAGTTTGAATGAACTCCTCTTGTATAAGACGCGTGTATTTACCATTAAGGTACTACAACTCTATAATTTGAATGCTTAATACCATAGTATTTTCAGTAATAACATTCCTTTTCCCAATTATCCGACTACGCCTCTCAAAATTTCGCCAGGTTATTATTTTTGTGGAATTTTAAAGAGGCCGTTTCGCAATTTGCATAAATTACGTCATTTACACATTCACCGCCATTGACATTCTGGTCTGCGCGGTTTTAACAATCAAGACTCCTTTTTCTTTGGGGAAAATAATCGGAGTCCTATCTGGGGTTTTGGAAGTGATTTATTTTCTTTTGTTAAATTCGGCCGAATTGCGGATTGTTGTAATTTGGTTGGTTAAGTCATTTTCTTGTTTGTTTTTTCGCTCGAACGCTTCGTGGCTTTTATTTAATATTACGGGTTAATCTATTTCTTATTTCGAGTGATGTTCAGTTTCGCAGTCATCTGGAAGGAAAGGCTAAGCTAGGCTCCTTAACCCTTAATTTGACAATGTATGTCCTGGCATACATGAAATTGAAAAAAAAATTTTGTTTAAAAAATTGCAAAAATAACGTGGTTTAATATTTTTATCTACTGCAACACTATCTATTTTTAGAAGAAAATATAAAACAGGTGTCTGACAACACTCGTTTTGACATTAGTCGACGAAAATGGCGACCCGGCGGCAGTCAGCTATGATATCGAAGGTAAATAAATTTAAATTGTATGTATTTCGCGGTTTAGGGTATGTATTATTACTAAATTATATGCATGACATTATGATACTATAATTTAGGTAATAATTTTGAATCTTTACTTACATAAAATGATTCTTTTTGGGGCACTAACATCATGTATGCGGTGACATACATTGCCAAGTTCATAATAAATGACCCTTTATTTCATTTGTATGTCATGGCATACATTGCCAAATTAGGGGTTTTGTTTTGCTTATTTTGAGTTTTAGCATTTTTTTTCTTTGTCGGCAGAAACAGCTTCAAACACGTGGTGGTAGAATTTTAGCGCTAATTCCTATTCAAAATGCACCTTCTGACGATAGTGAACGTTCAGATATTGAAGACGAGATATGTATGCCCGCTTCGCTTTCTTTGTCAAGTTCCTCTGCACCCTCTATTGACAGCTCTTTAGAAAGACTAAACCTATTAGACGATGAACATAACCCTGCTATCGAAAACGTTTGCCTTACGCCAATTTTCCAAACTGTTTATCCAAGTCCATCTCTAGAAGCAAATTGCAATGTGCTACCGGTATTGGATGACATTATATCATTTCCCGCAACACCTGCATCTCCCACAACTCCTGCAACGCCTGCACCTCTTGCACCCCCTGCACCTGGCTTGGCAACACCACGCATGACGACCAATGCATCAAGTTCCAGGAAAACCCGGTCACAACGTCCCTCGGTTTATGTTGCTAAACGAAGGCGAGTTCAAAAATTCACTCTAACTTATCACTGGAAAAAAGCTGTATTTCGACATATGGCAACCACAGAAGAGGAAGCTGATCCTGCAGTAGATGTTCAGATCCTATTTCCACTGGAGTATTTCTATAAGTTTTTTTCCCCTGACATTTTAGCAGATATTGTTGAGCAAACAAACGCGTATGCAATTTTCAAAACTGGACGTACCATTGGTTTGACTGAAGACGAATTGCGAGATTTTTTAGCCATACATATAATAATGGGTGTTGTGACCATGCCTTCTTACACTGATTATTGGAGTTTGCGATATAGATACGAACTGGTGGCCGATTTGATGCCTCTAAAACGATATCAACAAATCCGTCGTTATTTACATTTCGTTGACAACAACATTCAAGACTCCGACAGATATTATAAAGTTAGACCGCTTGTAGAAAAAATTAGAGATAATTGTTTAGAACAAGATAATGAAAAAAGATTTAGTATTGACGAAATGATGATCCCGTATAAAGGGACAAAAGCCGGAAAACGTCGTCAATATATGAAAGATAAACCCAATAAGTGGGGCTTCAAAAATTATGTTCGAGCCGGTGTGTCCGGTATGATTTATGATTTTGTCTTATATGGGGGAGAGGATACTTTCCGATTTCATACTTTTACAGAAAAGGAAGCTTCTATTGGATTTGGAGCGCAGGTGGTAATCGCTTTATGCAAAAGTATAAAGTCTAAACCAGCATTTGTTTTCTGCGATAACTTTTTCACTTGTCCAGAATTATTTTATATTCTTAGAGAAGATTACGGGATCTTTGGATTAGGAACAATCAGAAATAACAGATTGAGAGGTGCAGATACAGTGCTGCCTACCGAAAAAAATATGAAAAAGAAACTCCGGGGTAGTCATGCGCAAGTAACGTGCGATAAAAATCGTTTAGCTGTAGTACGGTGGAATGACAACAAAGCTGTGACGCTGATAAGTTCCTATGTGGGGGTGGAACCAGTAAGTACCATAAAAAGATACTGCAAGGAGTCGAAATCAAAAGTTGATGTACAATGCCCACAAATAGTAAAAGAATACAATAAACATATGGGAGGGGTTGATTTAGCCGATATGCTTATTTCACTGTACAGAACCCCGTTCAAGACGCGCAGATGGTACATCGGTATATTTGCCCAACTACTGGACATATGTATAAATAATGCATGGCTTTTACACCGGAAAGATCACTTAAAATTAGGAAAACAATCCATCTCCTTGAAAGACTTTCGATTTGAATTATACGAAGGTCTCAAAAAATGCGGACGCACTGGTGTCAAAAACAAAAAAAAGGTACCACAAACCAAACCAGTCGAATCGTCACGATTTGACAATGTTGGTCATTTTATGACAATGACCACTCAAGGTCGATGTCGACTATGCTCTAAACTAACGGTTGTAGAATGCATAAAATGTCAAGTCCGCCTTTGTTTTGTAACAGGGAAAAATTCTAGAAATTGTCAACTTGAGTACCATAAAAGAGCGTAATTTTTTTTCAACTCCTAATAATGTTTTACTTATTTTTTTTAAGCTTAACTGTACTAATATTAAATTCTAAGTAAAAATAATCGTGTCTTTTATTTCATACTTAGTTCGTAAAGTTATTGGCAATGTATGTCCCAGCATACAACAAATCTATAAGATGTAATATTAAGAAATTGGCAATGTATGTTGTGGCATACATAAGCTTTCAGGAAAACTAAGCTTTTCAGATTTTTTAAATTATTTTTTTATGATAGTTTTATGTGTATCAATTACAATTACAACAAAAAAAAAAGCTTTTTACTGCATTTTATACTTTGCCAAATTAAGGGATAAAGCTTTTCGAGATGAATACCGGCAGTGGGGATCCCGATATATAATACTCTTACCAGTCTCTAAAACACAATAACCGCACTTTACTTTTTTTTTGCCACCATCAGAGTTCATACACATAGTTCACACCGGAATTGTGCACTCGCCCCTCTTAGGATCTCGACGAAAGGACAGGAATGATCGCCGCATAGCATGACCCTGAATCTCACACTGCACTTCGCATGGCACCTTCGATACAAGCTGTACAGGAGTAATGTACCGCCGATAAACAGTAGGAGACATATAGCCCCCAGGAAATAGTTTTGGTGGGTTGCGTGCTCCTCTAACTCCTGCAGAACCATTGCATTATTTTCTCCGCCTCCAGCAGCGTTTTGGACAATGATAAACCCTTGTTCTTTTGATGATTTACCACCCATGGTAAATTATGACGCCGAAGAAAACTTTGCACTGAATAGACTAGCTCGTCGCCTAAACAATCACATACCGAATACCCCATATACCATTAGTCGCCCTTTACGACATGCTAGGTAAGAAACAGTTGGCATATTCTTTTTAGGTCCCAGACCAACACAGACCAATTCAATTTAACCCAATTAAATTTTACTATTACTACTAAACTTCACTATTCAATTTTATATTTGGCTAAATGGCTCAAGGAGCTCGCTCTTTGAGCTCTGTATACCCCTTTGGGGATTGCGAACATGATCATATGTACATACGTACCCTAAGTTACATATATGTACCTAAATACTATATATAATACAAGGTCCACACTCCTAAACCGATTCGACTAATTCTTCCCCGCTGGTCGTCAGGCCGATCGAAAGGCCATTAGCGCGAGAGCCTGAGGGCCGCAAGAAACGGTTATACGCAGCCCATGGGAATCGCCCCGGCACGTTTTAACCATTAAACGCGAGATCGCTGCGACAAAGTATAAAAGAGCCTTTCACTAATTTTCGCAGTGGGATGTCTTTATAGATTGTCCCATGTTAGTTCGCGACTTAAAAATAATGTACCAACTGGGTTTCTTGCCTAGTATGTCGTAGAGGCGACTAATGGTGTATGGAGTTCTGGATTTGTGATTACGTAGGCGACGAACTAGCCACTTATCACCGCTTTTCTCACAATTTTATATTTAACCGAACTCAATTGGCTTAATGTGGTTAGAGGATCCTATCGCTCGTTGGACTTTGCCTTCCCCTTCGGGGATTGCAGGCGTAATGGTATGTATGTTGTATTGTTAGTTATTTTTTATTTGATAGGTATTTATCATAGTATTCGTTTTAAAGGCCATGTTTGTATAGAAATAAAATAATATTGATGTCTAACTAACTAACTAACTAACTAAACTTCACGCCACTTCCCTAGCGGGGTAGGCAGAGAGAACCGAACGCCATATGGCACGATCCTTACACACCTCACTCGCCTCTTCAACATTCATAATCCTTTTCATACAAGCTCTACGATTTTTATGACTCCTAACATCACCTTCTTTTAATACACGACCAATCTGGTCGTGGTAGGTGAGCCTGGGCCTTCCGCGGCTCCTACATCCTTCCACATTCGCATTGTATATCTGTTTAGTCAATCTTTCGTCATCCATTCTTTCCACATGTCCGAACCACCGGAGCATGCCTCTTCTTACCTTGACTCCGACGCTGTCCTTCAGACCAACTCTCTTTCTTACATCATCATTCCGAACGCAGTCTGTGGGCGATACACCGCAGATTTTCCGCAGCGCACGCATCTCGACCGCGTTTATTCTACTTTCATGCTCTTTCTGCCATACCCAACTCTCGCTTCCATATGTTAGCGTAGGAATCAGCACCGCATTGTGTATGGCGAGCTGGGCCTTCTGGCTTAAGATTTTGCTGCCTAAAAGTTTTCCTAACGCTCCATTCACCCTATTCCCTGCATTCACTCTTCTTTCTATATCAGCGGAGTACCTTCCATCTTCCATCTTTAAATAGATTGACATCAATATTGATGTCAATCTATTTAAACACAGACTCTTGTACCTATGAAAAAAAATTGTAGATGTTTATCCAAAATGAGCTGGCACAATGTGTTATTATTGACGTTTTCTGTTACTTACGATATTATTAGAATTGAGAACCTCCTCCTTTTTTTTTTGAAGTCGGTTAAAAACAGATAGGAATGGCCCGTTTTTCGAGTGGTCGAGGCCCACGAAACCAATGGTCGTGGGTTCGAATCCCGCTAGAGGCAATTGTTTCGTGTGATGAACATGGACATTTGTACTCGAGTCATGAATGTTTATAAACGTATTTAAGTATGACTATCCATTCACTTAGCATCCATAGCACAAGCATAAGCTTAGTTTTGGGACTAGGGAATTGATGTGTCAGTCTGGAGAATTTATTTATTATTTATTATTAGTTTTATTTAGCGTTAAAGAAACTATCAATAAAATGTAGATAGCACAGGGGTAAATCTCGCGTCTAACAGTTAATAAGTCTCTGTAGCTACCCGTGGGACTCACCCTATCGGTTCGCGCAACTAATTTCGTTATGGCCGGAATGAATTAGGATTATGGCTGCAGGACTATAATTATTGTCGTATAAAAACAAGAAATAATATTTTCGCTGATACGAAAGTGCGTTGGCTCAATAGTTAGGACATGCGCAATACATACGAAGGGTGTTGATTCAAATCTGTGTCATCAACTCGTTGTTAGATTTGAAAAATCCAGACGTGATTAATCTTCAGTATTTCATACGTATATATGTAGTAGACCTGGCACCAATTTTCAGATAGATATTTAAAGCAATCTGCAAAACTTGTCCCATACCTCTCCAATTATACCCCAACACGTAACTGCAACCATGACCCAAAAATGTATTCCCCTACCTTAGGGTTACGAAGGTCAGGTTAGGAGTCGCTTCAATGTAATCATCAGACTCGCTCAATCCTGGATCGTGGTCTAAGCGGGCCCCGTCTAAGCACGGGACATAACGCTAGGAAGATGACAAAAACACGCTATCCCACAATCTTTGACGGATTACGACAAGTTTTTGGAGCATTACGCTTCTTAGACTCATTTATATTTAAAAAAAATTACACATGCACATTCTTTTTGGTCCCATGTTGGTTGGGGACTAAAAAAGAATGTGCCAACTGTGTTTCTTGCCTAGCATGTCGGAAAAGACGATTAATGGTATATCGGGTTTAAGGCACGTGATTGTGTGGGCGACCTGGCCACTTGTCACTACTTTTTCACAGTTTTCCATCTAACCAGCCCAGTTTTATTTTTGGCTGAATGTGGTTTAAAGCCCCTTTGATTCTGCCTAACCCTTCGGGGATTGTCGGCGTGATGTTATGTATGTAAAAAAAATATTGCGTCATTTTTTTTTTAAATCGTAAAAAATAGTGACAAGTGGCCATCGCTTCTATGTTTGGCCTCCGCAGAATACCAGTGGTAGTGACGACGTTGTCTGTCGTCATCACCTAATACTGAGCGGTGACCATTTTGACACCCATCTGTTTATTTTTTGGTTATGTTATTATTTGGGATAGGGTCCCAATTAATTGCTATGATTGTTAATTACGTTTAATTTGATAATGTTTTTGTTTTTTATTTTATTGTGGTGTCAAATAAATACTTTTTCTTTCTTTCTTTCTTTCTTACACACAAGTGGAACACAGTAAATATTTATTTACGTTCCAGACCAATATGGGACAGTTATTAATCTCAGGAACTACTGGTCTGAATTAAAAAATAGATGTTTGTATTGAATAGTATATCGAGGAAGGCTATATAGGCTATATAACGTCACGCTGCGACACATTAAACATAAACGCGGCTGAACACAAGCAACAGTTAGTCTATATCTAAAAACCAAAACATCCCTTCTAGATACAACCACTTGCACCACCAGAATACACCCACATAATACCTAAAACGGAAACAGTACCGCGTCTAATTTCCTGAGAGAAGAGTCCATTTTAATTTCACAGTACGGTTGTCAACAGACTTACTTCCGTTCCGCGAAGTTTTTCCATAGAGCATAAATATGGCCCAATAAAAGTGGTCCCGGGAGGAAACTGGCCGGGCTGAATAAACTGCCCGCAAACGGACTGCGGTGCCCGGGGAAACTGAAGACTTGGCATCATTTTGACTGGCTCGATGGCGTATTCGGAAGTAGCCCTGCCGCATGCGCCAAGAGTTGTGGGTTCGATGCCCAGTCAGGACAAACATTCGTGTAATGAATACTTGTGTCTGTTCTGTGTCTGGGTGTTCATATCCAATATTTACGTATGTATTTGTAAAGCTACTGTCGATTCTGATATCCGTAACACAAATGCTTAAGCTACTTATTTTGGAATCAGATCAATGTATGTGATGTAGTCGGATATTTATTTATGTATTAACAAATATCAGAAGATATACATTAGTATTTGTCTTGTATACAGTTATATGCTGTTTGATATTTATTAATACATAGCTTTGGTCAACGACTCCGTAGTCTACGTCCGCTAATTCTGGAATATAATGTTTATTCAAAAATGTTAGTAGATTGGACCAAGGAATCACGTTGTGCCATACAAACTTTGCCTCCCTTAAAGGAACAATTTCCGAGAATCCTTTCTTATCGAAAACCTACGTCATAGAACACATCCTCCAAGTTTCAGGGCTCTACGATCAGCCGTTTAGGCTCTGCGTTGATGCGCCAGTCAGATATATTTAGGTACCTAATTTTACTTTCGACTGATTTCTTAGGAACCGATTCAATGCTGGATTCCAAATAAATATACTATTTATATATAAAGACTATTGTTGTACATTGTACATATAAAAACTAGCGATCAGTCGCGATATATTTTTTTTTGGTAGTAAATATAGCATATGTTAATGAAGTATAGTAGTAATGTAGCATTTTAATGCTGAAGAAACGTTTGGTCGCTCCAGTAGTTTATTTGTTACAAACATAATAACATACAAATCATTCCGCTTTGCATTATTAGTGTAGATTAGCATAATTTTTTAATCATATTCCAAAGTAGGTTGTTTCAGCATTTGTATTAAGGAAATTAGCATCAATTAAGGTAAATCAACTATAAAAATCTAGATAAAATATAAATACTTGTTTCATCAACAGCTAATCATCCTAGTGTGGAAATTGAACTATAGTAATATGCGCTGGACACCACCGTGGCTGTCAAATTGACAGAAAATACTAGAACAAAAATGGCAATCATTTGCACATTTTCCCACTATAAGATAATTTTATTGGCAAAATTCATAAGCTATCTACAGATTTTGACTAAAAATAAATAAAATTGTTATGTAACTTAACTTTAAGTTCTCAGTTTAAGTAGTCGCCCCCAAGTATGAGGTAGAACGGTAACTGCGGACAAGCTCTTGTTTTGTTTATTATTATTGTCTCTGGGAGACTTTGGGTGCTTCTATCATAGACGCTGAATTATATAGACCGGTCTGACGTTAGACTTGGAAACGCAGAGAATCAGCTCGAATGCGCATATTTGAAATTTCTGTTTTTATATTTTATTTAGTATTGGAAGATATTTTTAACCAGGATTGGAGATAATACTGGTCAATATTTATTTTTACAACTACAATAATATATTGAAAGGACCAGTGGCCAGTTTGGACTTGCCATACAAAAGGGTTAGGTGATTAAGTTTTGTCAGTTTTGAACCACACCTACTGGAATAACTACTGGTTCGAACCTGAGTATATTGATTTAGGTTTATAATAAATCTCAATGGTATAAAAATGATCAAAAAGTGTATAAAATAAATGTGCAAAGATCGAATCTATCTGTTTCTTCATAATAATTCCATACAAACGAAAATAGCTAGTTTTATATAAAATAACTAGACTCGCTAAATCCAGGATCATTGGTCCAGCTGATAACTAGAGCAAGAAGCTTGCGGGGCAATAGCACCAGATACAAAACGACCTGTCTAACGCTTCTCCGGTCTGCGCCGCGCATATTATTCGAGTCTGCGTGTTATGGTCATCGTACGCACATGCGCTCGCCACCACGCACTTCCCTTACGCCACATTATCTAGTTAGCTGTATATTTAATAAACGGTGCGTTATTTCCTAATGTATGTGGTTAGGGTGGGTCGTAAGTGAGGTTTTATGTTTTATATAGATGGCGTTCGTAGAGCGATGGTGGCTCTATAGTAAGGACACGAGCCTCTTAAATTCAAATTGTCTTTATTTATATAGACTTCAAGAAAGCACTCATAAATCGTTCAATTTACATAAGTAATCCTTAAAGCTACATGAATCTAACGGGTTTAAATCCGAGCACGTACCTCAGGATTTTTCAAATATATGTACGTATTTATAACACTAGCTCGGCGGTGAGGGAAAACTCGTGATAAAACCTGCAAATTCAATTAATAGGGTGTGAAACCATGACCAAAGTTTGGTTCCCCTATCTCAGGGTTACGAACGTCAAATCGGCAGTCGCTTCAATGTAATTACCAGATTCGCAAAATCCTGAATCATAGTCTAAGCGGACTCCGA
Source organism: Glyphodes perspectalis (assembly GCA_951394215.1). Lineage (NCBI taxonomy): Eukaryota > Metazoa > Arthropoda > Insecta > Lepidoptera > Crambidae > Glyphodes > Glyphodes perspectalis. The sequence goes on from OX596217.1 coordinate 14,369,870, forward strand.
CTAAGCATGGGACATAACGCTTAGAAAAAAAAGGGTTTTTCTTTAGTTTCATTAATAAATATTTGTCCCGATTAATCGTTTAATTATTATCGTTTATTTGTCGTTTCTTTTAGTTTAGTTTAGTTTTGATCGTCACACCGTTGATTATCGCACTAACTTAATAAATAAATTCGCCAGACTGACACACCAATTCCCTAGTTCTAAACTAAGCATATGCTTGTGCTATGGATACTGGGTGAACGGATAGACATACTTAAATACGTTTATAAACATCCATGACTTGAGTACAAATGTCCATGTTCATCACACGAAACATTTGCCCCTAGCCGGATTCGAACCCGTGACCCTCGGTTTTGTGGCCAGGATCTCTGACCACTCGACCAACGGGCCTGTCAAAAAGTTAATTAATCTGAAAAAAGACTCTGAAACTCAATCCTGTGATCAAAGCTGCGACCCTTCTCTTTCCTAGAACACTTAAACCACTGCGCTATGAAGCTCCCTAAAAGGGTCAAATTCAGACATTTAAGAGCCCTGTTTTACGAAGGGAAATGACTGTACTGTGTATACCCGGGTTAGCTTTACAAAAATAACCGCAAAATACGAGGGTCTCAGCTAACCTGTTATGTTTTAAATGAGAGCCCTTAAAGTACGGAAAGTGAACTGCATGGGTTATAATATAATTCCCATACATACTTTGATACATATAGGTGGGTTAAGCTGTTTTAGACTATGATAGTCAAGGATACAAAAATAATGTACCAAACTTCGCCTTCATGGTAAAACATGATCCAAAAATTGTCTGGTTTCCCTATCTAAGGGTAACGAAGGTCAGTTTGGCAGTCACTTCAATGTAATTACCAGACTCGCTAAATCCTGAATCATGGTTGCGGACCCCGTCTAAGCACGGGACATAACGCTAGGAAGATGATATTGCCCGTAGTAAAGGTACACTAACGGTGTATTGGGTATTAAATTTGTCCACACGTCAAGAGTCTCTTGACTTGGCTCTTGTCTGCTCTGGTTAATCTTACACTTTTATTGTAATCATATTATGTCATCTCCCACACTCATTGATTGTATGATTTAGTTTAGAACTTTACAAAAAGTGTATATTACTCATGTATATTTTGACGCTGAAAAGAGTAACTACCGAGTTTCTTGCTGGTTTCTCCTCGGTAGAATCAGCATTCCGAACCGGTGGTAGATTCACATTGCTCAAAAGATTTTGTAAAATTGACGATTTTGCTTTTTTTAAGCCCTACATAAATAAAGAAATTTTGAATTTGAATTTGACTTGACTCTGACTGAAGAAACATTGATCAACATCACAAGACTCAACATCAAAATCATGACTATTCAACGAAACCTTAGCACGCAAGCCTAATCTAAATTGTTATGTCTGTCTGTTGGCAGGAGTTTACGGCCGTGTACAGTTTTAATATCCCGCGAAGGGAACCCTATTGTGAATATGTTATGTTTTATTCAGACGACATTCAAGATTATTGCCGTTTTTGTGGGCTTCTGCAAGTGTCTAGATTTTTTCGTTATCCCTTTTGGCGATCCGTTGGTGACATTATTGATAATTGTGCCGTACGGCACGCACAGCACGTAGCTGTAAATATTTAGTAGGAATTAATTAGTATCATCATCATCCTAGCGTTATATCCCGTGCTTAGACGGGGTCCGCTTAGACCATGATCCAGGATTTAGCGAGTCTGGTAATTACATTGAAGCGACTGCCGATCTGACCCTCGTAACCCTAAGATAGGGGAACTAGAACATTTTTGGATCATGGTTACAAATCCAAAGTTCTTTGAATTTGCAAATTTCATCACGATGTTTTCCTTCACCGTCCTGCTAGTGGTATAAATACATATATACATACGTACATAGATTTGAAAAATCCAGAGGTAGGTACGTGCCCGGGTTTGATCCCGCACTCCTCGGTTAAGAGGCGTGTGTACCTTACCATTGAGCTACCACCGCTCTATTTATCAGAATTATTTCATAAAATAAAATCACAAAAAAACCATTACCCTCATAATTTTACATACGGAACCCTTAACTTGTCCCCGGCTCACGTTACCCCTGTTTCCCGTTCGTTTATGCCTCTCAAACGGCTCTCGAGCTACCCAAACCCTCACAGAGCTGTGTAAAAAATATAGACGCTGTAAAAGGTTATATCAAACTTTATGAAATGAAAAACGGTTAATATTCCCAAATCCAGAGTTAAAACGCAAAAAAGGTTACTAAAGTGTATCTCGTCTCGGTCTTTCAGTTATGAATTTGCATGATATTGAAGTCGTATTTTTATCATGATATTAAAGTTATAACGCTGAAAGAGCAAATAGTAACAAATGTTTTAGTGGTATTAGAGTTTTAAGTGAATAGTGACTTTAAGTATGGGGACTTAGAGTGAAATTTAGCTTGATAATAGTTTTACAGCCGTTATCTTTTAATACATATGTGCATATATTGAATCAGTGTTGTAGAAATAAAAAAATGTTGATTATGCTTTTACTAAATCTATGTAAGCAATTATTTTATATGTATTCGCTATCAAACTTTCTCATGTTCATGTTGTAAAATAAAAATAAAAGTTTGATATAAGAGATCAAACGGAATTTGATTCTAACAGCGTCAATAATAGCAAGAAAGTAAAATTGTTTGAGCTTTTCAAGCAAGGGTACTTTAAAACAATTTTACTTTAAAGCTAGCTATTTGTGGATTAATTGATAACATTTTTAAAAGATCATTAAAAATACACAAGTTAATAAAATATTTGAACCTACTGGAGTTTTCAAAACCCTTATCTGTATATATCATCATCTTCCTAGCGTTATGTCCCGTACTTAGACGGGGTCCGCTTAGACCATGATCCAGGATTTATATTTATATATATATAAAAATTACACGGACGGAGGAGTATGCGATTTGGCACAGTAAAAGTCTATATGAAGAAAGAGTGTGGAAAACATATATTCATACATAACATCACGACCATAATCCCCAAAGGGGTAGGCAGAGTCATAGGTGCAGCAGGCCCCTTTAACCACATTCAGCTAGAAACAAAACTGGGCTGGGTTAGATGGAAAATTGTGAAAAAGTAGTGACAAGTCGACAAGCTAGCTTGTCGCCAACACAATCACATACCCAAAACCCAATGTACCATTAGTCGTCTTTTACGACATACTAGGCAAGAACCACAGTTGGCACATTCTTTTTCAGTCCCAGACTAACATGGGACAGTGGACTGGTGTAGATGGAACATTGTGAAAAAGTAGTGACATTTGGCTAGCTCGTCGTCTACACAATCACATATCCAAAACCCCTTATATCATTAGTCGCCTTTTACGACATGCTAGGCAAGAACCACAGTTGGCGCATTATTTTGAAGTCCCCGACCAAAATGGAAAATATAATTATTAAATTAAACAATACTATTAAACAAGTGCCATCTTCGGAGGCTGGTCTGCTCTGGTTTACCTTTTACTTATAATAATACTCGGCTGAATCTTTAACGAACATTAACTGTATGACTTGGTATAAATATTAATTTAATCTGTAAATTTTAATTTGTTATTCAATCTGGCATTGAAAAGAGTAACTACCGAGTTTCTTGCCGGTTTCTTCTCGGTAGATGCGACATTCCGAACCGGTGGTAGATTCAAATGGTTCTATTTTGTATCTATTGTTTGACAATTTACAAGTGCTTTTTTGAGGCCTACGTAAATAAAGAAATTTTGAGTTTGAGTTTGAGTTTGAAACGAATTATGGTCGAGTTTTTACTATTAGGCAGCTACTGGTAAAAATTTGCACTACAGCTGACTAATCTTTCGTCCACTTTTCATCGGACCAATATCAGTGCAACGCAAAAACGTGTAGTACACAGCCGTCGGTAAGAAACACATTATTCGCATCTGCGTCGTCGGATAATCCCCACGAGATGATTTTACGCATTAACACTCGCTTTATTGGCACAATATAATGATTAACAGCAAAGATATTAAACTTCGTAAACTTATTACTTAGTTCAGAACTAGAGAATTAGTGTGTTAGTCTGAAGAATTTATTTATTTATTTATTGTTCGACTACATCCGACTACATCACATACATTGGTCTGACTCCAAGGTAAGTAGCTTAAGCACTTGTGTTAGGGATATCAGAATCAACAGTGGTATAACAAATATATACTTAAATATTGGATATTAACTCCCAGATACAGAACAAATACAAGTATTCAACATACGAATGTTTGTCCTGGATGGGAATCGAACCCACAACTCTTAGCGCATGGGGCAGGGTCACCACCGAATTCGCCATCGAGTCAGTGCAATTTATTTATTTTAAAATAAAATAAGTGATATACCTAGTCAGATATTTATTTATTTATATTTATTATTTATTTATTTACGAGTTAGTCAGTAATTATAGAAACGATGACGTCACTGTTCCGTACTCTGCGTATAATCTATGGAAATACTACATATTGACAGCTTATAAAACTTGTCCTTAAGCATTTGAAATACCACATAAATGTCCAGTGCTACGTTGTCAAATGATAGGTATTCTTCTTCTTCCTTTCTTTTCTAGCTTCTCTTCATCGTATGAACCTGGTCCTAAGCTAAAAAAACAGTCTTACTGCACTTCTCAGATACTGTGTTTCGTTTCCACCGGTGCGCGTTGCATTGCACTCGTAAAATTGCAATTCGCAAAATAATTGGCGAGAGAACGTATTTTTGTTTTAATTTGACAGCGCTGCAATGACAATAATAACTTCTTTGTTGCGTTAATAATTGACGTGAATAAGCTTGTAAGTTAAGCGCAGTGTTGTCAAATATGTCACAGGCTGTTTTCGAAAACAGTAGCTTAAAGTGAGATATGGAATTTGATGCGTATTTTTACTGAGGGCAACATACTTAAATTGTACGTAACGTAAGAATATTTAATAATATTAACAACGATTAAAAAAATCTGTAGGTCCCAAAAAACCTGTTATATGGACGAAACTAACATGAATTTATTTAATTAAAATGATTTTAATAAACCACCACTACTTTATACGATTATAATTACTTTATATTTAAAGAGAAAGGCATTTACTTTTTTTGTATATAAATAAATAAATAAAATTAAGTCTTCAGACGGACATACGAATTCCCTAGTTCTAAACTAAGGTTATGCTTGTGCTATGAATGGATGAAATGTGGATGGATAGACGTTTATAAACATCCATGACACAAGTCCATGTTCATCACACTAAACATTTGCCCCTAGCGGAATTCGAACCCGCCACCCTAAGTTTCATTGCTATGGTCTCTGACCACTCAACCAACGGGTCAGTTAACTCAATATAACTTCAATGTAGTAAATATTACAATGAACTAGCTTCTGCCTGCGGCTTTTCTCGCGTGGTACATCGATGAAACATAGCTTATGTGTTATTCTAATGTATAAGCTATACTATTGTAAAGTTTCATTAAAATCTATGCAGTACTTTTTACGTGAAAGAGTAACAAACATCCATCCATCCATACAAACTTTGGCGTTTTTAATATAAGTAAGATTACTTACATAATGCATTAAAAATATCCTGCATTGATAAGTTTACGATCAACAATAAAATTACCTTAATCTTCTCACCTTTATTCGAAAATAAGATCAATTATTCTACTTTCGTTTGCTATTGATACAGAGACCTTTGTTACTGACTATACTAAACCCAACAACACAGAAGTAATATCATTCTATAATATTCTCTATTCTATAATAAATAATGGTCACCATAAAATAATGCTGATTTACAATGTAACATTAGTACTAACAATTGCCCCATATTATATTCTCCCATAGAATATGCAACAGCGGTTCTCACAAAGTAGGTACAATCCGAACTAAATATCAAATAAAATAAAATCGGTCAAGGGCGAGTCGAGCCCAAGCAGGGTGGGGTTTCGTAGATATTATTTTGTATTTATTACTTTAATAAAATTACTTTTTTTATCTTGTGAAGAAAAACGTTTTTTTTCCTGAGGAATATGAAAATTATTATACTGCCTATTTAACTTATAACTTAGTTAAGTTACTTACATCTGAGTTTTTTTTTCTATATCGCCATAATGCATATCACAGCGTATACCGTACTATAAGATAAAAAATGAACGACAAAAAAAATTACACAAAGGGAATTTCATTTATATACATTTTCAGTTAGATTAATATCTTATTTAAATTAAAATGTTCTAATATTAAGAGAATTTGATTGACTAAAGTTAAATAGACAAATACGGCAATAAGGGTTTTCAAAAATACAATAGCCGCCAGACGGCACAAGGGAGTCTTATCACTGTCGCTATTGGCTCCTTGTTGACAGCATGTCAGTTTGGTCTGACAACTAACCAATGAGGAGGGTGACAAGACTGCAAGTCACAGTTACGCCATCTTTTGGATGTTTTAATTCAAAAACGGTTCCTCATTCAGAACAGAACCCTAAATCCACGGTGGACCCCACAATTAGAAGAGCTCCGGCTACAATACGACAATCGGTGGATTAGCTCGTAAAAATCATCGGGGCAATGTATAAATTATACTTTTTTGTGGGCAGTCGTAAACTCGCACAGCTTTGTCAATGTTACGGGCGTGGATTAATCCCGTATTTTGAAAGCTTTTGAAAGCTTTTGGCAGACGAGTGTGGGACGGTGAAAGCATGCGGCAGAGGTCTCGTGCGCCTTAAGTTCGTTGATGGTTTCGCGACGAAACTTTTGGTGTTAAGACAAAATAAACTGGACTTAAATGATAATTAATGAACTGAAATGAAATGAAATTCATTGCGTATGCATTTAGGCACATAGTTAGCAGTAGTTGTTTTAAATGAAGATAACGAAATCACACCCTTATAAGTGTATACACAGTTTATGAAGATACAAGCAGCGCCCCGTGGTTTCACCTGCCTAGCTTCCGTTTTCGTAAGAATACGAGGATAAAATATATCCTATGCTACTCGCTGATAAAGTAGCTTTTTATTTGTAAAAGAATTTTTCAAATCGGTTCAGTAGTTTCGGAGCCTATTTAATACAAACATACAAACAATAACATTTTTCCTCTTTTTAATATTAGCATAAAAACAAATATAAAACATAACACTATAACAGATTTGCCTGTTTGTATGTATGTATCTAGTTATATCGTGCGTCAGTATATTATTTATTAAAAAAAAAACATTGCCCCGCCGATGGAATCGCTTACGTAGAATAGAACCTAATGATGAACTGTCTATGTATCTCATACGAGTAGACATTTGGAACAGAAAATTATTCTAACACGCAATGTAATATTTTTTAATTGAAGTGATTTAAAAAATCTATTAATAAAAACTATCAGAAAAAAATTATAATGTAATAATGACCGTTTATAAAATATGCCACGTTATCTATGGGGTTGACTTATTGTATAGGTGTTAATTACTGCGTGAGGAGTAACTAAATGATTTTATCGCAACGGAGCATAATTAGCTATCTAACGTTCTTTTGTTTAAGTTGAATTTTAAAAATAGTGTATTTATTCTTTTTTGTACTAATGCGTTTCTATTGCTAAAATTGGTTATAACCAATAAGGAGGTTGGTAACAACTTAACCTAACACGTTAGTAAAATCAAATAAATCTCAAGTTACGACTAACGACACGAATACAAACTGAAATCTATCAATTCCGTTTTTTTTTTTTCAAGTCACTATACAGTGAACCAAAACATCAAACGCCACTCCGGAGTCACATCTGCCGCATACTCTTTGCCTCGGAAATGATTCACGGTGCTCTTGCGCATAAAAACGGATCGACGCGCAGTTGACATAGAGCGATAAACGCCAGAATACCGTAAATTATCCCGGTAACACCGCCTTAGCACAAGGTGGGATGGGTCAGTGAAGTAATGCCTTTGTCGTGGAGACTCAATGAAGAAATCAGGAAGTAAGAACGGCATTTTAAGGAAACCACGCCATATATCTGTCTACTAGACTACAACATGGTGAAAATGAAAATTTAAATCGTAGTCCGTATATTTGTGTAATATGAATGATTATTTTGACTGATTAATATTGATCGATTTTTGTAAAATCAAAGTTTGTAAACTGTACCTAATTGGTCAGTCTCGGAAGCATGCAATTGATTTTGTGTTTACACAATGCCTGACCAAAAAAGACGATTATTTTAAATTAAAATTGGTTTGTAACTATTTGCAATTGCCTTCAAAAAGTCCTCAACATAATAAAGTCAGTTTAAAAGCTGAACTTTAGTATGCATGCAGAGTTTCCTTACTGTCGTTCCGTCGACTGTGCCTTAGCGCAACAACGAACTGCGCAAGCGCATATGCACTTGCAATACATACTTTTTGTATGGATCGTAAAAATATTTTCGGAACGTTTCTTCTCGGCTCTTTTGTGATCCTTCGGGACCTCGGAACATTTTATGTCTCTTTCCTTGAAATCTGATTACGATTTTATGATTCCCAGGACTTATTTTGTCACTGTATCACTTGAAGTATTGGCAATTGTTACTTAAATACTATAAGTTTAAGTGTTGTATAAATTAGGTCGGTCATTTCACGGGTAATTTTGGCGAATACACTTTCCGGGACAGCTAAGGATTTTGGAATTTAGGACACATTGAACACACGACAGCACTTCAGGCTAAACACTGCGGAGTCTTATGTCATTGTGATAAGGGCTGTTTCGCAACAAAAATGTGAAAAAATATCCTGATGTGCTGTCGTCTGTACATACAAACAAACAAATTTAGTCTATATACAGCTTTTAAGCAGATTATGAATATTTTACAGTCCGATGTTGGCCTGGGACTTAAAAAATAATGTGCCAACTGTGTTTCTTGCCTAGCATGTCGTAAAAGGCAATCAGTGGTATATGGGGTTGTGGATATGTGATTGTGTAGGCGACGAGCTAGTCACTTGTCACTACTTTTTCACAATTTTCCATCTAACTAAGCCCAGTTTTGTTTTTGGCTGAATGTGGTTAAAGGAGCCTGCTGCCCCTTGGACTCTGCCTACCCCTTCGGGGATTATGGGCGTGATGTTATGTATGTATGTATGTATAGTTTACTTGCCTGGATTTACGGACACTAATATGAGATCAAGGGTTACAGGTTCGAATCATGCCTAAGGCATATGGTTCAAAAATTTGTGGCTGGGTAATTCAATATCCAAATTACTCAGTAACAGCCCGGAGTCAGGAAGTTGGCGGTTTAACCACCCCCGTGCCTCGGAAAGCACGTAAAGCCGTTGGTCCTGCGCCTGACCTCTCTCCGGTCATGTCGAATTGCCGTCTCACCGGACTATGAGAGTGATGGAATAGAGAGTGCACCTGTGTTTGCGCACACACTTTGTGCACTATAATATCTCCTGCGCAGATGGCTAATCCTCGTTGAGATTGGCCGCCGTAACCGATATCGGTTAGGAGGACATTATTAGGCATATTGTTAAGTCTGCATAGCTATTTGCCTATACAGTTAAACATTTAATAAAAAATTGGTATTTTAATTTTAGGCGTACTATAAAGAGAAGATTTGATCTGATTTTCTTCATTACTGCATACGTACAAAGCCGGGGCATGTAACTAGTCCGTCACAACATTGCAATATAATAGGTGAACGGAGAACTTGTAATAGTGATAATGCCGACAGGTAATGCCCGGTGTACGAATTACATCTGCTATTATACTAAGATTATATTGCACTGCGAATAATTAGGGATGTTCGTACTAGATAGTATGTAGTCACAGATAGATCACAGTGAGTGAACCTTTTGTCACAGTTAATGTGTAAGTAGTATTTTATGAATGAGTTTTTCGGCGAATTTCCTTTTCCAAATGTTTATTGTTTAGGCAATTGCACATTAATTAGCTGAGACTGAAAACTCTTAAACGGGACTGCTTATATAGACTTCAAAACCCTTAGAATGGAAGAGGCCTCACTAGGAATTACATAGTTAAAGTGAGATAAGTAACCTTAATATAAATTAAGAGCATTTAATTATCCTTCAATAATTATGCCTTGAGTAATCAAGACGGATTATCAAGAGTAAAATACCTAAGGGGCATAATAAATAAATAAAATAAATAAATCCGACTACATCACATACATTGATCTGACTCCGAGGTAAGTAGCTTAAGCACTTGTGTTACAGATATCAGAAACAACAGTGGTATTACAAATATATACTTAAATACTGAATATTAACACAGAATAAATACAAGTATTCATCACACGAATATTTGTCCTGAGAGGGGATCGAACCCACAACTCTTGGCGCATGGGGCAGGATCACTACCGAATGCGCCATCAAACCAGTCATGATGATACAATGATGAAGATTAATAGAATTATAAGTAAATATATAAATAAATAAATGTGTACTTTCGGCGCAGGTACTTAAATCATCACTCTTTTGTCAGTGCGTTCGCGAATACTGCATGCTCGATTTTTTAAAAAGCTGCCAAAAATCGACAATTGCAATCATTAATCTTTACTAATAAAAGAAATGCTATATTAACTTTGTATATTACCTTTTTGCGACCCAAAACCATTACGATCGATTAGCGCTTTCGCTAATCGATCGTAATGATTTTGGGTCTAAGTTATATTGTATTATTTGTACCTACCTTGAAAAAAGACTTAGGTGTACAACTCGTAATCGACAGAATTCATAAGATGTCCCCGAATATCTCTATAACAGATTACATTCATAAAGCAGAATACGACATAGCTATTTGTACTTGAATTTCTACGCCTTCCATTATCAAGATATTTGAACTTAAACATGAAACATTCGTATTTGCTCTTCTCTAGTAGAATCCCATTTTCTTATTTAGACAAAGAAGTTAACTAAACCAGATATGCAACTAGATATTCACATATTTCGGCAAGCTTACTCGTATCAATGAGTATAAATAATCACAGGTATGTATATCAAGTGACGATATCGCAACACTAAGAGCGCACACAATCGACAAATGATGTCGTTAGTATCGAGGTCAGCCGTACATCCTTGCTAATAATCTGGAACGGTGTTTTCTGTCCTTCTGTTCGTTGGCTAATATTACTATTATCTTTCGAGTAACGATGTTAGGAAATGAGCATGTTATTATTATGCTTTGTGCCTTGTATCTGTGATAAAACGCGGTATATGGCGGCGGTGGCTTAATGGTAATTATACACGCCTCAAATGCGAAGTGTTTTGGTTGAAATCCAGGGTGTAACAAACATATTTGAAAAACTAAGCCGACCACTAAATGGTTAGGAAAAATATTGTAGATATATCATTTGAAATTAATAAATAGTTATTCATTTCAAATGTCCAGATATATTCACAATATTTTCCCTTATTTTAACAATCTAATTTGACTGATTCCACTGATTGGAGGCTCAATAACTTCTAAATCCACCAAAAAATCCTAGTTCTATGTGCGTTTAATGGGATCTATCCAGGTTTTTCTAGGATAAACTTTGTTAATTACTTACATACATAACATCATGCCCATAATCTCCGAAAGGGTAGGCAGAGTCAAAGGGGCAGCATGCCCCTTCAACCACATTTAGCCAAAAATAAAGCCGGGCTGGGTTAGATGGAAAACTGTGAAAAAGCAGTAACAAGCGGCTAACCTGTCGCCTACACAATCACATACCCAAAACCCGATATACCATCGTCGTCTTTTACGACATGCTAGGAAAGAACCACAGTTGCCATATTATTTTTAATTCCCAGACCAACAAAGGACAGTGGGCTGGGTTGGGTGGAAAGCTGTAAAAAGGACTTAATAAATTAATTTTCTGAATAATGTTATCTATTATAGAAAAGGACTTCTAAAATAGGTCCAGTGGTTTTTTAGCTCATCATTGTAAAAAATTGTGACGAGAAGCTATACTGTCGCTAATACAACTACAAATTTAATACCTTATCCATTATTCGCCTTTCGCGATATGCGCGGTAAGGAACATATTGTACATACATACATAACATCACGCCCGTAATCCTCGAAGGGTTAGACAGAGTCAAAGGGACAGTAGGTCTCTTTAACCATATTCAGCCATATATAAAACTGGGGTAGATGGATAATTGTGAAAACGTAGAAGTGGCTAGCTCGTCGGCTACACAATCACATACCCAAAACCCGATATACCATTAGTCGCCTTTACGACATGCTTAACAAGGAAGAAACACAATTGGTGCATTCTTTTTACGTCCCAGACCAACACGGGACAACATATTGTACTTAAGCGCATTATTTTTTAAGTCCCAGATTAACATGGGACATCCCTAAATTGCTAGTGCAATTACCCGTCTTTGTCATATACATAACATCATGCGTATAAAAATAAGTTCTATGACGCGTATATCGGCCTGTCTGTATTGGCTAATCTCAGAAACTACTGGGCCGATTTTGATGCGGTTGTCAATAACAGATAAAGTGAAAATCAAGAAAGGTTTATGTATAAATAAGCAATTTCAGGTTTTATCTAGAAAAATCTTACTTCGCTATTGGTGCAAACACCTGGTTGAAGCCGGGGCGGGCCACTAGCATGGCATAAAATTGTAAATATCGTCTGTGATAATCAAGTCTTGTAGACGACGTCACGTGTAAAATCAATCCTATTCGAAATACACGAGCATAAGCGAAACGCGTGTTTTACTTCTTACGATTCGGAAATTATATTTGTTCACGATAGAAGTACTTTCATTTCGTTTTCGTGTTTTCATAATAACTTGTTGAAGAAGTCGTTTTAATAAAAGAACGTTTCAATATTTCTTGACGAGTCGAGCGGCATTGATGCTTTATAAAAAACTTTTTTCTAGCATTTGTGATGTTCTAGACAAGGTCTCCTTTGATCATGACGGGGGATTTAGTAATGGGTATTACATTGAAGCGACTTTACGAATCATCGTCATCTTCTTAGCGTTAAGTTCTGTAAGTAAATATCATATCCATTGATCTCATTTCTAGTTAGATATAAAAATAAACAGTGGTCTTACAAATAAATACTTAACTAGCTTCCGCCCGCGGCTTCGCTCGCGTGGTACATCGATAAAACGTAGCCTATAAGTTATTCGGGAGTATAAGCTATGTTATTCAAAAGTTTTAATAAAATCCATTTAGTAGTTTTTTTGAAAGAGTAACAAACATCAATCAACACATGCAAACTTTCGCATTTATAATATTAGTAGGATTATTATCATCTTCCTAGCGTGATGTCCCGTGTTTAGACGGGGTCCGCTTAGACCATGAACCAGGATTTAGCGAGTCTGGTAATTACATTGAAGCGACTGCCGATCTGACCTTCGTAACCCGTAATAGGGGAACCAGACAATTTTTGGATCATGGTTACAAATCCAAAGTTGTTTGAATTTGCAGGTTTCATCACGATGTTTTCCCTCACCGTCGAGCTAGTAGTATAAATACGGACATAGATTTGAAAAATCCAGAGGTACATGCCCGGGTTTGAACCCGCACTCCTCGGTTAAGAGGCGCGTATCCTTGCCATTGAGCTACCACCGCTCTTTTTTAGTAGGATTATTATAGTATTTGAAAATAAAATACAAAACAAGTGAATATATGCAGAGGTACATATATAGATCATTGGCCTCCTTAAGGCAACTACCAATTTTTTAATACTAACAGTTTACGATTGGCTCATAAGTTGCGGGTTATTTTCACTGTAGGAGGCGGTTTTTTTTGCTGATATTTGTAAGATATCTATAATTTTAGGAGCACAAAGATCCCTAAACCATTTACTTTGAAACATAAAATAAAACTGTATTTAATATGAATGTTGTTCGATCGATCTGATTATTAAATGGAAAATTATGAAAAAGCAACTGGCTAGTAGGTCTCTAAGGAGTGTTCATTAATTACATCACAAAAATCTAGATTAGAATGCTTTAATTATACCTAGATATCAATTTCCGGAATTACTAGCTAATATTCCGATTTGTCTGATTCCCCAGTCAAAAGGTGCTGTTCGATGGACACTACTCTCAATCGACTCTATGTAATAACTACCCTTGCCAATTTTCGGAACCTAGCTCAAAGGGTTTAAAGCTATATACAAGCTTTCGAAATTCCGTATAGGTATTACAAACAGACAGACATACATCACGCCTGCAATCCCCGAAGGGGTTAAAGTCTAAGGATCGATAAGGTCCTTAAACTACATCATCTTTCTAGAGTTATGTCCCGTGTTTAGACGGGGTCCGCTTAGACCATGATCCAGGATTTAGCGAGTCTGGTAATTACATTGAAGCGACTGCCGGTCTGACATTCGTAACCCTAAGATAGACCAGACAATTTTTGGATCATGGCTACAAAAAGTTGTTTGAGTTTTCAGGTTTCATCACAATGTTTTCCTTCACCGTCGAGCTAGTTGTATAAATACGTACATAGATTTGAAAAATCCAGAGGTGCTTGGGTTTGAACCCGCACTTCTCGGTTAAGAGGCGCGTGTCCTTTCCATTGAGCTACCACCGCTCTTAGGTCCATAAAATACATTCAGCCAAAAATGAAATTGAGTTTTATTAGATAGAAAGGGACCGTGCCATATGGCGTTCGGATCTCTCTGCCTACCCGCTAGGAAAGTGGTGTGAAGTTTAGTTAGTTAGTTAAATAGAAAAACTATGACAAATGGCTAGGTCGTCGCCTATATTATAATCACTAAGCCGACACACAATACGCCATTATTCGCCTTTTACGACAATCTTGAAAAAAGTACAGGTGGTACATTCTTTTTAAGTCCCAGACCAAATTAGAACTGAAATAACAACATAGGACCTTATAGGTCAACAATTTTAACAATTTAACAATTTAAGCTAAGTCATTAATTATGTCCTAGGTTAGGTTTGGGTCTTAAAAATTATCTGCTAACTATGTTCCTTGCCTAGCATGTCATAAAAGGGTCGAGTATTAAGAGTGATGAAAAAGGTACCTGTCACAAATTTTTGCAAACTTTTACTTGTTAAAATTGACTAGTTCGATGGCGCATTCGGTAGTGACCCTGCCCCATGCGCCAAGAGTTGTTAGTTCGATCCCCACCCAGGACAAACATTCGTGTGATGAATACTTGTGTTTGTTCTGTGTCTGGGTGTTAATAGCTAATATGTAAGTATATATTTGTAATACCACTGTTGATTCTGATATCCGTAACACAAGTGCTTAAGCTACCTCCCGTCAGATCAATGTATGTGTTGTCGTCGGATATTTATTTATTTTGCAATGTTCCATCTAGCGCTCAGAGGAGGTACCTGCTTTTTGGGCTCTGCCTACCCCTTCGGGGATCGCAAGTATGCCCTTCTTAATGTCAGTAGCCAAACCCTACAAATATTATAAGTGTGAATGATTGTTTATTTGTCCTTCAATCTACTAATATTATAAAGAGGAATGATTTTATTGTTTGTTTTGTATTGAATAGGCTCCAAAATTACTGGACCGATTTGAATAACTCTTTCACCAATAGAAAGCTGCTTTATCGGCGAGAAGCATAGGCTATATTTTATCTCCGTATTCTTACAGTTACGGGAACTACGCGGGTGAAACCGCGGGGCGCTGCTAGTATTAATAAAATAGGATTACATTGCTCGACTTATTGAATTTGGAATACATATCGGCATTTATCATATTTGACGATATATTTGTATGATAACTTTCATAAATTTTTTCTGTTCTCTTGGAACAATACTCTTCTTTTGCTTAATTCTAAAGTCTTTCCGGATAATATGGTGGGCCAAAGCCAATTTCTAATATGTATAGACATATTTTCCGTATTTCAATGCGCTTCTTAGTAAAATCTCAAGCAAACTCAGCTGCGAAGCCACTGCGGACCATTTAATGTATTTCATATGCCACCATTCCAGCCCACTCGTCTTTTAATAGCACCAATACAACATTCTTATTTGTTAGTTCATACTTTGACCCTATTTCCACGCTAAACTAACATACAATACCACGTAACTATTCAATTTCAAACTTTATGACTTTGTAATAAGGATTAACGTGTATGACTCGTAGGCTTAGCAACACAGGCTAAGTCACGAAGCGAAATTGCATTCGTTAAACAATAAAAATAATTGTTTTACGGTCTTGCCCCAGTAATGGTAGTCCTGTTTTCTAGTTGTTTTATTTGAATGAGAGGTGCGTTGGAAGGGTCATGCGGTTGTTATGTTTGTGGATGCTTCCTGGATTGGGGTCGAAGGCATGATAGACTATTGCACGGCCGTGGATTCGCTCGTATATCGTTTCCGAAAAAAAAAATATTAAGAGTACCTACTTCCGGATTTCTGAATATGGAACCAAAACTACCGAAAAAATCGCACAACTACATATTGTCACGTCTACAATTCTGGAAGGGATAAGTCCTTGTCCTCTGCTTCCGTTGTTATTGAAGCTTACTACCCCTAGCACACTCGTAAGGAACAACAAACTCATTGAACCAGATTGAGTCAAAAATTATAAAAGTCATCATCTGCCTAGCGTTATGTCCCGTGCTTAGGGTTCCGCTTAGACCATGATCCAGGATTTAGCGAGACTGGTAATAACATTGAAGCGACTGATCTGACCTTCGTAAACCTAAGATAAGGGAACCACACAATTTTGAATCATGGTTACAAATCCAAAGTTGTTTAAATTTGCAGGTTTCATCACGATGTTCTCCTTCACCGTCAAGCTAGTGGTATAAATACGTACATAGACTTGAAAAATCCAGAGGTACGTGCCCGGGTTTGAACCCGTATTCTTCGGTTGAGAGGCGCGTGTCCCTAACATTGAGCTACCACAACTCTCAAAAAAAAAAAGTTACAAAAGTGTTGTATGAAAATTGTAAAAAAGTATCAAATGGATAGCTCATCGCCTATATACTCAAAAAAGCAATGCCCAACACACCAATCACCTTTACGACATACTGCACTGATAGCCCCCTATCTGTGTGCACAAGAGTCGCAGTTGTTACATCTTTTTCCCAGATCTCAATCCCAGACTAACATGATATGAGCATAGCTGCTTAGCATAACCATAATAATCAGTTTGGTGACAATTGGTGTACAAGTCTGAGCAATTAATATATTTAATTATAGTCCCAGTAGTATAAACAAATTCAAATTCAAAATCTCTATTTACCTATATAGGCTTCACTTTAAATAGTCATGTACAGGAAAGAAAATATAACCACCAGTTCGAAAGATAGACTCTATCGAGAAGAAACAGTTACAACGCACTTATCGACTATCAAAGGTACGTGCTGTGCCGCCATTTCGTCCGGCCAGGTGGCGGTTATATCATTATCTGCGCACATGCGCCGACGCATGCGCGTCACCAACCTTAGTACTGCGATAACGCTACGATTCATCGGGACACGCGTAAAGTGTCGTCTTGTTGTTAGATTTACATGTTCTGAGACTCGATGGCGCATTCGGTAGTGACCCCATGCGTCAAAAGTTGTAGATAAACATTCGTGTGATGAATACTTGTGTTTGTTCTGTATCTGGGTGCTAATATGCAATATTTATTAAGTATATATTTGTAATACCACTGTTGATTCTGATATACGTAACACAAGTGCTTAAGCTACTTATCTCGGAGTCAGATCAATTTGTGTGATGTAGTCTGATATTTATATTTATAATCATAATCATGTGAACAAGAACACATCTTGTGTTCCTAGAGCCTATATGATAGGTATGCTAAGATGCCCGTTAAACATCTGGTCGGCCGTACGCCATTTATCCTCTACGTGGTATAAAAAAACTATTTTACTAGAGACATGGTCATTTGTTTTAAACGACAAAATGTTGTCCATGTTCCAAACAATTTTGGCTCTGTTTCCACAGTTTCCATTCTAGACATTTTCCGATGAACTCCTAAACATTTCAACGCGTAATCCATTGTAACAGCACTATCCTTTTTCAAGGTCTTCAATCAACAGTGCAGCAAAAGCAATCGGATGCCAAAAGTCGGAATTTAATTTGTCGGCGCGGGCCGTTGCCGCCGGCTGGACAATGAGCCGGCGGCCGCGTATTGTTACAAAGGCCGCGTCGAGTGTGCTCGCCGGTGTTCGCCTAGAGGTCCAGGTCATGAGAGACGAGCGAGTTTGAAAATGTTTTTGTCTAGTCTATAAGGATCGTGCCATATGGCGTTCGGTTCTCTCTGCCTACCCCGGAAGTGGCGTGAAGTTTAGTTAGTTAGTCTATGAAGCATTAATTTCAATATGTTACATTTTATAACTGGTTTTTACAGTTTTAAAATTCAAGAAGTCCATAGGAGGCTTGTATTTTTGGGACAAACATTGCTACTTGTATTCAGGTATGTATGTTTGTGACGTGTACTATTCAGCTTCCCCCCCCCCCTTCCTCCCCCCGTTACGTGTGGGGCAGTGGTGCCCGCCATGTAGGGCGGGCCGGTCACCGGAGGTGTTGTGGATGTCAGGGTCTGCTAGCACCCATGACACCTCCGTTCGGGCCGGGACCTCCTACTTAGTGGTCCCAAGGAATCCTACTAACTATCCTGTCCCCCTGGTAGGGTGAGCGTGCGTAACGCATTTCCTTGCGTTAAAAAAAAAAAGCCAGCTACAGTTCAGCAAAAGCAATCAGTTGCCAAAAGTCGGTATTTAATTAGTCAGCTCGGGCCATTGCCGCCGGCCGGACAATGAGCCGGCGGCCGCGTATTATTACAAAAGCTGCGTCGAGTGTGCTCGCAGGTGTTCGCCTAGACTCCACGCGATGAGAGACGAGCGAGTTTGAAAATTATACTAGCATGTTGCAAGCGACAAGCAAAAACCTTTAAAATCAAAATTTAAATCATATAACTAATAAGCGACTAAGCCGCATGGAAATTCAAGTAGTCTTTAAGAGATGTACATAGGAAGCCAAAGGCGTATGTTTATGTAATGAACATTGTTACTCATTGTTAGGTATGTGTCTATCAAACACTATTCTTCTGTGCCAAATCTTGTAATATAATTTGGAGCCCGTGTCTCCAAAATTTGTTGTTGCCGCCAGCCGTACAATGAGCCGGCGGACAAGTGGCTCATCGCCTACATAATCACAAAACCATCACCCAATAAACATTTATCGCTTTTGCTGTGGGAGAAATAAACATACCAACTGCGTTAGTTAGTAATTTATTTTTGAGTCCTCGACCAAGATAGGACCAAATGAATCATTTGCTCTTTAATCCATTTCTCGAGTGCAAACAGACAAGTATCCAATATAAGTTTCTTTGAAACACCACGTCGATAACCGCTGTCGCTCCCGCTACCTCTTATACCTTACACCACTCTATTTGACCGGTCAATTGTTTCGAGTCCGGCAACGATTTCAATTTTATGTACTGTGTTGGTTTACAATTGATACGTTAACTTTTGTGAAGCTGACCCTAAGGGCTCACATTGGGTGTAGTTTACACCCAGCACACTGTCATAGAACTTTGAGACCTATGTTTTGAAGTTAAGGTAGGAATTGCATTGATGAAGATGAGAGACGGTTGGTTTTGTGCCAGAAAGCCTACATATGGCACTGTAGGTTCTCTATTGAATCGTTTGGAACACTAGAAGGTTTAACCCACTTGTGTTTAACACGAGCCTTCGAATTTGGCACGAATGCTTTACGTTTGCAGTCCTGTATTTTATGTTTTATGGCGTACTAGCTTTACCCGCGGGTCCGCTCGTGTAGAATTTGAGCTTTGACTGCAACTCTATGATGTTTACTGTGAAATTTATATTTTTTCATAAATAAAAAGTTTATTTTCTCTGGGTTGAAAAATTTGCGTCATTTAATATAAACATCGACATATGGCACTTTTAAAAATATTTTACAACACTTTATAAATTACTGTTTTCCATGAACATTGATAAATATAAAGAAAAGCAATCACACACAATAATAACCACTTTAAATATATAAACAAGTATTAAAATAAAATACTTTTCTCTTAAAACGTGTAACCGTCAGCCGAAGTCTAGACTACACAAATTGATTGACTAAATGCAGCTTAAGTTACAATCCATCAACACTAACTTATCTTCAACTTGGCATGACTCTATCGGAGCTTTAAGCTCGATTGGAGCCAAGGGCAAGAGCTTATTCGTTCTAAATTATGCGGCAACTTTCTAAGTTAGGCTAAGTAAAGTTCCATGTTACGCCACTTCGGTCGGTAGGTTGGCTTAAAGGAAATCATTTTTGGGGCCGATAAATTAAGTTTCATATTGGTACGTTCAGTTAAGTTGACTTTGGCGGTTCCTGCTTTGAACTTAGGAAGAAAGTACACATAAGGTTATTGGTATTTGGAAGGTATAGAACCAATTTATAGACTCAATCTACTCAAATTAAAACATACCTACCTACCTACACTTTCCAAACTACCTTCCATTACTTTATTTTATGGCGTAAGTCTAACAAGGAAATTTTCTTCAGTATTTTATTTTGCACAAAATCCACAGCTCTTAATTAATTTTACAAGAAATTTAAATTCTAATCTTAAAGCTAATACATACATGCATATATACATAACATCACGCCCATAGTCCCCGAAGAGGTAGGCAGAGTCAAAGGGGCAGCATGCCCCTTCTACCACATTCAGCCAAAAATAAAGCCGGGCTGGGTTAGATGGAAAATTGTGAAAAAGTAGTGACAAGTGGCTAGCTCGTCGCCTACACAATCATATACCCAAAACCCTATATACCTTTAGTCGCCTTTTAGGCAAGAGACACAGTTGGCACATTATTTTTTAGTCCCTGACCAAGTGACCAACATGGGACTAAAGCTAATAACGGATTTTAAATATGTTTAGTATAGTATTGGTAGTTTACATGTGATGACTTGTACATACATACATACATACATACATATCGTCACTCCCGTAATCTCTAAAGGGGCAGCTAGCCCTCTTAACTACATTCAGCCAAAAAACAATAAAACTGGGCTGAATTAAATGGTCAATTTTATTGTAAAAAACTAATGACACGAGGCTAGCTCGTCGCCTTCACAATCACACACCTTAGGTACTTTGTGATGCAGATCTTAGGGGTCCGTATACACTTAGAAGACTTAACACTAGAATTTATTTCATATAATAGGGATGTTGACTGGCAAGTCAATTGAGATACTTTTTAAGAGCTGTCAAAACGAAATCACTTCATAGATTTTGTATGGGCTTGTCAACGTGTGACGTCACTAGTTTGTATAGTCAACTGACTTAATATTAAGTAGTTATGTAAAATTAAAAATCTTAGACTCAATATGATACAAAATCAATAAGGCTTAACAGCATACTATGATACTTTCTTTTTCAGAAATGATATTTTAAAATTAAATATAAATGGTGTCAACATCCCAATTACGAAAATATGGCCCAATATCCATTCTTTGGCCGAACATGGCAGAAAACGAATATGAAAACAAATATTCGGTCGGTTACTATTTATTTCACTAGCTCAGTGGCGCATTCACTAGGGCCATTCATATATTCTATGCTCCTAGAGTCGTGGGTTCAATCTCCACACAGGACAAGCATTTGTGCAATGAATACTTCGTTTTTTTTTTATGTTTGGGTATACATATTTGTAATACTACTGTTAAATCAGATATCCATAACACAAGTACTTAAACTCCTTGTTTCGGAGTCAGATCAATATGTATGTGATGTTGTGTGACATTTTATTTTATTAATAATATTTTTTAATTTGCCGTGTAAAAAACAATTCAATTTCACAATCTAGTGTAACACAATCGCATCGGACGCGATTGCCGACGCACGGTAGTGGCGTACATTGAATTTTGTGATACATATTTCGTGGACTGCCCCGGGCCGAATGGCAGACTGTCCAAATATTCTACGTTGCCGAATTTTAAGCGATCGTTTTTTGTGAATTGTACACAGCGGTGCGTTTACATGGTGTGAGGCGACGGCGTTAAAAAAGGCGAATAATTTACTCGGTTTTCGAAATAGGAACTGAAGTGTTTAGAATTGTTAAAAAAAGTATTTTTTTTAAACTTAAACTCATTTTTTTTTCTTCATTCTGAACATGTATGCTAATGTTTAACTTATTCATATACTTACCATAAAACATAAAAAAAAAATCCTGCCAACGAAAAATTATAAGTACATAATATTGATTGGCGAGTCATTGATTATTATTTATAGACATATTTAAGAATGTCTATCCTCTTTTGAATATCCATTACAGGAGCTTTAATATACTTGCTTCATAGAAAATTGGTATGCCGAGTCTATATGACTCCACTATTCTCCTCCAAACCAATCAAAAACCGTATAGTGTAGAAATGTTAAAAAAGGTTTGTTCACTCATTCCTCAAGATATTTTACAGAAAAACTACAGGTTCATCCATATATCAAGCACATCATGCATGTAGTAACTTAGTAAATTTAAATTCCAATCTGAAAGATAATAACATAAATGTCTAGATATAATAAAAACACAGTTTTGTTTGCACGTAATAATAAAATAAATGCAAATAGATAGATAGATACATATATAACAACTTCATTTGGACAAAGGACACACAAAATACTAAAATACACCGTGTCGTGTTAATAAAAGCCCTTTGAACGCAAACGTTTGTCGCCGACGGCCGCTTTACACAGCACGATCGGTTTTCAATTGCGCAACGATGTCACCGGACGGGCTGTCCGGATTTTACTACTTTATATGAAGATGGCCCGGGGCTGGCCGGCTAGTTAATGTTTGGACTTAAGCCTAGGGTTGGTGATTCTTGCACTGGAATATGCAGCGATACTTACCTTTTTTTTAACGTGGGGAAAGCCTTACGTACCTTCATGCCGCTCGGGGGACGGCGTAGTATGTGGGACTCCTACTAAAAAGGCCCCCTCTCTGGCCAAAGATGTAGGTGGTCAGGGTATACAGGCTAAGCCCCCCGGCGCTCCTCATCACCAAAGTGGTAGTACCATTAGGTATTTTGGCCCCGCCTTAACTGCCACAAAACAATGCTTACATAGGTTATCAAATTTAATCTTATTTGCATTATGCACAACGCAAGGAAGATGAAGACATTTTTTTTAACACAGTGAATTAAAATTTTTACTCTAAAAAATAATAACCGTTTCATAAAGTTTATATAATACGTTTGATTTAATAAACATAAAGTGACACAAAGTTATACATTCAATACCTATGTAATAAACGATTAATATATTTAAAAATATTTTTTATAATATTAAAATTAATTGCCTTTCAACTCTGCTCCTCTCTTCCAGGATTACGAAGGTGATGTTTCTTGTACCTATGTAGCTATTTGCAGCAGATACTAACTATCAATGCAGATACTGCTATCATTTCAGAAATTCCATTATAAATCATTTAAATAACATAACGATACGTTTTAATACTTAATCCTTTTTAACGTTATTACTTTACAGAATAAAAACAGTCAGAAATATTCACCGCAAAATTTTTTTAGTAACGCTCTCCATTGATTTATTTACAAAATAATCCCCGCATTAAACATTCACACAGAATTAAAAACGGTAAGCCTCCACAAAACCGGTGTCACAGCTCCAAAGCCTTTTTCGCGTCGACACCCCTAATGCCCTTAGTTCGTCCGCTCTTGTACAGTGTACAAAAAAAAATCGCGAAACGCCGAAAAATATTTTTTCTCCCATCCCCCGCTGAAAACAAAATCCGGCCTTTGTACCGGATACTGTATTTTTGCCGGTGTGTATTCGATATTTCGGAAATTCCCGTTTCCAACTATCCTGGCTCGTACATGTATTTCCGTGTAGATTGGGAACGACATCTAATGCGGGTAGGGGTTTTAGAGTTGAAAAGGGGACTGATGAGTTTTGTGGCTCGTTTTTGTTTTTGCGTTGGAGGGAATTCGGAAAATACGGGTTAAAACTCGCCAATCATTTCGTCCGGTCTGTACAAACGGACCAATTTGGGAAACTCTGTTAGGTTCGTCGGTGTCTGTTAGACCATTCTCGATTAAAAGTCTGGTGATAACACCTAATGGACTATTTTTCTGTCGTATGTACGTACATAGCATGGCATACCTCTAGCTATCGTCTTACTCCAAGATAAACTTATAAGCATGTGCTATGAAGACTAGATAATGCATAAATAAGTACCTTAAATATAAAAAATACATGCTCAGGATTATCTCAACACCATTCGCACGGAACTATCAATCAGTGTTGCCGCTCGATAGGCTTCGAATATCGAATGTCGATTGATAGGTTATCGAAAGACAATCGATGCTAAAAATTATCGGTGAACAGCAATACTATCGATAGTATCGATAGTATTGCTCTTCAATACCGAATAGACTATCGATAGAACAAAACTATCAACAGTATCGATACTATCGAAAGTTCATTGATTGGCAGCGATCGAAACTATCGATACTATCTATAGTATTGCTATTTACCGATAGTATTGCACTAACAGAGACATCGATACTATCGATTGTCCTATCTATCGTAGATGATTTGGCCGTTAAACTATCGATTGCAAAACTATCGCTTTTTTCAGAAACACTACCACCAACGCTCCAATTCAACACCTGCTTTAAACCTATAGTACCTACATATCATATATTAGAAAAAAATATTTAATGCTTTTCATAATTCAAAATGATTTTAATTATTTAAAGCCGATTCATCAACTTTGGTTAAGGAAAGTTATTCAATAAATTGTAATCTTAAAGACGTTCTTTATAAATGAAAGCAATTTATAATTTAATTACATGCTGATAAGAAGGTAAAACGAGAAAGAAATGTAATGGTAGTGAATTAAAAAAAGAACGAGACTAATTATTTAATTTAATGTTTTAATATCATGCGGAAGATGCTTTGGAAAAAAAACATGCAATGATACCACGGACAAGTAAAAAAGAAGGACTCCACGCTGTCATACTATAGCGTGAAGCCAAAATATATGCATGTGTAAGTGAGATACTTAAGGATACCAGTTATCGAATATCTGTCATCTGGAGCGCTTATTATGCCAATGTGTGACGTAGTTTTCGTGTCAAGTTGGGGCACCTGTGGAGGTTCAATGTCTAGGTAGTGGCGCGGAGTCCTTCTTTTTTTACTAGTCCATGAATGACACTAAAATAGTTTTAGTTGCTGCAATTGAGACAAATTTATCTTTTAATTTTTTATAAGACAGTACCAAATTAATTAGTAGGGTTAAACATGAAACTATTTAACAAATTGCCGCAATTTTTTCTTTACCTATCGGGTATTTATTTGACAGGAGAGTAGACTTCATTCTTCCCGCATAAATAAATATATATTTAAGTTACATATTATTTTAATAGAATGAATACATATATGTTAATTTAGCTAGAATCAACTTTCTCAATTCTTCTATTTCTTTGTGTTTATTTTATTAAAAACCGAAACTGAAGCCTATTATATTAAAAACCGAAAAGCTTGTATATAAAGATCATGAATGTTGAAGAGGCGAGTGAGGTGTGTAAGGATCACGCCATATTGCGTTCGGTTCTCTCTGCCGACCTTGTTAGGGAAGTGGCGTTAAGTTTAGTTAGTTAGTTTAGTTTTTATTTATACATATCACACCACCAAATCCGAAAGGATATACGAAGTCCAAGTGACAAGTTCGTTCAACCACATTCAGACAAAAATACAATTTTACTTCATGGGCATATTGATTTTGAAATTGAATCAAGATCATATCAAAATTTATATTTACAGTTATTTAACACTACTATTTCTTTGGTAGTGCCATGTACCATACATGTGGTTTACAAAATAAATAAATTAAATTAAATTAAATGTAATAAAAGCCCAGTAATTTCTGTTTTATATGAACACAAGCCCACCACTGGGAGGGTCGGGAGGTTAGCAGATAAACACATTATCGGAGTGGGTACCTCACTTATGAGACATTACAGCCCTCATCTGGACAATTAGCGTCTCCCGATGGTTCTGTCAACTGTCACATGAACTTAGTCAAGAGGACGAAGACTGATGCAAGGGAATGTAGGCGTTATTTGTTGAGAGTTTGGGTGGAAGATCGTCTGTGGTGTTATATTTTAGGGCAATTACTGACTTGCGTTTGAGGGTTTTTTTTTAAAGAGTTTTGTTATCGGTCTGTTATTTAAAATATTATCATTCATTATCATCATTAAAATCAATGATGATAATGAAATTAATTGTAAGTATGTTTATAGTATTCAAGAATATTTAGATGATTCATTCATACATTAATTCCATGTTTTCATTATTTATTCTATTAAAAAAGACTTCAATATATTTTTAATATTTTGAGCTATTTTGGTAATTATTTAGTATAGGCAACAACTGACAACAAAATCTTACAACTTTATTTTAAAACTTATGTAGTTTGGATATTTACGGCTACATATCTAAAAAATAGTACTTTTTGTGCTATTTTAGTGATTATTTAAGTAAAGAAACCAACTGTATTATAAAATTTACCTACTGCCTATTATTTAGAAAAACACATACAAAAATCTAATAATAGCTTGCAATCTCCAAATTCCCTAACTAGATACCCGATTAAGATTCTTTTTTTTTTCCTATTTATATAGTGTCAATTGTTGTTTAGATAATGGTGGAACATGGTACGGAAAAAGAATTATAAGTGATACTAAATATTTAGATTCCTGCTACTGAAAACAGGAGTGACCCGATTATGTAAATGTAAGTCCAGGCGCACGGTTGTGGAAAGCCTACAACAACTTTGACAGGCTCTAATTAGAAGTATCATTACTTGCGGCCCAAGTTGGCCGGCGAATACATTCGTCTATATCTTATAGAGATCAACTTGTTTGTAAACTATATGTTGCGGGCAGATGGGAGATATGGGTTTTTGCTTATTCTAGCGTTGGACACGAGAGTGACTTACAGGTGTTACATATTTTCAGGTACTTTATGTAATTTAAGATTATTTATTTATATCATAATGTTGGAAAGCCATAATTAATTAGAAGACTGTATTGTTATTTTTTATACAAATTAATTTTACAGCGTCTATATATTATACTAGCTGAGCCGGCGAAATTCGTTCTGCCTAACAGTTACTGACACATCGGGTTAAATAAATTGAGATGTAAGCTATCCCATCTTTCAAGTTGAATTAAACTGCACACGGTGTGCAAATTTGATTGAAATCGGTTAAGTAGTTTCGGAGTCCATCGCGGACAAACAATGTGACGCGTGATTTATATATATTAAGATATTATTTCTAAGTAGATTAACATTAGTTAAAAAAGTGCGTAATAAAAAAATTACAACATTGTTTGAAATTTAACTAAGTTAACTAAAATATAAAAATAAGGTTCTACACGCGATGAGAAATGAGTTATGCGTAATATTTTTATTTATATGGTGTTTTATGTTTTATGGTAATAAGGTAACAATTGTTAGCTTTCGTCTAGAACGCCTTATAGATTCAATTGAGATGTACAGACTAGAAATATAGTGTTACAAATATATAAAAAAAAATTATCTCCACATCTATAAAGATAACCAAATTACATATAACAAAAATATATCAAAGCATTAATAATTTCCCAGCCAAAACGCAACATGCACTTTTTGTTGTTATTCCCTGCAACATAATAGAGCGTTGGGGATGATATCAAGCTAATGACCAAAACTTGGCGCAACTTGTAAGCCACTTTTCGGTCACTTTGATTCCGCCTGAATGACGTTTAGATGAGAGCTTATTTATTCAAGATAAGACGAATTTTCCTTTACAATATTGATGATACAAATGTAATCGAACATGTGTTCCAATAGAAAGTTTCCAAGTTCTATCTATAGAAACCGTACGTTTTTAGATATAGTTTTATTTTTTTCTTCAAATTTGACTTTCATAGTATGGTATTATTTGATCAAATTAATCAATTTTCAAATAAAAAATCAGTCGAATTGAGAACCTCCTTTTTTAGAAGTCGGTTAAAAATCTTCGACATTTATGTGGTCAACTTCCTACTCATATTGTTTTCGCCACGATAATACCTTTTGATTTAGATTAAAAGCTATCTTTTTTACTCTGCCTACCCCTTCGGGGATTATGGTCGAGATGCTATGTTTGTTTAAAAGCTTGATTTTTTTAATTCGATCTCCATCGACTGTAAAAAAACTGCCTTTAGCTAATTCCTATTTTACGATAATTATCTTTTTGCTTAATTTTAGCACATTTAATTCAGTCATTTGAACACTTGTTGATAAATCATTCAATAACAATTTTCTCTTATACATGGACATTCGTGCTTTATTTAGTGTTTATTACACAACAATAACATTGTATCGCCTTAAACCACTTCTCAACCTCTCATAAAAGAATCTCTAAACTGAAAACGTCTTATTCGTACGTTACATATGGTACTTCAACTCTAAACGCTAAAACGTTAAACCACTCCACTGCCTTTGGCAAAAAGTTTTGCTACGAACCGCTTATAACCGCTTATAACCGGTCAGCTGCTTTCAAAATGGCCGACATTAGCCACTCGTGCGCCCTCTAGTGGCGAATGTGGCCGGGTAGTTCGTGTTTTCTACTTTTAGCACTGCCTTTTTTAAAGGGGATATAATTTACTGGGAGAGCTTTTTTTAGACGTATGTTAGTTATAAATGTTTAGCTATTTTAATTCCCTGGTAAGCTCCATTGGTGTATTACAAATCAGCTTCTTCTTAGTAAGGTTTATTTAATTACATGAATCTCCTTTTTATCATACATGGGTCTGAAAGGACAGGGTCAAGTGATCCTGCAATTAATAACTTTAGGATCGTTAATGTAACCTTGTTTTCCATGCACAATAAAATGCATATTACTTATAAATTACTAGCAGCCCCCCGCGGTGTCACCCGCGTAGTTCGCGTACCCGTAGGAATACGGGGATAAAATATAGCCTATGTTACTTGCTGATAATGTAGCTTTCCAATGGTAAAAGAATTTTTGAAATCGGCTCAGTAGTTTTTGAGTTTATTCGTTACAAACATACACACACAAAAAAATACAAAAATACAAATCTTTCCTCTTTATAATATTATATATTATAAATAAAGTATAGATATTGATATGTTCTTCTTCTTCTTTCTTTTTCGTAACATTATGCCACTTTCGATTTGGAGTTACTTTAACACTGATCCTGGATTTAGTAAGTCTGTTTATTTCATTTTTGATCTCGTATCACTTAGAGTAAGGGACCACTTAAAAAGAATCATCGTTATGGATTTACTCTTAAAAATGTACCTCTTTGTGATTTTCAATAATTTATTCCCTTATTTCTGATAAACTAACTTCCGCCCGCAGATTTGCTCACGTTGTACGTCGATAAAACATAGCTATAACTATATGTTTCGGATGTACAAGCTACATTATTACAAAGATTCATTTAAATCCTTTCATTGCGTGAAAGAGTAACAAACATCCAAATAAACATACATACATAACATCACGCTCATAATCCCCGAAGGGGTAGGCAGAGTCAAAAGAGGCATCAGGCCCGTTTAACCACATTAAGCTAAAACTAAAACTAAAGTGGGTTAGACGGAAAATTGTGTAAAAATAGTGACAAGTGCTTGGCTCGTCGCCTACACAATCACAAAACCAAAATCTCGTATACCATTAGTCGCCGTTTACGACATTTTAGGCAAGAAACACAGTTGGCACATACTTTTTAAGGCCCAGGCCAACATAGAACAATAGGCTGGGTTAGATGGAAAATTGTGAGAAACAAACATTCGCATTCAAAGAACATATATGTAGGATATAAAAAAAAACCTTTTAAAAAATCTAGCGCGATAAATGTGTGCTTAAATGACGCAAAATCCCGAAGGAGGTGTGGTTTTAAGAATTTGCAACAACATGTTTTTTAAAGCGTTTTATTTCCTAATTTGGTTATTTAGGATTAGCGATAATTGTAGTTTACATGTGATAACATGACAGACAGGTAGACAAACATACTCTTTCACATTAATATTTTATGTAAGTAATTAAAAAAAACCTTTCTACTATATTTACCGGCGCACCGTTATAATATCAATTACAGCATCCTCCAAGTGTTTTCTTTCATCGTCGAGCAATATCCTTCAGCATTATGTATTCATCAACAAAATTCCAATTAACCAATTACTACTAAACTAAACTAAACTAAACTTCACGCCACTTCCCTAGCGGGGTAGGCAGAGAGAACCGAACGCCATATGGCACGATCCTTACACACCTCACTCGCCTCTTCAACATTCATAATCCTTTTCATACAAGCTCTACGATTTTTATGACTCCTAACATCACCTTCTTTTAATACACGACCAATCTGGTCGTGGTAGGTGAGCCTGGGCCTTCCGCGGCTCCTACATCCTTCCACATTCGCATTGTATATCTGTTTAGTCAATCTTTCGTCATCCATTCTTTCCACATGTCCGAACCACCGGTATAACCAATTACGTTTCCCGTAAACCATACGCATCTTCAGATAAAAATAATACGTTCCAATATTTTCGTTTCGCAAATTTCCTGTAAACGATCCAACAGTTTTTCCGTTCCGCTCGTACGCAAATACCGGCCGTTTCGATATCAAAATGCGCGCAATTAAAATGTACTTTGACGACATGTTGTAGGCAAATATTTGCGAGTTTCTTAATTGGGAATTTTGCGTTTACATTTTGACAGTAATGGTCGTTTGGAATTATTTTAAATGGCGTACCTTAAACAAATAAATGAGAATATACGTCCATAAACACTATTACGTACATTAATTTACTTCTTGATGTTTTGGCGGTTCTACTGTATATGTAATATGTAGGTACATTACATCATCGTCCTAGCGTTATGTCCTGTGCTTGATCGGGGTCTGCTTAGAAATCTTAGAATGGTCTAAGCAGCTAAATCCCAGATCATGGGATCTGGGATTTAGCAAGTCTGGTAATTACATTAAAGCGACCGATTTGGCCTTCGTAACTCTTATATAGGGGAACCAGACAAATTTGAATCATGGTTATACACATCCATAGACGTTTGACGCTTGCGCGCAGCTCTTCACGGTATTTTCAACTCTGTGGTATAAATACGTTAATAGATTTGAAAAATCCAGAGGTGCATGCCCGGGTTTGAACCCACACTCCTCGGTTGTGAGGTGCATGTCCTTACCATTGTGTTTACCACGTTCAGTCACATTGTTTACTTGTTCTTATTAAAATCTTACACAATTTGTGTTGTAAATGCTTTTCGACTTCAATGCAATTCAATTGTTTTATTGTATCTCTGATAATTTAAAGACGTAAAGAAACCTAAATCTAACTTTTAAATATATAACCAACATTAAATTGAAATACTAGGCGAAATTGCCTTACCATCCAATATTTCCCTGTTTTAATTCACCTGAAACTTGACAACGAATCCTCCACGTCCCCAATTGAAGAGACAAAGCAGAAAAGTTAAAACCGGCTAATTATCCGTGCAGCTCTTTGTAAGATAACAGAGTGCCATAGACTAGGCACTTAGGCTAAAACAGGCCTGAACGACACTCCACGAAGTAGTCTTCAAGCCCTTAGGAGTACGAGGAAATGCACTGCTTCACCTGAAGTAGATTCACTATGGGATTTTGTTTTGATTACATTGGTCAATTGACAAGTATCCGATAATGTTGGTTGAATGTGTAAGGAGTTTATCGTTCTTTGGACTTCGCCTACCCCTTTGGGGATTACGGGCGTGATGATATGTATGTATGTACTATGACAGTGACAGGTTGGTCGAGTTGTCAGACACCCTGGCTTCGAAACCAAGGGTCGCAGGTTTGAATCTCGCTAGGGGCAAATGTTTCGTGTGATGAACCTGGACATTTGTACTCGAGTCATGGATGTTTATAAACGTATACAAATATATCTATCCGGTCACCTAGTATCCATAGCACAAGCTTATAATCATAGTTCGGGACTAGGGAATTGGTGTCAGTCTGGAGAATTTATTTATTTATTATTATTTATTGTACTCCCTGTTGTTCATACAAATTAAAGGAACAGAATAATTTTAATAAGGTTTTATAATTAACTTAATTCAACCTAATTCAATGGCGAGGACGGCGGAGAGAACCGAGCGCCATA
This sequence comes from Glyphodes perspectalis, assembly GCA_951394215.1. Lineage (NCBI taxonomy): Eukaryota > Metazoa > Arthropoda > Insecta > Lepidoptera > Crambidae > Glyphodes > Glyphodes perspectalis. The sequence goes on from OX596217.1 coordinate 14,401,988, forward strand.
TAATGTTTTATTTAAAACTAGCTGCGCCCGCGGCTTCACATGCGTTGTAGGTTAATGTTATATAACCTATAGCCTTCCTCGATAAATGGGCTATTTAACACTGAAAGAATTTTCCAAATCGGACCAGTTGTTCCTGAGATTAGCGCGTTCAAGCAAACAAACAAACTCTTCTGCTTTAAAATATTAGTATAGATAATTAAAAAAATATATAACATATAATTCGTCCGTAGTTTTTTACATACGTTTTCTCTCACCGCCGAGCTAGTGATATAAATACATAGATAGATTTGAAAAAACTAGAGGTACGTGCCGAATGGGGTATTATTATGTTCGAAAAAAATTTTTCGTCCGTAAGTTAAATTATCAAAAAATATTGAATACGTATTTTTTGCTTTATCTGATACTCGAAAAATGACAAAGATACAACGCTTTAAACATCAAAAATTTAACGCTCTACGTCACTCTGGCGTTTTGCACACCTAGTGACGTCACACGGTACTTTAACGCGCTGTATCTTCATAATTTTTAGTTTGTTGAACAAAATAAAAAATACGTAAGCAATATTTTTATGTAATTTTAATAGTGGACTATAAATTTTTATTTAAGTATAATAGCCCTTTCAGATATGAAGCGTGCATCCTTACCATTGAGATACCACCGCTCCTTTTTATTTAATTCCTGAATATCAAACAGCGAAGAGTAACTCGAGTGAAGAGTACTTGATTCGTAAACCTTCCGCTAACCATCCTCTGCTCTCTTTTGAAAAATCATCAGTTATTTAAGAAGAAAGTGGGAGGCTAATGGACCTGCTTCCCTTCACCCCTTGGGCTGAATGGGGTGTTGTTTATTTACCTGCCCTGACCCTTGGAGTGAGCAGATTTTTTCTGGTGCAAATGTATTGTAATGGCACAGTTAAAGAATCGTATTAAATGTTTTTATGTTACAGTTATGTAAGTACCGTTAACAAAATATTGGAATATTATAATTAGAATTTTATAAATCGATATGTGTTCAGACAGAGTTAAATTACCTATTTATTAAATGTAAAAAGTCAAATAATGTATGAGGTACATTTGGTTTTATTTTTTAAAGCTTTTGTCTATCTGTGTGGGGAACAGTAGAATTATAGCTGGTTACTTTTTATGGTTTACAAATTAAAGATACCAAGTTTCATCACCATCGGTAGGACTAGAAGAGGCCGACTCATAAAAGCGTAACAGATAGAAATAGAAATAGAACTATCTTTATTCATGTAGGCTTCACAAAAGCACTTATGAATAGTCATGTAATAATACAAAATAAATATTCTACCGCCAGGTTCGGAACGTTGATTCTACCGAGAAGAACCGGCAAGAAACTCGGTAGTTACTCTTTTAATTCGCCATGTATACAATAACAATGCTACTTTATATCTACTTCTACAAATTTATATAATTCAAATACAATTAATGTAATACATTACAATAGTAGAGTAGACCATGCAAGAATTAGAGCGCAGACTCCGGTCATTTAAAAAATCTTCAATTCCATAATAGCCCTTTTTCATGAGAAATGTTTTCATATGTGATTTTAATTTATGAACTATTATATTTATATATTATATATAATTTATAACAATTTATGAATAAACAAAGTTACTAACATATTAATGGATAATAGAATGACAACTTTATAAGTTTCCGTATTCTAATGGTACTAATAAAAACCCTACTGTTAAGCAGCCGATTTAATTAAAACGACTCTGATAACACACTGACAGAACCGCGGTCAAAAACTAATATTTTCATAAAAGCCAGCCTCAATTATTTCAAGCCCCGTGTTAAAATTCTCAATAATTTTCCGCGCATAGGAACGTAAACACATTTCATCGCACGACGCGAACGCTCAATGCGCCGACAGTTTTATAACCGGTTAAAAAAACCGGGTCAAATCAACTGCACGGATTGCAGCTAGTGCTGTTCCGCTATCGATAGTTTACCGATTCAATATGTGGATTTGCATAAAATTATTTAATGACTTACTAATTGACAGAATAGATAAAAATCTATTTTTATTTTATCGTCCCATGTTGGTCTGGGACTTGGCCCATGTTGATCTGGGACAAAAAAAAAGAATGTGCCAACTGTGGTTCTTGCCTAGCATGTCGTAAAAGGCGACTAACGGTTTACGGGCTTTTGGGTATGTGTCTAAGTAGGCGACGAGCTAGCCACTTGTCACTCCTTTTTCACAGCTTTTCATCCAACCCAGCCCACTGTCCCATGTTGGTCTGGGACTTAAAAAGAATGTGCCAACTGTGGTTCTTGCCTAGCATGTCGTAAAAGGCGACTAATGGTATATCGGGTTTTGGGTGTGTGATTGTGTAGGCGACAGGTTAGCCGCTTGTCACTGCTTTTTCACAATTTTCCATCTAACCCAGCCTGGCTCTATTTTTGGCTGAATGTGGTTGAAGGGGCTTGCTGCCCCTTTGACTCTGCCTACCCCTTCGGGGATTATGGGCGTGATGTTATGTATGTATGTATTTTTATTTTAAAAATACTAATTAGTTTGTTTGTACGTTTTTTCTTAACTGTGTTTGTGATATGACGATACTAACCTTTACTTCGATTTTGGTTTATGTGTAACATTACACGTTAAAAAAATATCCTCAAAAATATATAAGAAATAGAAAGACATACAAAAATAACACTTGTCGACAGAATTACACTTATTCTGTTCCCGAAGAAATTATTTGCCCTTTTTACTGATTTGCAGCAGAGTTACCAAATTCAGTTACAGTTTTTTTAATGTTCATGATCAAATGACCCTAAAATAATTCAGATGTAACAGATTTATTAAAAAAGCAATAAGTTGATCTAGGGAAAAAAATGTCGATCAGTGTTATCAAAAATGTAAGATGTCATATAATTAATTATTTGTGTCTAATAATTATTACAATGTGATTTTAATGGCTGTCACTAAATAAATTATTTTTCTTTCGTTTTATAACCACTTCTTTGAGATGGAAGATGTAAAATATCGATATTTTACATCTTATTTTTAAAATAAGGAAAGTAACGTTTTCCTTATCTTAAGAAAAATTTAAACTAATATCGCGGACAACACTATTCCCAGCCTACCAATGCAACGAAATTTCGTCCGGGAAAAACATCCGGGCTCCCATTCTATCCGGACGGCAAAGTATTGATTAACGGCCATCTCTCAACGCCCGGTTAATAAATAAAAATAAAAACCGGTTGCACCGCCTCCGGGGTTGCACTCGCGATCACTCAAACATACAGCTTAAAACGTAATGTATACCGGCCATTTTGACCGGGTCCGGTTCGCCGGGTCAAAGACTAAACGGGTTTAACTCAGAAGGCAAATAACGTTTCAAAATTTTATTTAATTAAAAATGGTCGAGTTATGGCATGCTTTATCACTTATTATTTTAAAAAGTTTTTTTTTTTCAATTAAAAGCGGTAGAGCTGAGGTATGCAAATATTTTTTAATCATTTATCATATTTTTTATAAAAAATATTTCTTAAACAAACAATATTATGTTTTGCTATATTTTTTTCAATATTAATTTAGCACAATTTATTTTCCCTTGCTGAAGCCAAATTTGTATATGATCCTTAAATTAATTCTAAATATTGAAATTGTTTCTGACTAACTTCAATAATAACAGAAAAACAAACCAATTAAATTAATCTAAATCATGGTTATATGTATATGTTCACACACGGTATTTTTCCTAACTGATAAATAACTAACAGATATAATCGTTACTATTTAAGATGTTAATTAAGAAATCGCACTTATTAGGCTAAAAATAATACCACGTGAATATTAGTTGAAAGCCCGTGCACACAGCTGTTATCGTATATATTGTATCAATATCAAGGCCAAGTTATTGCGCACAGTAAAAGCACTAAGTGATTAAATCTCTCGCCGCTAGATGGCGTTGTCCCATCACTTTCTGCATCGCGGTGGCGTTTCGTTTTCTCCGAAGTATATAGTCTCAGGAGATCATTTGAACCGGTGCCATCAGGAGGGTCTTAACTGACTCGACTGAACAGCGGGTGATGAGCTCGGATATGAATCTCTGTGATTCCGCACCGCTCGCTCTCAGGTCAACTATCGCAGACCTGTTAGTCGAATATCTGACGCTGTTTTTGGCCACTTTTAAATACTTTATATACACATTAAAGATTAATATAGCGATCGAATCGATCGGTCTATGTTGATAAATAAATACCAATCAATTAGGTTAGGTAGGCGATGTCGCTTTTTATAATTAATATGCCTTTTTACTGAGTAAATAATTTTACTTGATACCTTATTTATTTTGTCTTTTTTTTTATCTTTTTCGGTACATATCAATAATAATTTCTCTTTCGCTATAATTTCTTATTTTATAAAATATCCTAATAGTCATAAAAAATATCCATATATATTATACCTGTAGTTTTTTTTATATATATATCAGACTACATTACATATATTGATCTGACTCTGAGGTAAGTAGCTTAAAAGCACTTGTGTTACGGATATCAGAAACAACAGTAGTATTACAAATATATACTTAAATATTAGATATTAACACCCAGACACAGAACAAACACAAGTTCCATCCATCCCAGCCCACTGTCCCATGTTGGTCTGGGACTTAAAAAGAATATGCCAACTGTGGTTCTCGCCTAGCAAGTCGTAAAAGGCGACTAATGGTATATCGGATTTTGGGTGTGTGATTGCGTAGGCGACGGGTTAGCCGCTTTTCGCTTTTTCACAATTTTCCATCTAAGCCAGCCCGGGTTTATTTTTGGCTGAATGTGGTTGAAGGGGCATGCTGCTCCTTTGACTCTGCCTAGCCCTTCGGGGATTATGGGCGTGAAGTTATGTTATGTTGTTATGTAGATAGAACCTTGTCACATTTTTCTTATAAGTATCAATAACATTGGAGCGATTTCTTTCAATCTGTTAAACCAGCAAATGAGCCGTCGGGACAGTTTTAGTAAGTCTTATTTTAACAAAATTATTTATGAATTCAGTTACCATTCTAGACTGGCTCGATGGCACATTCGGTAGTGACCCTGCCCCATGCGTCAAGAGTTGTGGGTTCAATCCCCACCCAGAACAAATATTCGTATGATTAATACTTGTGTTAGTTCTCTGTCTGTGTGTCAATATCCTATATTTAAGTAAGTATATATCGTAACACCACTGTTGTTTCTGATATCCGTAACGCAAGCGCTTAAGTTACTTACCTCGGAGTCAGATCAATGTATGTGATGTAGTCTGAGATTTATTATTATTTTATTATTTATTATCCTTATAGTAAAACTATCTCAGGTGGGCCGACCGAAAGTCAGCCAAGCCTAGGGTTGACCAGCTACATTCAGCCCTCTGTACATTCAATCTCTACCCTCTTAAATGGGGTGGACGTTTTCAAAAACGCAGCACAACGGCACTTGACGCCGGCACACGTCCGCCAGGCATCGCCGTCGGAATTTTATTTCGCCTAGTTGTAATAAAATATACATTTCAACACAAAATCACATGGAAAATACACTCGACTGCAACTGTGCGAGCTTTAATGCTTGCACGAATACTTGTTAACTGTTGGACGCGGAATGTTGCATTTTTGCCGATCGTAAGTTTATTTTTAATTGTTTTTTTTTATTGACGCCATATCGTTATTTTTTTGGGTTGATCAATCAAATTGACTATTTGAATAATATTCTGATTTATTGATATACATTAAAATAAAATAATTGAAACCATAAATAGCTGATGTAATTATTACGAATTTTCAAAACAAAAACCGCCATATTTTGTTGTCATGATACAGATGTACAAATTGACAGACTATTGTACTTACATTTGTGCCTCAAAAGATCAGTCAATATTTACGTGAAATTTAAAACCAAAAAAAAACTGACATTGAGATCCACTTAGATATGTTGTATAGTAAAATAATATGCATAAGTATTGAATGTCTTCCAGAAAAATATTCTTCAAAAATTCAAAAAAGCCTGGAACGTGGTCCAAACACGTTCCGACCAAAAACGGGACATAACGATTGAACGATGGCACTAAAATGAACCGCGAAGGGTTAAACGATTAAATTATAGTTCCGGTTTATTAGTACAGACATATTTGCATATTCACTTTATTAGTAGATATAACTTGACGTGCGTTTTATAGCGGGTTGTAAACTGGGGTGTTTTAATTAAAGTTAAGTTATTACTTATGTTGGTAGAGGTGAACTATATTACTACAATAATGTGGAATTAGGAATTCCGGATCGTTATTGCCTGTCCTTGGTTTGAATTCGATTCAAAGTATGTATAGCACCACTCTGCGGTTTTACCCATTAAGTTACCGTTCCCGTGGGAAGACGGTGATATAATACAGCCTATGTCACTCACTGATAATGTAGCTTTCTATCAGTGAAATAATTATCCAAATCGGTCTAGTAGTTTCGGAGCTTATTCAATTCAAACAAACAATAATAATTTTGTCTCTTCATAATATTAGTATGAATTTGAGAGCGGTGGTAGCTCAATGGTAAGGACACGCGCTTCTTAACCGAGGAGTGCAGGTTCAAACCCGGGCACGTACCTCTAGATTTTTCAAGTCTATGTTCGTATTTATACCACTAGCTCGACGGTGAGGGAAAACATCGTAATGAAACCTGCAAATTCAAACAACTTTGGATTTGTAACCATGATCCAAAAGTTGTCTGGTTCCCCTATCTTAGGGTTACGAAGGTCAGATCGGCAGTCGCTTCAATGTAATTACCAGACTCGCTAAATCCTGGATCATGGTCTAAGCGGACCCCGTCTAAGCACGGGACATAACGCTAGGATGATGATGATGATAATATTAGTATGAATTAAGAAGATTTAAAATCCTAATCTAAATAGCAAATGTGCGTCAACTTTGTTTGAGCTGGACTGATTTCAAATTGATAGTTAAATGTCAGGGAATAATTGTCGTTCTTCATTATATAATGCGACTCAGTGACATTGACCTTGAAGTTGTGTACATTTAAGTACTTCTCAGTTCTCATTATCATAAAATAAATGTCAACTCCTACGGAGTCAATTTAACATAGTAATTCATCATCATCTTCCTAGCGTTATGTCCCGTGCTTAGACGGGGTCCGCTTAGACCATGATCCAGGATTTAGCGAATCTGGTAATCACATTGAAGCGACTGCCGATCTGACCTTCGTAACCCTAAGATAGGGGAACCAGACAATTTTTGGATCATGGTTACAAATCCAAAGTTGTTTGAATTTGCAGGTTTCATCACGATGTTTTCCCTCACCGTCGAGCTAGTGGTATAAATATGTACATAGATTTTTTAAAATCTAGAGGTACATGCCCGGGTTTGAACCCGCACTCCTCGGTTAAGAGTCGCGTGTCCTTACCATTGAGCTACCACCGCTCTAATTTAACATAGTAATTACAAGTCGTTAATAAATACCTCTAATGGTACACCAAACTATTTTTCAGTCTTATTCACATGTTCTTGTTCGTCAATTATCAGGTAACCACTAAAACTATCAACATTAACACGTTCGCGTGAGCAACCACATGTCCAAAATGTTGCATAACGGCGCAACCTTTTTTCCATACAAAATAAAGCAACGTGTAAGACGTCGCGCCGTGAGACATACACCATGTAACCAAGCTACAAGGCGCAACAAACTACAAAAATGGGATGTAATGCGGCGCAAAGGAGCAACGGTATATGAATTTACTCTTAAATTAGACGTCGGGCGACGTTCCGCCGAAATACATATCATAATCTTTAGGACGTCATAAGACGTTGCGCCGTTTCCTAAGCATATACTCACGACGTCGTGCGACGTAGCTCACGCGAACGTGTTAATAACCCCAAAACATTGAAACCGTCAATTTGTCTAAAAGCAAAGCGAAACTTTCAATCGATCCAGGAAGTGGCGTTTTCGGCGGAATTGTTTTATTTTGTGTCGATAAACAGCGACGAACACACCAAATTTATGTTTCGGCTTTACTGCGAGTGACAGGAGGACAGATATGGGATGATATCACGCCATGGCGGAGCCAGCGCGGTGTGTGCGGACCTTGCTAAAAACTGTCCTGTTGTAAACTACTGAAGGAAATAAAACACATACTCTATAAGCTATGTGTGAACGGTGGTAGCTCAATGAGGGTTTTTTGAATCAAAACATCAGATAGATGGCGTAACTGTGACGTACGGTCTTGTCACCCTCCTCATTGGTAGGTTTTCAGAACAAACTGAGATGCTGTCAACAAAGAGCCAATAGTGACACTGATAAGACCACGAGACTCCCTCGCCATCTTGCGGTTTTTGTATTTTTTGTAGTTGTATTGTTGTGAAAACCCTCATTGTAAGAACACGCGCCTCTTAACCGAGTAGTGTGGGTTTAAACCTGGGCACGTACCTCTGGATTTTTCAAATATATGTACATATTTATACCACTGGCTCGGCGGTGAGAGAAAACATCTTGATGAAACCTGCTCATTCCAATAGCTAGGGATGTGTAACCAAGATTCAAAATTGACTGATTCTCCTATATAGGTGTTACGAAGGTCACATCAGCAGTCGCTTCAACATAATCATCAGGCTTACTAAAAACTGGATTATGGTCCAAGCGGACCCCGTCTAAGAACGGGACGTAACACTAGGATGATGATGACTCTATAAGTAATGTAGTAAGTTTCTTTGCCTACAAAAGTTGTTTAATGAAGTAGCTTTTTTTACGTAAATACGTAAGTATATAAGCCCGTATTGCTAAGGGGATAGGCAGAGTCCAAGCTCATTAAGCTAAATTTATGTTAATTTGAGTCAGATGCAAAATTATGGAAAATAGGACATCTCGTCGGTCCATAATCACAAACCCAAAACTAACACTGTTAATCGTATTCTACGGCATTTAAGCTAAAAAACACCGTTTAAAATGATTAGAATGCTAAAATGCTACAAAGATCAAATATCTGCTTCAAAGCAATAACGAAACTTGCAAAATCCAGAACCATGGTTAAACGCACAACCAAAAACGAGACAAAACCCTAAAAATAATGTCACATAGACTCCTTGCAAAAGAGCCAAGTCTTCATTTTCCGCAGTCGCCCCGAGGCAGCTACATTAAAAAGTTGAACGTCTAATTTTGGGGTCAAAATGTTATTCGTGCCGGAATTGACGTGAAAATGGATTCCCTTCAACAATTTACAAGTTTCAGCATTATTCGCCTACTTGCTAAACATAAAGCTCGAGTTACTGAAAATAGATCTCTTGTGTTCGAAGTGACGTGAATATTTTGTTTCGTAACATAGAAAAAGTGGTACTATTTACTCAAGCTGGTTTTTCAACAGTGTGATGTTATGAATAGATAACTTGGAGAACTCGAGAAAGTTGGGGTTGGGGGATAGATATGACCGTCCCGTTGCCAATCGCCCGTTGCATTCAACAAAATCGATTTTGTTTAATGCAACGGCCGTGTAGGTTTTCATTTGATTTCTATACCGGGCCAAATGGTTTTTGATGGAACATTAAATACCTATTATAAATATTTTGTAAATTCAAAATTCGATTGTTCCAAGTGGATAATAAGAATTTATTAAGAACTAGCTTTTTCCCGGCTTTGCTCGCATGGTACATCAATAAAACATATGTTATGTGCTATTCTAATATATAAGCTATACTATTGTAAAATTTCATTAAAATCCATGCAGTACTTTTTGCGTGAAAGAGTAACAAACATCCATACATGGGTCATTCTCATTTTGGTAAAAAAAAACTGTGCATTCATATTACAAAGTAAAATTCTTGTATTACTTATATTATTTCCTTTTATAATTCATCGAGTTAGTTCATATAAATAGGATTTTTGTTAAATCTTCCAAAATGTATTCATGTTTTTGAATTATCATTAAGAAAGTGATGAAAACGTCACCTCCATGCCGTGTGCAAACTCATTTTACGATATCATAGACTCAAATAAAATAAATTTATCAGTAATAAATAAAATAATTTATCTTAGTTTTCAATAATATATAAAATTTACTTTCTTAAAAACACCATATGTTTAAAACATAGTAAAAATAGATGGTTCTAAATATTTAATAACTTTTGTGCATTGCACAAACATCACCTCCATGGACAAAGTTCTTGAATGCTGTAACAATCCCTCAAATTAATGAAAACAGTTTCTGAATGCACCCAGACAACAAGAACAATGCCACCTTTAAAATTTTTGTCAGTCCGCCATTGCTGGAAACACTATTTCGGAGTACAGCCTTACAAGGTAATATTTTTTTAAAATTAGCATGCTATCTTGGTCACTTTTGTGGTGTACATGTTAAATAGTATTTATTTAATTAAGGTCTATCAAATATCATAAAATGACGAGTCATTATAGCAGGTATCTTGGTACTTCGTCGTTTTTTGTGTTCAGTACTTGAGGTTATGAAGAAACGGTACCAAAGTTTAAAATGTCACCTCCATGGATGTCACCCACGTGGATTACCGTGCCAAGGAAAGATCCACGGAGGTGACTACATATCCATGGAGGTGAAATGATATGATCGTTTATTAATAATTTGTAAATGATCTATATGATTAATTATGTCTAATATATTCTTGACCCAAGGTAACTATGGCGCCTTCTAAAAAAAGTCTGGAAGAGATCAGACGCAAGAAAAAAGAATGCGAGCGGTGACGTCGGGAAAAAATAAAATCTGATCCGCAATTGTATGAACAGGCGAAAGCGAAGGAAAGAGCACGTTATAAAAAAAGAAAAGAAGAAAAGAAAATTATACCTATTGAATGAACAAATGTCAGAAATTAAATAGAGAAAGTAAAGAAAAGAAAGGCGTAAGAGGCAAAAAAAAATGCAGAGAAAGTTCAAGTGACATCGAAAATCAACCAGTTTCAGTCAGATATTCTCCTACTGTTTGAAGCACCCGCGCTCGCTGTTTTAAGCACACATTCTCCCTCTGTCTCAAACAGACGATCTCGTTCTGTTTCAAGCCATTTTTGACATCGTTCAGAGACTCATCTCCATCTATATTGGCAAATAACTTGCCTAGGATTCTTGCTTCCCCAACTAGTGATTCTAATAAAACATCATATCAAAAAAAGACTGGATTAAAGACAGTAAAACATATATTTTAAGTAAGAAAGTGAAACTGCAAGAAAATATGATTTTAACTCTGAAGAAAAAAGTTAACGCACTACGAATGAAAGTAAACAGAGAAAAGGGAAACAAAAATTATCCTAAAACACAAAAGCACGAAGAAAACACTGTTAGAGAATTAAAATCTATAAGAGATTTTTGAGATTTTTTTGTATATCTAGGATCTGCATTTAGTAGAGATGGAAGGTACTCCGCTGATATAGAAAGAAGAGTGAATGCAGAGAATAGGGTGAATGGAGCGTTAGGAAAACTTTTAGGCAGCAAAATCTTAAACCAGAAGGCCCAGCTCGCCATACACAATGCGGTGCTGATTCCTACCCTAACATATGGAAGCGAGACTTGGGTATGGCAGAAAGAGCATGAAAGTAGAATAAACGCGGTCGAGATGCGTGCGCTGCGGAACATCTGCGGTGTATCGCTCACAGACTGCGTTCGGAATGATGATGTAAGAAAGAGAGTTGGTCTGAAGGATAGCGTCGGAGTTAAGGTAAGAAGAGGCATGCTCCGGTGGTTCGGACATGTGGAAAGAATGGATGACGAAAGATTGACTAAACAGATATACAATGCGAATGTGGAAGGATGTAGGAGCCGCGGAAGGCCCAGGCTCACCTACCACGACCAGATTGGTCGTGTATTAAAAGAAGGTGATGTTAGGAGTCATAAAAATCGTAGAGCTTGTATGAAAAGGATTATGAATGTTGAAGAGGCGAGTGAGGTGTGTAAGGATCGTGCCATATGGCGTTCGGTTCTCTCTGCCTACCCCGCTAGGGAAGTGGCGTGAAGTTTAGTTAGCTAGTTAGTTAGATTTTTGAGAGCCATGAGAATACTCGGCTAATGGCTGGCAAAAAGATGCAATTACTCGGAATAAAGTAAAAAAGCAGAAAATATTGTTAAATGATTCACATGGAAATCTTCACAAGACATTTTTAGCTGAAAACTATCAAATGAGCTACGCTACTTTTTGCAGACTCAAACCATTTTGGGCTTAGCAAGCTAATGTTGTAAAACGTGAAAACTGATAAAATTGAGAAGACTAACTGACTTGTGTTCCTACTACGACTTATTTAGTTAACGACATAAATATATTTAAATTAAGTACAGATGCATACTTAAAATTACTATAAATTAATAAATACGAAAGTAATTACATAATTAATAAAGTAATTGTTTAAAAATTCGTATTATTTCACATTACATAATTCATACTTTGTTCAAATTATATAAATATGTCACTTCCGAGGATCGGTGTCACTTCCGTGGAGAGGCGTTTTTATTTTTCCTCTTTTTCAGGAAAACTACAGTAGAACTAGCTCGGCCCATAAATGCAACATATTGTAATTTATTATACCTTTCATTTGAGACTACTTTAAATCAAATCAAAAATCATTTTTTTTTTCTAGAATTTGCAATCTATTTTTGAGAATGGCCCACATATAAATTTTAATCGGGACCTACCTATATAATTTCACAATAAATTCTAATTCAAAATCTCTTTATTTATATAGGCTTCAAAAAAGCACTTATAAATAGTCAATTTAAACAGAAAAAAGGATTACCACCGGTTCGGAAGGTAGAGTCTATCGAGAAGAAACCGGCAAGAAACTCGATAGTTACTCTTTTAAATGCAAAGATTTACAATTTCGTGCTTAATATTCTATAGGTACTTATTAGGTAACAACACTGCAGGTGAACACTTCATTATGAAGTTAAACATAAATGCTTATCATTTAGGAAGTCTTCAAACTTATAATAGCCCTTTTTCATTAAGAACGCTTTAATGCACAATTTGAAGTTAAGCTATAATAAAAAGTATGAAAAAATCTTACAAGTAGGTATATAAACCAATGACTGTTGTAATGGTATAAAAAATCATGTAATATCAATAACACAACCAGCAAGCACCCAAAAATCAGAACTACATATACAGAGCATCAAAACGAGCGCTTTCTAAGCCGATAATCTTTCATCAAGTTTTTTATGTTAATCAGTTCACCTCAGTCAAAGCTTGATAAGAGTGACTTCTCAAAGAAAGACGCCGACCCGTATAACTTAACATGTTAAGTTAAAGAGCAAGTAAACAAAACAATCGGAATTCAAGTAGCAGACACAGCGTATTTGCATTAGAGGCAGATAAGTAGGCGCGAATCGGTGCGTTAAATACGAGCGGTCGCCGGTGTTCATCAAATACGCCTTAAGGTTGCGGCTATCTTGACGATAGAACAGCGATTTCAGAATTCTTACTTTTACCAGACTAAGACAAAGGTCCGTTGATACTTATAATAAAAAAAATGCTGATGTCGATATTTTTGCCTTTTCAGAAGGGCAATTTAAAAAAAATATTGCAGTTACACTAAAACAATCTGCTCATATGAATTACTTGGGTATTAATTAGTAGTTAAAATAATTAAATACAATAGTAGTATGTAATTAGATATTAGATAGTTTAAAGTTTTTTACGTTTATGAGTATTCCTTGTTTATACCCGGTGGTAATTCTTTCTTTTTATAATCTCTATTTATATAGGCGTCAAAAAAGCACTTCTAAATAGTCAATATAAACAGATTGACTATTTATAAGTGCTTTTTTTACGCCTATATAAATAGAGATTTTGAATTTGAATTTAAATATATACATTTTATTAATTCTTAAATAACATTGTATTTTATATATTTCATTGAACTTAACCTTGTATCTGTTAAAGTAGGTCCCTAAGTATCTTATTTATGTGTATTTATAGCATCGAGTAACACTCCAAAACCTACCTGTGGATCATGTTGTGGGTTTTACAATTACTGATTCACCCTAATTGTATTTTAGTTATTAAAATTAATTATGTTACTGTTTTTTATCCGTCCTAAAGAAAATAAACGTCACGAAAATAGTACGCTAATGTCAAGCCGACGTGTACATATTCAAATTCAAATTCAAAATTTCTTTATTCATGTAGGCCTTAAAAAAGCACTTATAAATCGTCAGTTTACAAAATCTTTAGAGCCATGTGAATCTACCACCGGTTCGGAATGCTGATTCTACCGAGAAGAAACCGGCAAGAAACTCGGTAGTTACTCTTTTCAGCGTCAAAATATACATGAGTAATATACACTTTTTTTAAATGTTCTAAACCAAATCATACAATCAATGACTGCGGGAGATGTCATAATATGATTACTTACAATAAAAGTGTAAGATAAAAGCGATCACCGTAGCATATACGAGTAGGCGCTTGCAATACAAGAGCAAGTTTCTGCCTTTTAGTCAAGGACTAGTAAAAAAAGAAGGACTTCACGCTATCATACTATAGCGTGAAGCCACGTTTATGCATGTGTAAGTGAGATACTTATGGATACCAGATATCAGATATCTGTCATTTGGAGCACTTATTATGTCAATGTTTGACGTAAGTTGCGTGTTAAGGTGGAGCACCTGAGGAGCTTCAATGACTAGTAAGTGGCGCGGAGTCCTTCTTTTCCTATACTAAAAAGTATAGGATTCCGCCATAGAACTACCTTCATCTACCGGATGGAGATGGATGAAAAGAATTTTATTATACCAAAAACATCTACATAAGTAGTTTGACAAACTTTCGCTTGTTCTATAATTCCGGATTTCGCAAATCTGGCTATGGAATATTTTAAAGACTGATCTTTAATGAGTATTTATAAAGGAACCAGACAAACTGAGTGTACAATGTCTTGTTAAACACGTCTTGTTGTCGCACGCGTACATTACAACTGAGCCACCAACCGTGTCTATAAGTCATCATCTTCCTAGCGTTATGTCCCGTGCTTACGTACATAGATTTGAAAAATCCAGAGGTACGTGCCCGGGTTTGAACCCGCACTCCTCGGTTAAGAGGCGCGTGTCCTTACCATTGAGCTACCATCATCCACCAACCGTTTCTATAAGTGTTTTGTAAATTTCCACGTTAATATATTATTGATCCAGCTTATTCTAAACTAGCCAGTTAAGACAAACGTCAAACATTCCCCGCTACCCGCTCCGCTTACGCGCCCCTACACAACCCCAGCCCTATGATGGCGAGATAGTGACGTGAAGACAGACAACTTAATCGAGCCTTTGCTTAATTTAATCTGTGCTACAAATCTAAATGAACGCATGTCGGCCATAATCTCGCGACCACATTTCGTATTCAGATCGAGATAAATACTATTTGAGGCTCGATGTAATGATAGGAAGTGTTTTTATGCTTTTTAGTTTTAAGGGACTTATGCGATAAGTGTTGGTTATGTAGTTTGCGTAGACCGGAACGGTGCAAGTACAAAGGTATTGAATAACTAACTAACTAAACTTCACGCCACTTCCCCAGCGGGTAGGCAGAGAGAACCGAACGCCATATGGCACGATCCTTACACACCTCAGTCGCCTCTTCAACATTCATAATCTTTTTCATACAAGCTCTACGGTTTTTATGACTCCTAACATCACCTTCTGTTAATAACGATTGAATAACTAGTACTTGCATACCATAAATAGTAGTAATATGTACTACTAGTTGTTGCCGTGGCTTTGTTTGCATGGATTTTGGTCTGTAACAATGAAGTTGGAAGAAGCGTCACTTGGGTTCTGTTAATTCGAGGAATAAAAATATGCTTTGTCATAGTTCAATACTTGGTGTACCAATATTTAATAGGAACCAGTCAATCAGTTTAAATAATAAAATAAATAATCAATTTTCCAGACTGACACACCAATCCCCTAGTCCCAAACTGAACTTTTAAGCTTGTGCTATGGATACTAGGTGAACGGATAGACATACTTAAATACGTTTTTATAAACATCATAGACTCGAGTACAAATATCCATGTACATCACACGAAATATTTGCTCCTAGCGGGATTCGAACCCGCGATCCTTGATTTCGTGGCCAGGGTAACCAATCGACCAACGGGCCAGTCTTTAGTCTGAAAAGTAAATAACAGAATAGACATACCTATTTACAGCAAGTAGGCAAGGATATTTTTACTAGCATGTCTTAAAAGGCGACTAATGGCATATTAGCAATACAATTTCCTATCTACCCCAAACAACTCAATCCTATTTTTGGCTAAGGGTATATAGTCCTAGTCAAAAATAGGTTTATATAAAAATCTGGTTGAATTGGTCTATTTACTAAATTCAATTCAATTCAAATTCTAAATGTCTTAATTTATGTAGGCCTTAAAAAAAGCATTTATAAATCGACAATTTCACAAAATCTTTAGAGCAATGTGAATCTACCACCGGTTCGGAATGCTGATTCTATCGAGAAGAAACCGGCAAGAAACTCGGTAGTTACTCTTTTCATCGTCAAAATATACATGTGTAATATACACTTTTTTTTTAAGTCCTAAACCAAATCATACAATCAATGACTGTGGGAGATGACATAATATAAATAAATAATAAATAATAATAAATTTTCCAGACTGATACACCAATTCCCTAGTTCCAAACTAAGCTTATGCTTGTACTATGGATACTAGGTGAACGGATAGACATAATTATATAAGTTTATAAACATCCATGACTCGAGTACAAATGTCCATGTTTATCACACGAAACATTTGCTCCTAGCAGGATTCGAACCCGCGACCCTTGGTTTCGTGGTCAGGGTCTCTAACCACAGCCGACCAACGGGCCATTCAAATATGATTACAGTAAAAGTGTAAGATTAAGCAGAGTATATAACGTTCCCATGATATGTGTCGAACTAAAGTAAAGATTTATATTAAAGTCAATAGCTATCTCAATTTACATGTATTTGAATAAATAAACACCCAAGACTGGAGAACAAACGACCATAGATCACACTAGCGTTGCCGCTCGATAGGCCAATATCGAGTGTCTATCGATAGCCTATCGATAGTTGAAGACAATCGATAGTATCGATAGTCATCACGTCATTGAAGAGCAATACTATCGATAGTATCGATACTATCGATACATTGGTTGGCAGCGATCGATTCTATCGATTGTCCTATCGATCGTATAGATGATTTGGCCGTTAAGCTCTCGATTGCAATACGATCGATTTTTCGGCAACACTAGATCACACGAGTAAAATTGAGAGATGATTGGTAAAAAAATGTTTAGAATCACAGCACTACATCACTCGGCTTTTAAATTAATTGTCAGAAATCAGCATCAATTATAAATGTTGTATGTTGACTTCTTAGCATACTCTTCACATTCAAAGATATTCAAAGCTCCAGACCCAAAGCTCCTAAACTTCTTCCATTCAACCTATCCAGCAAAGGTCTCAAAGTCAACGGGTCAGACAAAGGTCAGCCGCGTCCCTTATTTAAAGGCATCTTAGCCATTGATCCACACATCGCGTATTCCAGCGCCTTACTTAATTTTGTTCCAGACGCGCCCCTTGACCATCGGACCTCGAAATTATTAATGAAAATCTTCGTTTACTTTCTAAGTTGATCCCCTCAGACTGTAATTACATTCTGTAGGGCTGTCGCGGGGCATATGAGAAGTGGGCCCTGAATATTACTGCATAGCGTTATGGTCTTTGGATTTCGCGATTAGATTCGCGATTACAGTAATATGAGCGATGATAGTTCAATGGTAAGCCTAGGCTAACGTGCTTGGTGTGCTAGTTCAAATCCAGAGAGGTACTTCTTTTCGTCAAGTGTAATTATGAATTTATCTCATTACTGTGGTGATAGAAAATATAGTCAAGATACCTACTTATTGTATAGGCTTAGGGAAACCTGCACTCACATGCTATTAATGTGTAAAAAAAAATATTTTTCTGGTTTTCTTGTCATAAGTTCACTTCTTCTTCTTCAACTTAAATTATTTACCAGACTTATCACATAACTACACCGGGATAAGAAACTGTCGATAAAAGCCATTTGCGTCAAGTCTGGGTGTTAGCAGTAACTTTGCCGATTCTGATTTTAATTTTCATAAGCTATATCAGTTTAGTTTATAAACTACTTACTATAAAATCAGATCAATATCATACGTTTGATTTATATATCATCACGCTTGCAATCCCCGGAGGGGTAGGCAGAGTCAAAGGAGAAGCTAGCTCCCTCAACCACATTCAGCCAAATAAAACTGGGTTTGGTTAAATGGAAGATTGTAAAGTAGTGAAAAGTGGCCAGCCCGTCGCCTACACAATCACACACCCAAAACCCGATATACCAGTCGACTTTTACGACATGCTAGGCAAGGAACACAGTTGGCACATTCTTTTTAAGTCCCTGTCCAACATGGGACTAATTATGATATGATATCTATACGATATTGTTTGATATAAATATATTTTCAATACAGGGGTAGGTTTCACTCGCCACCCCTATGGCGGGGCAGTTAGCTCGCCTAACTACGGAGTACGTATCGGGGCTATTACACGGTCAAATATTTACACAACCTCGTTCAATGTACCGACGGGCAGCGCAACGCCTACCCGATTATACCAACTATACCCTGTTAGACTTGCTGAAAGTCACTACTGATAATGTATATTTATTCTCACATACACATAACATCACGCCCATAATTCGACAGGCCCGTTGGTCGAGTGGTCAGAGATCCTGGCCACGAAACCGAGGGTCGCGGGTTCGAATCCCGCTAGGGGCAAATGTTTCTTGTGATGAACATGGACATTTGTACTCGAGTCATGGATGTTTATAAACATATTTAAGTATGTCTATCCGTTCACCTAGTATCCATAGCACAAGCATTAGCTTAGTTTGGAACTAGGGAATTGGTGTGCCAGTCTAAAAAAAAAAAATCCCCGAAGGTTTGGGCAGAGTCAAAGGGACAGCAGGCCCCTTTAACCACATTCAGCCATAAATAAAACTGATCGGGTTAGATGGAAAATTGTGAAAAAGTAGTGACAAGTGGCTAGCTTGTCGCCTACAAAATTACATGCCCAAAACCCGATATACTATTAGTCGCCTTTTATGACATGCGATGCGAGAAACACGGTTGATATTTTTTTAGTCCCAGACCAACACGGTTGTAACCTACAGAATCATATAATTTAAAATCTTATTCTTGCTTAATAACATGACAAGCTCAATGACGCATTCGGTAGTGACCCTGCCCCATGCGCCTAGAGTTGTGGTTTTGATCCCCACCCAGGACAAATATTCGTATGATGAATACTTGTGTTTGTTCTGTGTCTGGGTGTTAATATCCAATATTTAAGTATATATTTGCAATACCACTGTTGTTTCTAATATCTGTAACAAAAATGCTTAAGCTACTTATCTCGGAGTCAGATCAATGTATGTGATGTAGTCTGATATTATTAAAAAAAAAAACATATAAAGCTGAAGAATTTGTTTTCTTGAACGCGCTAATCTCAAAAACTAAAGGTCCGAATTAACAAACTTTTTTTTTGTTGTATATTTAATTTATCGAGGATGGCTATAGGCTATATAACATTAACCATGAAAGCAGGTGAAACCATGGGCACAGCTAGTCTGATATATTTTTACTAGCCTTATAACCTAACTACACCAAAAAATATTACTGTCGTCCCGTCTACTCAATTATCTAACACCATATAGTTTTATGGCTTAGGAGTAATTCGTGATGACTTAAAAAGAAACTCACATAAAATTGTTATTGCAATATAATTACCGTGACATATCTGTCAGTAAACTCAAGCACACAATCAGCAGTGGTGGGATCGTAAAACCATTATCAGTTCTGACTCATGAGTGGTCAGTTGAGCCAGTGTAAGTAACTGCAGTGAGGTAACTTATATACTAAACATCATCTTCCTAGCGTTATGTCCCGTGCTTAGACGGGGTCCGCTTAGACCGTGGTCCAGGATTTAGCGAGTCTGGTAATTACATTGAAGCGACTGCCGATCTGACCTTCGTAACCCAGATAGGGGAACCAGACAATTTTTGGATCATGGTTATAATTCCAAAGTTGTTTGAGCAGGTTTCATCACGATGTTTTCCTTCATCGTCGAGCTAGTGGTATAAATACGTACAAAGATTTGAAAAATCCAGAGGTACGTGCCCGGGTTTGAACCCGCACTCCTCGGTTAAGAGGGGCGTGTCCTTACCATTGAGCTACCACCGATCTTATAACTAAATTATACTTCCCATTTAGACATTAAAAAAGTATCAACTGTATTTGCTAATCATGTCACAAAATACGGGTAACGGTGTATTGGGTATTGAAATTTCCAGGTTGCCAGTATCTACTAAATCTATTTGCAGAATTTTATGTAGAATGATGATTTACCAGTATTAATTGTCTGCTTTTTTTTCAGGTCAAAATCCGCTTGGATTATAATCCTAGTTTTAGCCAGTGCGTTTAATATATTCAAGCGAATACTATTTTATTTATTTTTAATCTAAAAAGCCGCGTAAAATGTGAATATAAGGAGATATTGGGCTTCTTCGAACAATGCCTTCAAAGAAAGGTACAATAAACGTTTGGAACCCGAGATGTTTTTTACTGAAATCTACATCACATACATTGATATGAATCCGAGGCACCTAAATAGCTTAAGTACTTGTGTTACGGATATCAGAACCAAAAGTGGCATTACAAATATATACTTAAATATTGAACATTAACACCTAGATACAGAACATACATAAGTATTCATTACACGAATGTTTGTCCCGGATGGGGATCGAACCTACAACTCTTAGCGCATGGGGCAGAGTCGCTCCCGAATGCGTCATCGATGCAGTTAATTAGCCATTACCATGAAAGAAAACCTAACGGATGAACACTGTGGCCCTCTACATTCATTTTGCTCCACAATTGAGCTTCACTTCACTGAGCATTCTCCTGTACTATGGTTAAAGTTGACCGAGGACAAGAACCTTATTCCAAGGTGCTAAAGCCCCATTTGCGTGAACATCAAAAATTAGAAAACTTATGGTGCAAGCCATGACCTTAAGTTATTTTAAGATGAAAACTCTCAAGCTACGTATAACGATTTGCGTTAGACGAATATAAATGTTAGTTAATTAGTTAGAAATAAGTTTTTTTTACAGCAAACTGCTATGTTTCTTACTATCAAAGGTCCCGATGATAATTAAGATTAAATCAACTTAAATGTGTTCATTGCTTCTTAATAAATTAGTTCCAAAGAATTGTCAATAGTTGCCGCTGTACGTAATTAGAACGCGCAAGTGAAATTTTTCTCCGGACTCATATATAGTCTTATGGTGTTCTTGTAAATCGAGCTATTCAATAAATCAGCGTATGCTTATTTTTGGGTTTTATTTTTCAAAATCTACATCTACACAGGGTTGTGACCTTAACCAGGCGGTTAATCAGATTACCAGTGAAAACGTGATCCACTTCAACTGGTTTCCCTGTCAAAGGTATGCAGTTGAGATATCCATAGCTTCTTATTAGTTTACCAGACTCTCTAAATTAAATACTTAATTCAAGTAGATCCCTACTAGGGCTAAAACATGACGCAAGCCAGAGTAGACACTTTTGCTAACATTTTATAAGTAATAAATAAATACCTCATTATCAGACAACGATCGACTCCAAGCTCAAGCACTTGTGTTACGTATAACTGAATCAACAATGGCATTATAAACTTAAACACTCAGACACAGAACAAATACAAGTATTAATCACACGAATGCTTGTTCTGCGTAAGGTTTAACCCACAACTCTTGGAGCATGGGGCAGGGTCACTACCGAATGCGCCATTGAGCCAGTCAAGCCTTTCCTATTCTCTTGACTCGAACCAAGTCACTACCGAATGCAATGTTTCGCCATCGCCGTCAAGCCTTTCCTATCAATTCTCTTGACTCAAACCAACACCTAACGGTGCGTTAGTCATATTGTTTTATTGGCACGTATGTCGAACCTTATCATCGAACTGGGTCGAATCTGCGGCTCAAACAATGCCTTGTTTGTGTCCTGCTAAACGACTGCTAGGCCACATGGGTAGTCTGGAGTATTTTTAGACTGTAGGTATTGTGGTGTTTGCTGGAAAGGCCTCTCAACTTGGATATTGGTAGGAGTCTCATTTAAGTAAACAACTTATTATTGCTCCTTGTACATAGTCTGCTGTGAGTATAATGATTATTAAAGAGCCGATGAAGTTTGCACTGTCAATATTATTGTTTTACTGACCTTCGTAACCCTTTGATAGAAGAACCTGACAATTCGAATCATGGTTACACATCTATAGTTGTTAAACGTGCAGGTTTCATCACAAAGTTTTCCCTCACCGCTACAAAATTCAGGTATATGCCCGAGTTTAAACCTGCACTTTGCATATGAGAGCATGCTACCATTGAGCTACCACAGCTATTAATTATATTGATATCCATAATAAAATACCGAGATCTACCAAGCAGTAGCCGTCTTGCGGAATATAACGACGAACATTAACAGTTTTACCTAGCGCACAAATTTACATAGTAAAACCGAAGCAATATTTCAATTCGTAGAAGCCAACTGTGTAACATTTCAAAATTCATCGCGGCGATCCGGCCCGACTCGGGAGTCAACAGTCGTCCACAGTTTTCCAATTAACCAGAACAAATTTATTCTTTTATGAAATTGTTCTAACGTTCTAATTAAGCCCGCTCAAACACTGGACTTGGCCCCCGGGCGCTTTTAATTGTTTCATTTAGTTACGCGTCGGATTTCAAGTTTTTTATTTTATTGTATGGATAGGTGATGAACGTTGTGATGTACTGGAGAATACATGTTGTACATGATTTTCATATGTGTCACGTATTTGTCTCATGTTTAAAAATAATGTACAAACTGAGTTCCTTGCCTAGTTGACTGGTCTGTTGGTCGAGTTGTCAGAGACCCTGGCCACGAAACCAAGGGTCGCGGGTTCGAATCCCGCTAGGGGCATATGTTTCGTGTGATAAACATGGTCATTTGTACTCTAGTCATTGATGTTTATAAACGTATTTAAGTAATTATTTAAGTAAGGAATTGGCGTGTCATTCTAGATAATTTATTATTTATTTATTTATTATTCATCTTCCTAGCGTTATGTCCCGTGCTTAGACGGGGTCCGCTTAGACCATGATCCAGGATTTAGCGAGTCTGGTAATTACATTGAAGCGACTGCCGATCTGACTTTCGTAACCCTAAGATAGGGGAACCAGACAATTTTTTGGATCATGGTTACAAATCCAAAGTTGTTTGAATTTGCAGGCTTCATCACGATGTTTTCCTTCACCGTCGAGCTAGTGGTATAAATACGTAAGTTAAGAGGCGCGTGTCCTTACCATTGAGCTACCACCGCTATTTATTTATCATTATACCGGTATAATAAAAAGGCAAAAGTATTTGTGATTATATAGACGACCAGGTGCCACTTGTCACTGTTTTTTTAAACTATATAACCCGGCCAAAATGTATGTTTCCTTAAATGTGGTTTAAAGAGCTCATAGCTTCTTGAAACTATATATCCCTGGGTGGAAAATTGAAGAGCTGGCACCGATATGACGATTACATAATCGTCATATCAGTGGCTGCAGAAGATGGTCCAGAATGACTGTGGAAGTACCACCTTCTAACAGGTAATTGGAGTAAAATAGTAGCATCTGTATTGCATTTAATTTTATTTAGAGTACTCTAACTAGAGAGATCTAAAACCAAGAAAGAAAACCAAAAATTGACCAAAAAGTGACCAAAAAGAAGACCAAAAATTTAGCTTTGCAAAAATAAATAACATTATTTGTGAACTCGATTTAAATGAAACCTTAGATCTTAACACTATAGGGACCGTTGAAATATTACTTAAGGCAATTTTTGAAGATTTCTGACCCCCCTCCCGCCCCTGGAACGCATCGGAACGTTTAACAACCCCCCCCCCAAAATTGCATTACGTTATACTTGAATACGCCCCCATAATTTCAAATCAATGACTCATTCATCCAAATCAGGTAAACTAGATTAAACAATAAAATGTGTATAAAAAAATACCTTACAAATACGCCTAAAATCAAAACCCTTCCATTCCGCTCCGCAGTCAGCCAAAAAGAGACAACACAAACACCATCTCGCGAACAAAAGACAATCTCCGAAACACAACACCCTCAATCATGCCGGCCCAGATTCCTCAATCCGGAGCCGAGCATCAATCATAGTTTTCCGGCAGTTGGTAGATTTGCCACCGACCCTCATCGCTGATACGTTATTTATATTACCATCCGCATCTGCTCCGTGCCGTCGATTATTTCATTTATCCGTTCGTTGATTATGATATTAGTTTGTGGTAATTGCAATTTTTCCTTTATTCCTATTGATTTACTAACTAAGCTCGAGCGGTGATAGCTCAATGGTAAGGACACGCGCCTCTTAACCGAGGAGTGCGGGTTCAAACCCGGGCACGTACCTCTGGATTTTTCAAGTCTATGTACGTATTTATACCACTAGCTCGACGGTGAAGGAAAACATCACGATGAAACCTGCAAATTCAAACAACTTTGGGTTTGTAACCATGATCCAAAATTGTCTGGTTCCCCTATCTTAGGGTTACGAAGGTCAGATCGGCAGTCGCTTCAATGTAATTACCAGACTCGCTAAATCCTGGATCATGGTCTAAGCGGACCCCGTCTAAACACGGGACATTACGTTAGGAAGATGATGATTGATTTACTAACTAAGTTAACACAATTTTCCACACATACATATATATCATAACGCCCGCAGTCCCCAAAGGAGGAAACAAGGAGTACTATGCTCTCTAAGCCAAATTCAGCCGAAAATAGAATAAATTAATTTAGGTTTGAAAGAACATCCTACTAATATTATAAATGCGAAAGTTCGTATGTATGGATGGATGTTTGTTACTCTTTCACAAAAAAACTACTGAATAGATTTTAATGAAACTTCAGAATAATATAGCTCATACACCCGAATAAAATATAGGCTATGTTTTATCGATGTACCACGTGAGCGAAGCCGCGGGCAGAAGTTGTGAATAAGTAGTGACAAATGGCTAGTTCGTTGTATAATAGGAGAACATAAAATAATGGGTCTAGAAATACGTGGTGTTTTTATATCTGTTAGATACGAGTTCTCTACTTTTAGCATGATATTATCCTTTACGAATATATTTAAACTAATATTATAAAGATAAAAAAAACTATTGTATTAAATAGGCTCCGATTTGAAAAATTATTTCACCAATGGAAAGCTACTTTATCAGCGAGTAACATAGGCTATATTTTATCCCCGTATTCCTACGGGAACGGGAACTACGCGAGTGAAACCGCGGGGCGCTGCTATATTTTAATAAGATTCATTAAATATTATTTTAAAATATTTCCTTTTAGCGATCTATAAAGAAATGATGCCACTGATGAATGCCACCACAATGATGATGGGCTATCAGGCCCACTTGTATTCATTAAGAGTCCAGCAGTAGAGGAATATATAGCAGAGCATGACATGGTACCCTATACTTAAATATATTTTGACAAGCTCGATGGCGCATTCGGTAGTGACCCTGCCCCATGCGCCAAGAGTTGTGGGTTCGATCCCCACCCAAGAGTATATATTTGTAATACCACTGTTGTTTCTGATATCCGTAACACAGGTGCTTAAGCTACTTACCTCGGAGTCAGATCAATGTATGTGATGTAGTCTGATATTTATTTATTTATTAATCTATAATAATGCACACTTATTTGCTATATCAGTTATAAAAGAAACCTCTATTGGAAATAAATTGACACCCTTTAATCACGTTCAACGTTTATCCAAGTCTAGGTTGACCAGAAGGCCGTAGATTATCCAGAAATTCCGGGAAATTCGAGATGTTTTCCCAATGGGCTGGAGGCCGCTCCAGACGCCAGGTGTGCGCCCGACAGGGCGATTTCAATTAGCGCCCCAAACAAACCCTTATTCTGAAGGCTTTTAGTTGCTACTTGCTATCCTAGAGACATACTCCTAACCTGTGTATTCAAGTCTGTTGAAATAACTACATACATATTTTTACATCAGATTTAGGAGCGTATGGTATCCTAAATTATATGAGATTATTAACGCATATAACATTACTAAATAGTAAATAATTAATATAAAAGAAATATAGAGGTAGCAGTAATTATTATATTTTTTCGGTGGAAGCGACATTCCGAATCGGTGGTAGATTCAAATTGTTCTTTTTTGTATCACTTGATGATTTATAAGTGCTTTTTGCGACTTGACTTGATTTGATTTTTTTGTCCAAAAGACTTTTATGTCCAATAGTACCTTCAAGTTGCAAAAAACAAAACAAAAAAGAGTATCTAAGCAATACGTTAAGCAAAAACATAAAAATTTTACAAAGCGAAACTCAGACCATCCAAATATTTGCAGAAGATTAAAAACCACAAAAGCGTACGAATTCACTAACCATCCTTGAGAAGCTTAATTAAAAGAAAACTTAACTTAGCGAAACAAATTGCCCTCCACATTTTTATCTCAAGACTTCCAACTATATTTCAAGTTGTAGAATAAGGATCCGTGAGCATTTCCCTCACACGCCAGCGATCCAGAGTGTGGTCTAATTGAGTTTTATTGTGTAGAAACAGGGATCGAGATTCAGGAGGATTCATGTGGAATGTACTACAACCACTTTTAATTTAGACGCTGGCTATTTAGCTTGGTCAGCTGCGAAGATAATGATGTTAGTTTAAAAATACTCTAGCCACGCGTTGGGCGCCATTTTTATTTTCATTCTAGGCGATGATGTATTTACTGTTATACTTGTATACCTACTTGTAGAATTTACTGATACAAGTTGTAATCTGATCGTTGCTTATTGACATAAAATGATGACTCTTTATCCTGTAAATTAACAATACTGTGTCTTTGACTGGCCCGTTGGTCGAGTGGTCAGAGACCCTAGCCACGAAACTAAGGGTCGTGGATTCGAATCCCGCTAGGGGCAAATGTTTCGTGTGATAAACATGAACATTTTTACTCGAGTCATGGATGTTAATAAACATATTTAAGTATGTCTATCCGTTCACCTAGTATCCATAGCACAAACATAAGCTTAGTTTGGAACTAGGGAATTGGTGTGTCAGTCTGGAGAATTTATTTAATTTAAGATCTAAATTGGCAACTTGATACATTATCATGAAAATGATCCCATTAGAATACCACTGACAGAAACTACATTGAATGCAAAGAAATATCTCGTATTAATTTACCGTACGATAAGCGTTTAAAGAAAAATGAGCTACGCGTTGGGCGCCATTTGTCACCTACTATGCATTTTAAACCCGAGATTTTAAGTAGTAGATATTGAGTACTCTAACATATTTTATGCATGTAAAGAAAACATTTTACGCTATCCCAGCAGATAAAAAGAAAAATAGGTATAACAGTAACATTTGCCCCGCCTCAGTAAACAAGATATGCGTATTTAATTGTAGGCAACCCATGGTCCTTAACGCCCTTCTCCAAATATTTACATTCGCAGACAATATCAGTTACTTATGTCGGAACACGCTGCGGGAGCGTCACAATTGATATATCAAACGAAGCGATACCCTAGTTGGGCTCGGTGGGGCTTGTCAAAGGTTGCTTCCTTTGCCCTTATAGGGGCAAGGTAAGAAAAATATTGAAATTCAAATCCAAATTTCAGATTAAAAATATCTTTTAAATATACGATTTTAACAGAAACGTTTTGTCTAATTCTATTAGTCATGAGTTTAATTTTTTTATTTATTAGGAAAGCCAGAGAAAATTACTTACATTAAATCTAACTTAAAAATAGTTTTTACAATAGTCTAAATGGCCAGGTCATTAACTAACTAACTAACTTACTAAACTTCACGCCACTTCCCTAGCGGGGTATGCAGAGAGAACCGAACGCCATATAGCACGATCCTTACACACCTCACTCGCCTCTTCAACATTCATAATCCAGGTCATTCATATCTGTAACTGTTATTTTTCAGTTAACATCAATTTTATATCAGTTTATTCCTAAGCAAACTGCTTAGGAAACCACAAAAATGGACATATTAATATAAGCATTTTAAAATAATTTTTAAGACAATATTTCGACGAATTGCCCCCAAAACAGGCAGTTTTAGAACCGATGCCTTAGACAAACTTTGCCGTCTTGAGCAAATACGAGCCACGGATGCGAACGAAGATGGCATTATGTAGCGGATTGACAAAATAATAACAATATACATAAAGTTATGTAGTTTCTGAGTGTGTGCGTATGCAAATCAGTAGAGAGGGAATAATGTTGGTGTGGCGTTTCAGCTCAGCTTATGGCGGGCTATGGTAATGTGTGCATGATTTTATTTCGGGAATTGTTATTAAAGCTGTGCTATCAAAATGGCTAAGACACGCGCGTCAAATAGTGTAGGAGTTGGGTCAGATCCGGGCAAATGTGGATTTTATATATATATCGCCAGGCCGAAAACCGAGAAACCGAGGGTCGCGGGTTCGAATCCCGCTAGGGGCAAATGTTTCGTGTGATGAACGTGGACATTTGTACTCGAGTCATGGATGTTTATAAACATATTTAAGTATGTCTATCCGTTCACCTAGTATCCATAGCACAAGCATTAGCTTAGTTTGGAACTAGGGAATTGGTGTGCCAGTCTGGAGAATTTATTATTATTATTTATTATTTATATCTAAGTAGGTTTGTACTATAGAATATATATATATTCTTTATTGCGCGAAAAACAGATACAGAAATAAGGATACACACACATACAATACAGTTTAGGCAGTCTTATCGCTAAAAGCAATCTATAGCTTGACGATGACGATGTATTGTGAAGAAACCTGCACTATGCACACACACATAACATAACATCACGCCCATAATCCCCGAAGGGGTAGGCAAAGTCGAAGAGACAGCAGGCCCAATTAACCACATTCAGCTAAAAACAAAACTGGGCTGGGTTAGATGAAAAATTGTGAAAAAGTAGTGACAAGTGGCTAGCTCGTCGCCTACGCAATCACATACCCAAAACCCGATATACCATTAGACGTCTTTTGCGACATGCTAAGCAAGAGAAAGTTGGCACATTCTTTTTTAGTCCCCGACAAATATTGCACTGTGCATATATGCACATGAATATGCAACTGCATTCAAAATTTGTCTGGTTTTTTTGCCTAAGGGCTATGGAGGACAGATAGCAGTCGCTTTAATTTGCCAATCCCTTTGGAAGTTGCGGGTATCATAAAATTCATGTGTGTATGTATATGTACCGTTTGTAATTATTAGAATTAAATAAATTCTCCAGACTGACACACCAATTCTCTAGTTCCAAACTAAGCTTATAAGCTTGTGTTATGGATACTAGGTGATACTTAAATACGTTTTTATAAGCATCCATGACTCGAGTACAAATGTCCATGTTTCTCACACGAAGCATTTGCCCCTAGATTCGAACCGCGACACTTGGTTTCGTGGCCGGCTTGACCACTCGACCGAGCCTGTCAACATACATTTACATAAAAATTACTGGTTTACTGTGATTATAACCCATTGTTCCTTATACATGTATTTCATACCTCTTTGTAGGATACTCAATCAAATCACCACAGAGTTACATATATGTAGTGTGCAGAAATTACATATATTTAGTATAATTTTGTAATTAGGAATAAGTCTATTATTAATAAAGATTTTTTTAGAATATATCCGCGATTGACTCACAACAAATGAAACACGATTCCTAGTACTAATACTTGATTTTTTCTTTTTTAAGCTTTTAAACAATAAAGTATTTCCACACGTCTTTGACCATCCGTCGTCCGCCATTCGTCTCACATTCCTCTTTCAAAAATCTTCCGTCTCTCTTACTCTACTACGTTCCTTCTTACACACATACATCATTCCATTCTACGTATCTGTCATACATCTTCTATCAATCCTACATATAAATGTAAAAAAATATCAAAGAAATACTTAAAAACTAAATCTACCGTTCCAACTTGGAAATGTGATATAAATCCTTCTAGTTTATTCACAAAACGTACTTAACATTCGGAAGCTTCTTAAACTAAACCCATTCGCAGGCGAGCCACACGAATGGAAGTCAACCGTGCCCCCCCCCCCCCCATATTGATTTATGGCTCGTGTAAATTTAACTGGAGCCATTAAAACTAAATCAAAGCTGGTTGTAAATCGTCAAAGTCCGTTAGCGGCCAGAGTCGCAAGACCTCCCGGATTTTGGAGTGTTTTGTAGTGAATTTGAATAAAATCCCGAGCAATGTTACATGTCAATGCCAAATTGAGTTTATCTGTAAGTAACACGTTACCGTTTACACCTATCTACCTTTCCTGAGCCTATTCCTAAGCTGTTTTTGATGAATTTTAGTAAGGAGATAGATGAAACCCTTGATATGGTTTGAACCCAGCATGTAAGATGCGTGTCCTTACCATTAAGCCATTACTTGCGTCTTTTCGTTTGTTAAGTTAATATGTTTCCAAGTTCACACTTAGCTTCTGCTAAGTAAGGTAAAATACGCAAGCGAGGTCAACTTATTTTGGTCTGATGGTCAGAATAAAATGTGTTGCGGGCTGCACTGCGCCGCGTTAAATTCGGTTTGGCTGTGCAGATTCCATGACGTCATTAAACGGTGTTTGGATTAGATAGTAATACATATATACACGCCCGCAAGAGCTGAAGCCGAGCCGGGTAAAGCATACCTGCCTTACTCCTTAAGATTTTACTCAATTTAAAGAGTAGGAAACTTCTTTAACGAGACGAGAGCGGAGCTAATGGTAATGACACGCGCCTCTTAACCGAGTGCGGGTTCAAACCCGAGCATGTAGCTCTGGATTTTTCAATTCTATGTACGTATTTATAACAGTAGCTCGACGATGAGGAAAAATCGTGATGAAACCTGCAAATTTAAACAACTTTGCATTTGTAACCATAGTCCAAAATTTTTCTGGTTCCCCTACCTTAGGGTTAGGAAGGTTAAAACGGCAGTCGCTTCAATGTAATTACCAGACTCCCTATTTCCTGGATCATGGTCTAATCTGACCCCGTCTAAACACGGGACATAATGCTAGGAAGATAATGAAACTTCTTCAACGACCTAAAGCCAAAAATGATTTTTTTTAAATGGATATTTTTGGAAAAGCGGCTTGCTCATCTCTTTCACAATCCCAAATATAGTATCCGATATTTCATGAGTACCCTTTTCAATACATATTTTGTAAGTTCAAAGCAGGCATGGGACATATCAATTTAAATAAAATATTCTACGTATTTTTGATTTTGACTGCATAAGTATGTAATAAATCTGAATAAAAAGTTTATTTTAAATATGTAATAAATAGCAAGTAACATATCATAATAAACATAAATATTATCACGCCCGTTATCCTTGCAACGATAGGCAGAGCCTTAGGGGCAGCCAGCCCCCTTAACTACATTTGACCAAAAATAAAACTCGGATGGGTTATATAGAAAATTGAGAAAAAGAAGACAAGCGGCTAACTTGTCGCCTACACAATCACACACCCAAAACCCGATACGCCATTAGTCGCCTTTTACGACATGCTAGGCAAGAAACACAGTTGGCACATTTATTTTTATGTCCTTCTTCTTCTTGGTGTTGTCATAATATAAGTATGTTATGACAACACCAAGTAAGACGCACTCGCTTAGTTTACGATATCGAAAGACAATACGCGCCAATTCGTAGTGTTTGTAAGCGAAAAACCATAATTATTGCGTGTTTATATTTAGTGTAACAACACAATGGTCGCGTGAAAACGATTAATGCGCAGATCTACCGCGCATTATTATGTTTTGTTTGATAGGAGGACACTACTATTTGTTTCTGATGACCAGAAATACTATGGCGTGTAAATAGAACCTTCATGAGATTTTTTTCCTAGACTAATTGACCTATCAATATTCATCTTCTTATGTCCCGTGCTTAGACGGGGTCCACTTAGACCATGATCCAGGATGCAGCGAGTCTGATAATTACATTGGAGCGACTGCCGATCTGACCTAACCCTAAGATAGGGGAACCAGACAATTTTTAGATCGTGGTTACAAATCCAAAGTTATTTGAATTTGCAGGTTTCATCACGATGTTTTCCCTCACCGTCGAGCTAGTGGTATAAATACGTACATAGATTTTGAAAAATCCATTGGTACGTGTCTGGGTTTAAACCCGCACTATTCGGTTAAGAGGCGCGTGTCCTTACCATTGAGCTACCACCGCTCGTAATTGACCTATCAATATTATCCTCAACCGATTTCGGTCACGTCTCAACGAGCCACCTTCGCAGGATAGTGCACATGTGAGCTGGACAGTACGCATACTCAGATTCACTCGCTGTTTCTTTACTCTCATAGTCCAGTGAGACGGCAACCGGACATGACCGATGAGAGGTCAGGCGCAGGATCAACGGCTTAACAGCCAACTTCTGAACTCCGGTTTAACCTGTTATTTGCATCCAGGACCTGGACTCTATGTCTTCAACGGCCCTTGATGCCATTAGACCAATAAGGTAATCAATTAATTCACTATTTATGTTCTAAACATAAATGATAATTGACATTGAGATCGAGTACTCGTAGTACTCAAAAGCTGCGCTGGCGCAGTCCGCTATTGTTGATATTGGCCCAATGATAATATCCATTGTTCCGATCTGTTGTTTTTTTGTGGCAAGCTTGAACTTTGCCTCTGCACTTACGACGCAGGGTAAAGCTAGGTGCATGTTACTTGGAAAAAGGAAAATAAGATATTCTACGAAATGTCTGGACATGAATACAAATATAGATGCAAAAATTTATTTGAAATCAAATTTGTTTTGGTTTTCGATGAAAAATATGCTACATTATTGTCACTATCACCGAGACATAAAGGCACCAAAAGTTAAAATTATCCTTAAAAATAATCATTAAATAAAACAAATAAATTCTTCAGACTGACACACTAATTCCCTAGTCCCAAACTAAGCTTATGCTTGTGCGATGAATACTAGGTGAACGGATAGACATACTTAAATCTCGAGTACAAATGTCTATGTTCATCACACGAAACATTTTCCCCTAGGGGAGTTCAAGCCCGCGACCCTTGGTTTCGTGGCCAGGGTCTCTGAACACTCGACCGACAGGCCAATCATTGAATAAGAAAATCCGACAACTAAATGATACGGTGTCTTATAATCGCCAGCGTATACAATACTTCATTATTTAGCCCTATCCTACACAAGTCCACCTTTAGCCATAGGCCACACCTTCATTTAATAGATTAGAAACGTTTTATAAATCCAAAAACAACATTCTACCTGCGACATTAGCGTTTATCGGTCCGCCATGACACTATATCGTGATCAATTCTTGACGTGACTGAGAGATTTCCTAGATCTATAATCATTTGTTATTGAAATGTTTTGAAGTGCCTAGAAGCGTTGGTGGCTTATTGGTAAGGACACGCGTCTCAGATACGAGGGGTAAAGGTACTATTACTTGCCATGCAGCTCTAGATTTTTTAAAATTAAGTACGGTTTAATACCACTGGCCTGTTGGTGAGGAAAACATAACCAGGAACTAACAGCTATGGATGTGCATCCAAAATTATTCCGGATCTCCTATTGAAGGATAATGAGAGTCTTGTCAATGTAAAAAAGACTCGCCAAATATAAGTATTAGTTTTGTGATCAAGGTCCTAACCCTTATCGCAAAACATAAAAACACAAAAAAGCAAACAGATATTAAAATTTAAAAGAGCTTTTTCCCTTTTATCTTTTAACTTCGTCATAGTAAGCCCAAAAATTTTTGATTTTTTTTGCAATATGCTAGATAAGAAACACAGTGGGTATATTATTTAAGTCTTCAATCAAAATGGGGCTGCGACTTCAACAAAACTCTGTTCCAAGCATGTGTGTTTGATTACGTTGTTCTAGTGATAGCAAGCGCCACCTAAGGTTCAAGAGACCCAGGTCCGGCCAGAACTTTATGTCTGGTTATTTCAACATTGAAATTACTCCGTAACAGCTCGGAGTCAGGACGTCAGCAGTTTATTACTCCCGTGCCTCGGAAAGCACGTTAAGCCGTTGGTCCTGCGCCTAACCTCTCTCCGGTCATGTCGAATTGCTGTCTCACCGGACTATGAGTGTCAAGGAACAGAGAGTGCACCTGTGTTTGCGCACACACTTGTGCACTATAATATCTCCTTCGTAGTTGGCTGATACTCGTTGAGATTGGCCGCTGTGACCTTAATCGGTTAGGAGGACATTATTATGTTCCGAATCGGATGATGTTTAATCCATTTTCTTTTTAAGAAGAAAGGATCTTCTTCAATCGAAGATTCTACAGATACAAAAGTAATTCACCAAATTGTAACGTTGCAAGCAATCCCTGCTTCGGTTAGTTACATCTATACTAATATTATGCTGCCCCTTTGACTCTGCCTACCCCTTCGGGGATTATGGGCGTGATGTTATGTATGTATGTATGTATACTAATATTATATAGAAAAGAGGAAAGATTTGATTGTTTGTTTGACTTGAATAGGCTCAGAAACTATTGGACCGATTTGAAAAATCTTTCACCAATGGAAAGCTACTTTATCAGCTACTGTAGCACAGGCTATATTTTATTCCCGTATTTCCACGGGAACGGCAACTACGAGGGTGAAACCCCGAGGCTCTGCTATTCTCTTAGAAATATGAAACTTCGTATTGCCACGATTTACCGAGAATTTGATCCGCTCCTAGTTTCGAGTAATTCTGTTGTACAGAAATTATTATCTGTAGCTCCAGGCGAAAGAGAGATACATATGCAGATCAGAAAGATCTGGTGTTATGGAATATTTCAGAGTCAGCTCCGAGATTCCAGATATGGTGTAGTTGGAAGTACGAATGTGGCAAGTTTTTTCGTCGAACAAGTAATATTGCAGAAAAGGGTTGTTTGTTTGTTTTTACTCAACTTGGCGGGCTACTGCCGTGCTCCCAGATTATCTGATGTTGAAATGTTAAATGGGAAGATTTCCTTTCATTGAAGGCTGATAAATATTCCATTCAGGTACTACATCTATTCTTTCAAAGGGGTTTTAAAGTAAATAGCCTTCGAATTAACATACAAGTATAATACAAACTCTCATCTTATATATATTATATTCAGCTGGCTCGATAGCGCATTCGGTAGTGACCCTGCCCCATGCGCCAAGAGTTGTGAGTTCGATCACCACCCGGGATAAACATTCGTCTGATGAATACTTGTGTTTGTTCTGTGTCTGGGTGTTAATATCTAATTTTCAAGTATATATTTTTAAAACCACTGTTGATCCGTAACACAAGTGCTTTAGCTACTTAGCTCGGAGTCAGATCAATGTATGTGATGTCGTCAGATATTTATTATTTATTATATATTAGTCTCTTATTATATTATACTAATTTACATTATAAGTATATACATAAAAATTCTTGAGATTAACATTAAGCACATACGTAGCAATATATTATAGTCGAAACAATATAATTTGTAAAATTATTGAAGTTACATATAAGCATAGTATAGGAATACTATTATTGCTTATCTTTTTATTTGTATATTGACTTTTTATAAGTCCATTCTTGAAGCCTATATAAATAAAGATATGTTGAATTTTAATTTTAATTCAAATAAAGCTCTACGGAGCTCTAACTTAAATTTCACCAAAAAAGTGATCCCTAGTTTATGTAGTAAACCCTAGTAAATGAATAAATAAATTCAATATAAGGAATACTTCTCTACCACTGTCTCTACTCTACCTCCACCTCTTGACATACTACCTATTACGGTACAATTTTGGCATGTTAAAAGTGTGATCGTGAAAGTGAGACATAGGCTACGATCATCCCAAAATAAATCTGCGTAAAATTCGGTTACCTGCATAAATTTATAACAGATAAAATTGACGCATACGGAACTGCGAGTGAATAGAAGTTAGCAATAAAGTAAAGTCGGCCTCACCGAACTCTATATACGTCCTCAACTTTACCGATCAAGACAATAGACGTCTACAGTTTGTAATTTAATATTAAAAGGCAACATAAACCTCCTTGCGACTTGTTGAAACTCGCTCTTTTATGGAACACGAAATATTTCAAACTTTTGAATAAATTTCTAAACTTAGCATCTGTTTTACACTCACTCGTTGTAGTAAATTAACACAATTAGTTAATAATGAATAAATAATGTTTTGTGAATATATTAAGCCATGTCGGTCTGGGACTTAAAAATAATGTGCCAACTGTGTTACTTGCCTAGCATGTCGTAGAAGGCGACTAATGGTAAATGGGGTTCTGGGTATGTGTGTGTAGGCGACGAGCTAGCCACAATTACCTTTTTACTATTTGTCAGCTAACTTATCAAAATTTTCTTTTTGAATGAATGTGATTTAAGGAATGTATCGTTGCTTCGACTCTGCCTACCCCTTTGTGGATTATAGGCATGGTAGCGTAATAGTCTAGACAATACTTGATTTTTTCTAGAATAAGTTATAGCTTCGTAAAACACAGGTTATCCGCAGCAAAACCTAGTTTTTTTGGTTTATTGTCTATAATCTTAATTGCACCCATTTATTCATCTATATTATATATTCATTATTCTCTGTCCCATGCGCCAAGAGTTGTGGGTTCGATCCCCACCCAGGACAAATATTCGTATTATGAATACTTGTGTTTGTTCTGTGTCTGGGTGTTAAAATCCAATATTTAAATATATATTTGTAATACCAATGCTGTTTCTGATATCCGCAACACAAGTGCATCAGCTACTTACCTCGGAGTCCGATCAATGTATATATATTTATTTAATACTAGCTGTGCCAGCGGTGTCACCCGCGTTTATGGTTAATATTATAAAGACTATTTCCGTCATACATGATTTCTATGTAACTTTAACCATTAAGGCCGCTCACGCGATGGAAGCTTAAAAAATGGAGTAACTTCTTCCGTTTTCCCAACATTTCCCTTCACTACTCTGCTCCTATTAATTGTAGCGTGATGAAAAGTATACTATAACCTGCCCAGGAGTATGAAAAATAATTGTACTAAGTTTCGTTAAAATCCGTTGAGTAGTTTTTGTTTCTATAAAGATCATACAGACAGACAGACAGACAGACAGACAAAAATTTTACTGATTGCATTTTTGGCATCAGTATCGATCACTAATTACCCCCTGATAGTTATTTTAAAAATATATTTCATGTACAGAATTGACCTCTCTACAGATGTATTATAAGTATAGATTTATATTTATTTATTTATTAATATAATTGAGCTATGTCACTTGCAGTCTGCGGTTCACGGTGGTTTCGACAGCCGCCTTGCTACCTGTCTTGCATGCCAAATCAAGAGGTCGTTCTGTGTCCGTTTGACAAGTGGAACGGAACGCGAACCAACTAAATATTAGCTGCACTTGCTGTGCACACAGAGCTGATGTTTGCTTTTGAACGTTGCGCCGAAATGGCTAGCCCTTATGGAGTAACTGTTTGACTAGCTACGTTTATACTGCACTGTTAATTGGGTCGTTTGAGGTTGACTTTCTAACTTGCAACTGAACCTTTTTTGAGTTTTATCTCGGAGTCCGGTTTGAGCATGATTCTTTTTTAAAAGCATGGTGATAAAATTCCTCGTATGTTCTTAATTATTCATGTTGGACTAGGAATTCAAAATAACATATGAAATCTATTTCTTGCTCGGCATATCGAACAAATTACTAATGATTTTGGATTGTATAGCTTCTAAACTAGCTTTCTGTTCTTTTTTCTTATTTTCTACTCAACTTAAACCTGATTTTATTTTTGGCTACTCTGCCTATTATTCAGGGTATATATTTATCCTTTTCTCACAATTTTCCATCTAACCCAGCCCATTGTCCGATGTTGTTCTGGGCATTAAAAAGAATGAGCCAACTGTGTTTTTTGCCTAGCATGTCGTAAAAGGTGACTAATGGGGTTGTGGGTATGTGATTGTGTAGGCGACGAGCTAGCCACTTGTCACTAATTTTTCACAATTTTCCACCAAACCCAGCCCAGTTTTGTTTCTGGCTGAATGTGGTTGAAAGGGCCTTCTGCCTCTTTGACTCTGCCTACCCCTTTGAGGATTATGGGCGTGATGTTATGATGGTGCTGTTGTTGTATATATTTATAAAAATATCCTACAAAAATAATTATTTTCCTTGTCGGGTTCCTCTTGAATCACTTAGGATTATGAAGTCTGATCGAGTTTCTCGAAATCCTTTTGAAAGCAGACAAATAAGAAATAGTTTAACGTTTGAAGCACCATTGTTTAGGAAATTGCACTTCAAACGTTCAGCTGCAGGTTTGAAATTTGAAAAACAGAAACACAAACTTACTCACTCACTTTACTCGAAAAACTATCAAAAGCACACAAATTACTTGTTTACGAAACTAAAACACGCGAATGCACATTTGTGCAGTTTGTTAACATGCAGGTACAACTATCTGTTAGAGAACAGCCGACACAAACTGTTATTAATTTTAAAACAACAAACCTTGGCGCATTCTAGCATCAATGTCAGTTCTGATGCACCTTTATTGCAACGCAGGGTCGGGGTAAGGTACCTCATTAGGGGCTCTAGTACAAATAATTAATAGGATTGTAAAAACTTTGTTATAAATGCAGATTACTT
The DNA here is from genome assembly GCA_951394215.1 of Glyphodes perspectalis. Classification (NCBI taxonomy): domain Eukaryota; kingdom Metazoa; phylum Arthropoda; class Insecta; order Lepidoptera; family Crambidae; genus Glyphodes; species Glyphodes perspectalis. The sequence goes on from OX596217.1 coordinate 14,440,763, forward strand.
GACGTAACGTACACGAAAGACCAAATCCTTATAATTTAAGGAATAAACATAAAATTCAAATTACTGCAGTACGCACTAATTATGGAAAGAAAACGATTTTGTTCGAGGAAGTACAGTTGTATAATAAATTGCCAAACTTCATAAAATAATGTAAAGATGTAAACACGTTTAAAAATAAGTTAAAAAATATATTTATGAGTAAGTAACTTCCTTGTCTATGTATAAGAAATTACAATTTTAGTCTATTTTAGCTAGCTAGTTTCTTAGAAAGAAAATTTATCTTAACTTATCATTAATTTCATGTATCTCATTGTAAGTGAACTGTAAGTTTTTATGAGAAATAAATTCTTTAAACCTAAACCTAATTTTATTATTAATACGAAACCTGATTTATCACAATAATTTGTATATCTATCTAACTATATATCTAATAAAGTTAGATAGATAGATTAGATAGGTATCTAAGGGTTAAGACAGTTTGTAAGGATTTTTGTACTAAGTTAATATTTAATATTCTCAGTAGTTTGACTTAAAATTGCATTATTTGAATATTCATTTGGTATAAATTGACAATTATAAATGTATTAATATGTTAATAAAGCAATAAAATTAAATAGCAATAAATTGTATTATTTATTTAAATACATATTCGAATAAATTTCAAGATCCAATTATGTTTGATCGAGTTTGTGAAAAAGCAAGAGTTCTGGATGAATCTTCAGTGAGCTATATATTTTACATGCATCCTGGAGTATTTGCATCTTCGACTACCAATGACTAGACTATAAACACATTCCGAATAGACGGGGCCCCGGGGTGCACCCTCAGTCCGCTCTCGCCGCACCTAAACACTGAACAACACTTACTGAATTTAATTTAGCACGAGACAAGGACCCGGCGAGTGGTTAATTGAAAACGGCTGTCACCAGCTCCTCAGGTGAGCGCTTATTGCATGCGGATAAGGATGCGGAGGCTGGTGCGGAGACGGGTGCGGATGCGGATGACGCGGAGATATTAGATTACTGTACGTCTTTGATATATTATGCAGTACAACTATGTAATTAGAGCTTAAGTGTGGGAGAAAGTAGATATGTTTCTGTTAATAAACTGTTTTGCTGCTTATGAATATTTAACAGCAAGCAAGTATTGAGGAGCGTATGTATGTATGTATGTGCAATCGAAGGAAATATGTTATAGAACGAGCTATGATTTGATCATACAAAGCAATGATATTTACGGTGTTTAAATTTCAGGCGAATAAAAAAGAAATCGCCTGATCAAATTTTTGAGCTTCGATTGGACATGTTTGACTGGCCTGTTGGTCGAGTGGGTTCGAATCGTTTCGTGTGATTAACATGGTCATTTGGACTGGAGTCCTGTATGTTTATAAAACGTATTTAAGTATGTATATATAGTATCCATTGCATAAATGCTTATGCTATGGATACTAGATTGATACTAGATGTAGAAAACTTTTAGAAGCTTATAAGTTAAGTTTTGAACTAGGGAATTGGTGTGTCAGTCTCTAAATCAAATCTATCTAAGTCAATAAAAATAAATTGTCCAATTTATTTTTATTTTGACTGGCTCGATGGCTCATTCGGTAGTGACCCTGTCTCATGCGCCAAAGATTTGTGGGTTCGATCCCCACCCAGGAAAAACATTTGTATGATGAATACTTGTGTTTGTTCTGTTTGTGGGTGTTAATATTGAATATTTAAGTATATTTATAATACCACTGTTATTTCTGATATCCGTAACACAGGTACTTAAGCTATTTACCTCGGAGTCAGATCAATGTATGTGATGTAGTCTGATATTTATTTATATATTCAATGTTGGTCTGGGACTTAAAAAATAATGTGTCAACTGTGTTTCTTGCCTAGCATGTCGTAAAAGGCGTCTAATGGTATATGGGATTGTGGGTATGTGATCGTGTAGGCGACGAGCTAACCACTTGTCACAATTTTCCATCTAACCCAGCCCAGTTTTTTGGCTGAATGTGGTTAATGGGGCCTGCTGCCACTTTGACTTTATCTACCTCTACGGGGATTATGAGCGTGATGTTATGTTATGTTAGGTTACTAAGTAATGTGACGTGTAACGAGACTCCTGATCCTCGTGTGAGAGTTATTAGATCACTCTATAACACGTACCTCTGTCCATATCTAAGTTATTTATCCCTAGTTTCATGATATGGTATTGTCACGTTTTTTTCCAGAATCTATTCACGCTTTTTATCCTGAGATAATTCCTTGTTACTAGCAGCCTATTTTTTGGGAATCTTAGATTTACCATGTTTCCTTTTTACCTTGTAGTGAAAGCTCTTGGAACGTCCACTCTTAGAAGCCGCCATCAAACAAATATCATTATTTAGTTTACTCTTTTAGCTTTTGCCCGGGTTTATTTTCGCCGTTCTTAGTTATAATTATATCGGTTCTCTCTACCTACCCCGCTAGGGAAGTGGCGTGAAGTTAAGTTAGTTAGTTAGTTAGTTATAATTATAACCTGCCTGAAATTGTGAAAAGTATTGAAGTGGTTCTTTGGCTCACTGTCATGGTCTGAAGAAATCTTAAAATAAATCCATTCGCAACAAGGCCTAGTGTGCCTGTTATCGTTATAAATAAGAATCGTGCGAGTTGAAAAATTATTAAAAACCTATTGTCGTATCTCTTTCCTTTCTTTGGAGCGGTGGTAGCTCAATGGTAAGGATACGCGCCTCTTAACCGAGGAGTGCGGGTTCAAACCTGCAACCCTATCTCTGGATTTTTCAAATCTATTTACTTAATCATACCACAAGCTCGACGGTGAGGGAAAACATCGTGTACACTTTGGATTTGTAACCACGATCTAAAAATTTTCTGGGTCCCCTATCTTGGATGACGAAGATCAGATCGGCAGTCGCTTCAATGTAATTACCAGACTCGCTAAATCCTGAATCATGGTCTAAGCGGACTCCGTCTAAGCACGGGACATAACGCTAGGAAGATGATGTCGTATCTCTTTCCTGAAGGCACACCGTATACTACTCAAAGAGCAAGGCTTTTGGCTTGGAGATATTTCCGTCTGTATGTCCTCAACTATTATGGCCATCATCTACATCAGTATTAGGTGGGTTTTTTTTATCGCCGACATATGTATTTATTTATGTAAAGGCAGGACTCTTCCTTATTTAATAAGCTAACATTGCCCTAGATTGAATCAAATTATCGACCCTTAAACTGTGTCTACCCCTTCAGGGATAGCAGGAGTGATGGTATGTATGTATGTAATATATGAATTAAACTTTCGCGTTGCATTATCTTTACAAACAATACCAATAGGACTAAACGCGATAAGCATTATGTAGTACAAAAGAATTAGCGTTCTTGTACATAAAGTTGTAGGTACTTTTGTACTACATAATGTTTATTGCGTTTAGTCCTATTGGTATTGTTTCTAATGTATATGTCGCAGGCAATTCGTATGATTTCGCCGTTTACATACGGCGTCGTCAGTTTAAAAACTCTTGCAGTTATGTATTATGCTGAAAGCTATAACTCGATCAATTGTTATAATTTCGACGTTGGTTGTTCTTCGGTTCTGGCTGTAGGGTCGCAGTTGTACCTAACACTCCTACTCGCCTCGCTCGTCGTCATACCTATTATTTTAGCTACTACCTAACCTGACCTAAACTAAATACTTGCGGCATTCTATATAATGACCGCAATATATATTTTTCCTTCGGCATAATACATAACTGCGAGCGTTTTTAAACTGACGACGCCGTATGTAAACGGCGAAATCATACAAATTTCCTGCGACATATACATGTCTTTATGTAAAGGCAGGCCTCATCTTTATTGAATTAGGTAACATTACTCGTGCTAATATAGAATTATCACTCCTCTCTTCCTTTGGGTATAATAGGCTTGGTGGTATATATGTATGTAAACATAAAGGCAGGCCTCGCCCTTATTTAATAAGCTAACATTTCTCTAGCTCACATTGAATGTTCTAATCGTCAAAGTGCTGTACACAGAAAGCATTCGCGTAGCTAATAAAGCCATATTTGCGATCCACCGCTGTTTATTACTTGAGGGTTCGCACGCGCAGAAATTAATCAAAGAGAAATATTCATGGCGACACATGCCATGAAATGATAATGAACTCGGATCGCGCGTGGACGAGGTGCGGGAGGGCGCGGACGCGCGGACGGCAGGATTCTCTTGTTAATTTGTTAATGTGTTAATTGATTAATTGGATATTAATAATATATACCTGTAATACAAATAATAGTGACTTATTGACTAGTTTAATGTCTCAATATGTTGCTTATTTAATTAATTGTTTAGGTTATTATAAGCAAATATTAACTATCAATATGTTGCTTATTTAATTAATTGTTAAAGTTGTTAAAAGCAAATGTTTAACTACATTATATAGATATTTAGTTTAATTGTTAATTTAGCGCTTGGTGCGTCCTCTCTAATTGCTATGCCCTAACAGGGCGTCACATGTAGACCTACTTTGTTTGACCATCTTATGTATTATGTAATGTGACACGCAAAACGATTTGATTTGATTTATATAGTGCGATATTTGATTTGATTATTTGTGGACGGTTGAGTTATGATGAGTTATAAGGACGGATGATTGAGTTATGTAATTGGAGAAATAAGTTACTCTGTACTAGCCTATCTTTAGACTATCGCCACTACATGTTCAGATTCGCAATACAATGAAGATAG